>CAKAOJ020000016.1:8390000-8732997 GCA_916701645.2 Sebastolobus alascanus
CCTTATCCTCACCCCTCACCCCTCACCCCTCGTCCTCATCCACATCCTCATCCTCATCCTCACCCCTCACCCCTCATCCTCATCCTCATCCTCATCCTCATCCTCATCCTCATCCTCATCCTCACCCCTCACCCCTCATCCTCATCCTCATCCTCATCCTCACCCCTCATCCTCATCCTCATCCTCATCCTCATCCTCATCCTCATCCTCATCCTCATCCTCATCCTCACCCCTCACCCCTCATCCTCATCCTCATCCTCATCCTCATCCTCATCCTCACCCCTCATCCTCATCCTCATCCTCACCCCTCACCCTTCATCCTCATCCTCACCCCTCATCCTCACCCATCACCCCTCATCCTCATCCTCATCCTCACCCCTCATCCTCATCCTCATCCTCATCCTCATCCTCATCCTCACCCCTCATCCTCACCCCTCATCCTCATCCTCATCCTCATCCTCATCCTCATCCTCACCCCTCATCCTCATCCTCATCCTCATCCTCACCCCTCACCCCTCATCCTCATCCTCACCCCTCATCCTCATCCTCATCCTGATCCTCACCCCTCACCCCTCACCCCTCATCCTCACCCCTCATCCTCACCCCTCACCCCTCATCCTCATCCTCATCCTCACCCCTCACCCCTCATCCTCATCCTCATCCTCATCCTCATCCTCATCCTCACCCCTCACCCCTCATCCTCATCCTCATCCTCATCCTCACCCCTCGTCCTCATCCTCATCCTCACCCCTCATCCTCATCCTCATCCTCATCCTCATCCTCACCCCTCATCCTCATCCTCATCCTCATCCTCATCCTCATCCTCATCCTCATCCTCTGTGCTCCATCAGAGAGACTCTCCTTCTTCCGTTTAACTCAATGTCCAAATACAGACGATGTCTTTTAGGCCTGTATCCAACCCCCCCCCCCCTCCCCCCCGTACCGCCGTCATCGTCCCCACATCGATGACCTCACCGTCCAGCCGGGGCCCCCACCTGCCATCGGCACCACACAGACGGAGATCAGGGACCCGGGGGACTCGGGGGGGTGAAGCGTCACAAGCAGCCGTGTCCAATAAACACATTGTGAGTGCAGGCTGTGCTGTCAGAGTCCAGCGAGTCCCAGTGAACCAACAGCGTGTATACTGGTCACAGTGGGAGAGGGGGGTCCCGTTGTCAAGGCCCTGAGACTCTCTTTAGGGCCAGAGGGAACAGAGGGAGTGAGACAGAGAGGGAGGAGGGTGAGGACGGGTGATGGCACCTCCTCCTCACCCCACCATGCACCCTACTGTCCTCTCAGAGAGTCACAGAGGTGTGGAGGAGTGAACAATGAGCCTGGAAGCACAAACCCACACAGTCAGACACTGAAACTTATTCTGTATTTTTCTTTTCTTGCTTTTTTGAAGCATGAAACCAATACTTATATTTTTAAAATGGAGAATCACAGAGAAGTGCTTCGGTTTAGAGAGTGGAAAAGCTGTCCACTGAAACCTAATAATGATTATTAGTATATAGTGTCATTATGAGTTTTGCAGCTTTTTAAAACCTGGTGACCCAATACAGCTACTGAATAGCAGAACAGCTGGTCTGTAAAAGATGCTCAACTGTGTCTGCACAGCAAATGACAAATGCATACAGTACATACTATATAAAGCCAGTATCCTATGTAACCTTTAGAAATTCGACCCAATTTCCCCCCAAAATTCTGCACTTCAAACACAAGCCGAGATGAACAGAAGCACTGAGGTGTGTTCCTTCCATTAGCTGCCTTTGTTTTACATTAACAACTTCAACAGGATGTTTTGCTTGGTACTTTAAGTCGTGTTAAAGGGACAATTCACCCCAAAATACACATACATATTTTTCCTCTTAACTGTAGTGCTATTTATTAATCTAGATTGTTTTGATGTGAGTTGCCGTGTGTTGGAGGTATCGACCGTATAGATGTCTGCCTTCTCTCCAATATAATAGAACAGATAACACTCAAAAACTCAACAAAATTATATTTTTCTTTCCACTCTCCGTGTGGCTTTACTACGCTTTGTTGACAGTAAACCTGTTTGCTTTTATACTTTTGTGTCAGGACCTCAATTCAGAATGTCAAGATCAGTACACAAAACTGTACATTTGCAAATAGATGGAGCTGAACTTAATGCAGACACAAGCACATGCACTTGCATTCCCGTTCCCTCTCAGCTTCCTCCTGGCTCAGCTTTTATGAGGAGAGCAGTGGGAAACTGACACAGCCATTATCTGTCTTGTAGCCTCCGCCCCCCCCCCCCAACAGGGACAGGAGTCTCCTATCGGAAAGGACTGCAGCCGCTTTGTTAAAGATCCTGGTTTAAGGTCACTGGTTGGGTTGTGAAGTCATGCAAATACCAGCATGAGTTCATAGCGGAACTGGTCTCGGATCAGTGGTTAGGCATGCTGTTCTGAGTTCTTGTGAATATGACCTCCAGAGTCTATTTTTTCTTATATTTTTTTACATTCTTTATAATAAGATCCCTTGGACTTTCTGTCTCCATTACCCATAATACCCCGTCCTCCCTGCACTCTGGAGCCGGAGCTGACAATGACCTCCTATAGGAGAAGGAGCCATTATTTTTGGTTATGTGAAAATGGAGCCTCAGGTTTCATTATTTTTATGTTCTGCTACTTATATTTTAGTCTGGGGTCAACCATGTATCTTCCTTAGACAATTGCAGCCAAGTGGAACCCTTCCCGCCTGCAGTCGTGTCACCTCCCAAGGCTCCAGTGTTATAACTCAGAGAGCCTCTGCAGAGGGCCTTGCTTTGCTGCATCACCTTCATTAACCACCGCGCTGGAAGCTTCTCTGTCATCCCTGGTTCGATGACTCGCCTCTCAACTCCGGCTTAGCTCCCCCAAGTTTATTTTTCCACTTATCTGTTGCGAGGACAGAGGGAGGCAGAGACGGAGGGAGAGAAAGGGGAGACACTCGGAGCTCGGGCTCTGTTTTTTAATCTGTTATTCTCCTGTATTGGCACGGGCGTCTCCAGTGCGGGGATTAAGAATCCAGACAGTGATGGAGCTCGGCGCTGACCCCGAGGGCGGCTGAGGACTGGAGGAGGAGAGGGGAGAAACCAAATAAATCATCTCTGTGGAATGAAAGAGAGGAAGACACAAAGAGGCGGGTGGAGGATTGTGAGTTTGTGTGTGTGTTTGTGTGTGTGTGAGAGACAGACAAAGAGGAGCGATAGAGAATGAAGCGAAATATCCAATACAGGGAAGAGAAAGTGAGGTGCTGGCAGTCGTAATGGTCTAGTTGAGGTTGGGAGCAGTATAAATCCTGAAGCATGACCTAAGAAATCTAAAGGTTACCTCACACAGTTGCACAATACAGCTCCGTGCTGATAACCGGCCGAGGGTTGCCGGTTGTAGGAGTACCTCCGTGCTTTCACACCTCATTTCCACGAGGATGAATTCATCAGATGAATAAACAAGTTCAAGGTTTCAGGCCTATCAGCTCTGAGGCAACGCGTGCTCTTCTCTATCCGTCTCTACAGCAGCAGAGAGGCTACAGCGTTGCTTCTGAGGGAATGACATCCCGTGGTTTTTAATTGGTCTCGGATGCATCTTCATATGACCCAGTAAGAGAAAGATCATGTGTGCGCTTGTTGTTTCAGGTGTTATTTATTGTTGGAGCATGTAAACATCAGTTAGACTCTATTTCCTCTTGACCTGTAATAGACTGTAGCTTCAAACTGAACTGAAATAAGCAGGTTAGCTACGAAACACGGGGTCAACTCTAAGACTGCAATTATTAAAGAAAAGAAGTTCTAGCTTTTATGATACTATCTCACCCTGAAAGGAAAGGTTCGAATTCTTTCACTGATCTGGAGTTTGCTGTCTCTGAGCAGCTGTCAATCACTCACCAACTCCGACCAAACGATCAAACTAGGCAGCACTGATCAGATATGAATCAATATTCTGTCACTGTAATGACTATTTCTCTCCTCAGATGTTCTCAGAAACATCTTGTAGTTACTGTTTAGCTGTAAAATGAGAAAGTTTGTGACCCGGCAGCCATGTTGAGATCTGTTGAGGAAATACCAAGCACCGCCCACCAGCCGGAGCACAGCCAATAGGAACGCTCTCTCTCTCTGAAATGACCTGTGATTGGTCAAAGTCTCCCGCCACGGGCTAGATTTTTTTATATCCTGAAAACAGAGACATGAGGAGGAGCAGAAGTCTAGTTTTCTCTGAGAACACTTGAATTACAATATGCTGAAAGGTTATTATGGGATTTTTGCCCACTGATGCCAAAAACTTTCTGCCTATTGAAGCTTTAAACCAATGCAGAGAATAGATAACGTGATTAAGAGTCAAACTTAAAAAAAAAAGTGTAGTAAACAAGATTGAGATGTGATATTTCTGTTTGTTTCATTAATGAACATTGATTTGAGGATGGTTATAGTCTCCTCATGACTCCACACAGATGTGTGCCATTGCACTTTACATTTTCTTTTTATCCGTTCACCAAATTTTCCACGTCAACCAAGCATAAACACTTTTTTTGCAATCTCTTTCATTTTTTCATTTTTTTTTTCGGTGTTTCCAATCTGTTCTTTTTTTTTTTTAATACTAAATCAATCGGAAGAAAAATTGATTGCTTTAAACTTTAAACTTTAAGCTTTAAACAGTCTTCCTGTAGACCTCACAGTGTCCCCCCTGCGTCTCTGCACTCTGACATCCTCAGTGTTTAGTTTCCCTGCATTTCCTTCCCGGGGCTTTATTTGTCAAGATTGTTTCCTGGCCCAAGGTCACTCCTCCTCATTCAACCTCCTCTCCTCGCCGTATCGATGCCAGTAGAGCCACGGTTCTTGGCCGCTAAAGCTCAATCGATATCCCTGAGCGCTCAGCGCTTGTGCTCTAATATCCTCCAAACACCACCTGCCAAAATATTTATGCTGTATTCATGGGAGATGCTTAGAGAGAGACACAGAAGAACAAGGACTGACACAGCTGGGGGCTTGGTGGGATCTTAAATAGAAGACTGGTGATTTATAGTTTAATGCAATTCTTATTAAATGTTGCAGAGTCAGTACAGCTAACAGCTCACGTTTTCAGTCTTAGATCAAGTTTGGTGAGGAGTGTGAATATTATTGATGTGCCTGTGAATCACTTGGAACAGGGCCTTTGTTTCACAGCCATTCCTCTGATTGTCCTGTTTACTTAACAGAGACAGAGAGAGTAATGAGAACGCAGGAGGGAGCGAGCTCAGCCATGATTAAATGATACAGCCTTTTGTTTCAGGAGCAAAGTTGTCCACTTGTCCACACACTGACCACCGCTAGATGGAGGATGTCTGGCCCGACAGCTCTCGGCCCGGCCAGATGGGCAGACAGAACAAATACGGCCCGTGTTAATCTCTAGTTGTCTTTTTGCCCTTGAGGCGAGTATATGTGACAGCTGTGTGTGTTTGTATGAGCCGTATTGATGGTTTGGCCTCTTGACTCGATAAACTCCTCCGTACTTCATCCTCCCGGACAAACAAAAGCTTTGGTATTTGGCTTTGGTATTCTGGCGGCGCACGTCCCATTGTGCCCCTGTCAGGCGGCGGCGGGAGGTATCGGAGGCCGAGCGGGGGGGCGGCTGGGCCGGGCCTCGGTGGTTAACATGCAAATGAACGGTTTAATGTGTCTGAAAAGGTCACTCGGGTCAAGCTGTGTGATAAGTCAGTGTCAGATTAAAGCACCATCAGTGTTCGTGTGGGTGTTTGTGGGTGGCTGGTCAGCGTTGCAGCTGGACTTTTTTCCCTCACGTTACATTGTGAAAAAGACCACAAGGCCTCTTAGTGGCTGCTGCACGGTGCCTCCAAACCCTGCAAACGCTGCCTGTTGTACATCAATCAAGCACAATGGAAGGATTGCAACTGACAGAGAGGCAAGAAAGCCGAAGGATGGGAGAGAGACACACAGAAGACAGGGACAGACAGCGAATGAGGAGCCAAAGAAGAAATGATGATGATGATGATGGTGAGAGGCTGGCCTGCTGGTGTAGGTGGGCGGGCTGTTTGGGGACAATCAATTTTGTATGATATCTTTTTTTTTATTTTATTGATATGCACCCTGGGGAGGTAAATGCCATCATGGCCTGCGCTATAGATGTCTGCTTGGTGGACGATTGATCGGTCTGGCATTTGATCCTCTGGCTCACGGTGAAGGATGGGGCGATGGAGTCATGAGAGCACCATGGTCACCCCCCCCCTGTCTATCCCTCTTATCTCCTCCTCTCCGCTCCCTCCATCAATTATCCGTCCTTTCTGCTGCTATATATCCCTCACTGTCTCGTTTCCCACACAAGTGCCTCTTAAAAACCCCGGTGAGGTGTGGCTTTGTGAGGTTTAAAGGTTTGGTCCGAGGTTCTGTTGTGCTAAAAGCCATATAAATGGCTGACAGCGAGAAACGTCGACCCATTAAGCACCCCATCAGCTGTCCATGGCGATGATTCCTTCATCTCCCTGTGTAATAGCTAGCCTTTAATTTGCTAAGTAATCCAAGGAGCACAGTACTCTTCCTTTTATTCTTATTTCAGATGAAGCTATTTAATTAACTGCTGAACACATGTGTAACACTCACTTAACGATGCACAAGACACACATGCAATAAAAGGATGAGAGAGACAGACAGAGACGTAGAGAATGAATCAATTAGATATTTAATTTTCTCGTTTAATAAGGCACTCGATTCATATGAAATCTATATTCTCTTAAATGGGTGATGAATGAAAGAGGCGCAGGCATTACCACACGGCACAGGAGAATAAAAGACTCCGCTGCAAGAGGACAGGATGAATATGAGAGCTGTAATTGGATATCGTGTGAATTAATTTGTCCATTGAACTTACTATGAATCACATCAGGTCATAAAACCCAGATGGAGCAGAGGGAGGATTGGCACAAGGTGGTGAAGGCAGATATTTAACATACCAGCGTGAGTGCAGAGGGAAGCTTTCACCAGTCTGCACTGCCACCACGTGGAGAGAAAAGGCTCCACACACTGTGGGAGAGCCGGGACTGACTCATTTTGAGGTGCTTATATTTAAAGGAGAGATCCCCAAAGTGGGCCAAATATTCGATACCTTTTCAAACTATTAATCAAAGCTGGATTGATATTAGAACTGATCTCTTCTCCCCATAGGAAGGAATGTGGAGAGTAACTACTGTGAGAGGAGGGCTAACCGCTTTGTGTTCATGAACCTGTGAAACCTGACCACCGCTTGACTATTGATGAAAGTCCGTTTCCTACTGGGAGACTCAGTGCAAAAGAATGCAGAGTGGGAGAGAAGCCCGGAGTCGCTCTTATCACTGCCACCTCCTATAACCAAATTTATGGAGACATTTCTTTGGCGTGCTCTATGTAAACGTCAGTATAATAATCCTCAATAATCCCCACCGATAGGGTGATGGAGGATGTATGTGACAGCTAGAACTGTACCTTTCCCCGTGGAGGGGAGAGCAGGAATGTGTTCTGCATGTTTCACCAGCCGTGCATCAATGTGAAGAATGTAGCTGAATCTAAAAGAGGATTCATGCTCATTAATTATGTCCCAATGTCCTATGCAATATTAGAATAGCACAAGGATAGAGATGTAATTGCAATGCCCTTGTTTTAGCCTCCTCAGGGTCTCATTTCATCGTCTGTTACTTGAGTTTCAAGCTCTCGCACTTTTGTATTATGACATATCTTCTAAGAAAACAGGATGTTGGGATGTAATAAATGTGTATAAAAACTGCAAATGAAAACTGGGTTTTAGGAGTGAACATCCAAAAAGTGCAATGCTTTCCCTTGTTATTGCTCTGATTCTCTTTTAAATATGTGAGTTTTAAATGTAAGCCGAGGCAGAGGGGGGAATTCTATGAAACTGTAATAGCTTTATTAGCTGAAATTATTGTACAAACCATAGAAATAGAATATAGGAGGTCCAAACCCACAAGTTTTTCTTATGTACACAACACTAAAACATAAAAATACTGCTGCTGCTGCTACTACTACTACTACTTCTACTGATATAATAATAATGATAATAATAATAATAATAATAATAATGATAATAATAATAATAATAATAATAATAATGATAATAATAATAATGATAATAATAATAATAATTATTATTTTTATTATAATAATTATAATCGTTATTATTATTATTATTATTATTATAACAATATTATTGTTATTATTATTATTATTATTATTATTATTATTATTATAATAACAGTAATAGTTATAATAACAAATAAGCCTTATAAACACATGTATTTGTTTCTGGGTAGTTTTGACGAAGTGTAAATTGCAGAGTAATTTCCTTTTACTTTATTTCAGTTGGTTTATTAAAGTAAGTAAAATAAGTATCTGAATACTTACTATTAAATAAAATAACCCAAAAAGCGGAACCTTTAGCAAATGGAAGTTGTCTTCCGTCGGACTTATTTGAGCGCTGCGCGCAACATGGAGGACAGTAACAACAAATGGTCATGATAACAGTGAATAAAAATCTGCTGCAGCAAAAACCAGGCTTTAATATTTAAATATTAACAGATGAAAATGTTGGAATTCAGGTAAGTCGTGAAATTAACCGGCTTTTTGAAATGTTTGTTAATTTTAAACGTATTTGACTGACAGGCACCAAGTAGACTACCTCGTTTAGACATGTGTGGTGTGTTTTTAAGACAGAACTTAAAGTCTGCGTGGTGTTTTTCAGTTTAACATTAGCTGGCTCTTCAGTTTGTCTCATGTTAAAGTTATCTGAGAAGGGCTGACAGCAGATCATCGAAGATGTGTTAAATGAGGCTGCAGGTAGATGGAAGCTGAGTGATAATCACACTGTTCCTTTTCTGCAGGCTGGTCTGAGATCTGCAGAGGAAGATGTTTTGTCTCCGTCTGTCCCTGTGGCTCCAGCCTGGGACACAGCTTTGCTCTGCGTCCCGGCAGACTGTCCATAAACTCGCCTCGCTTCAGAAAGCCACGAAGCTTCAACCAAAGAAAGCACAAAGCTTACTTTACCCCTTCAGTGGGCTGGAAGCTTACCTGGACAGGTACTGGATCTAGTTTCTATAGGGCACATGTTTTTACTGTCTCTTTACATAATAATAATAATAATAATAATTTACAATGACTTTTTCAGGTCAGTGGACAGGACTCCGTTCCAGCTCTTTCATCCCAGTGTGGAGGACATGGTTAAAGCAGAAAAGCTCTTCTGCTCTTCTCCGTCTCATAAGATCGATTACTTCGTCTCTGCAGAGAGGATGGACCATGTTCCTGTACTGAAAGCACCAGAGGTTAGTGGATCACACACTCAGTCACACTGTGAACAACGGAGTCATGTTCAGAGCTGCTGTAATGACATCTCTTAAAGTTACCTCATGTGTTTTTACTCTTAATGAAACACAGAACAATGAGTGTATTTTAAAAGGAGTGTTGCTCTCATGGCTCTCCTTAACAACACTATCTGCTCCTGACCAAGTTCAGACTGACTTTAGACTGAACACATGCATACAATGGCACATTCCTGGTAGATTACTTTGTAACATGAACACATATTTCTACTGTTTACCTTGCAAACATTGCATATTTGATTAGTGCTGCTTTGTTTGACCGTTTGATCGGAGTTCACGAGTGACTGACAGCCAGCTTATAGACGGCAGACTCCAGATCAGCTCTGATTGGTTGTTTTCCTCCGGTCTGTGAAATCTTGCAGATGCCGTTCGGAGCACCGGAGGACACAGAGGCACATGATTTTTTTTCAGATTACCTGTCTCATGCACTACCGTTTTATAAAAATAACTTTTTTTAATCATATTTGCTCCATTTCTACCCACTGCAGCTTTAAACCCATTTACATTTAAAAGTAATTTAACTGACCCGTGTTATCTTTTAAACTCGTGGTTGTTCACATCGCCCTTCCTCGACCCAAAACGTGGACAGTCAATCTGTGAAAAACGTAGCGTAATGTCTCTTTACCCTCCTGCAGCGTCGTACATAATTAAGCAGAAGTTGACACTTGATAATAAATGAGCAGATTTATAACCTTATAGACGGAGGTGTTCATCACCGGAGGGCTCAGAATGGAACATTGTGTTGACGGGACAACGGGGTCTCTTTGGCATGCCGACTTAGTTCCCACTCTGCCTCTCTGCTCTGACAGAGGATGATGTATCTGTAGCTTACTGGCAGCGTGAGCCTCCATCCATCTGTCTCGTGTCTGAGAGATGGAGGAGCCGATGGAGTCGTGTCCTGTGGGACCGCCGCTCGTTGGTGCTGCAGTGGCAAAATGGCAGCAGCCAATCGGAGCAGCCTGTGACAGTCGGAGCAGGAAGGAAGGTTCCTAACGAAGTGAAACGAACTGGAAGTGTCTCAGTGGCAGCCGTGATGAGAGCTGGTCCAATTCTCTAAATGCTGAGGAAAAGTGCTTCACTGCTTCCTTTCTTATCTCCTTTAGAAGAGGATACACTGGAGCATCCTTTATGAAAGGAAAGGAGATAATGCTGTCCCACAATTCCTTGCAGCTGCAACCTATAAAGCTTCAATAGGCAGAAAGTTTTGGGCATCATTGGGCCAAAATTCCATAATAACCTTTCAGCATATTGGAAAGTGGTTCGACAGACATTAGGACATCTTTTCAACTGTTCACTGAATAAGGAAAACCTGAAAGACATTTAAGGGAAATATTCCAGCACAAACTATCAAGAGCTTTGTATCATTAGCACAGTAACAGTAACACAGTATTTCAGAATAAAGCAACTTGTGTGTATTCCCAGGTGTGTTTCATCGGCAGAAGCAACGTGGGCAAGTCGTCTCTCATCAAAGGTCTGTTCTCTCTGACTCCTGAGGTAGAAGTCCGAGTCTCCAAAACTCCAGTGAGTAGTCTTATCCCACATACTGTCTGTCTGTTTCAGTTTCAAGGTCTAGTTTGTGTGAGATGACATTATGTGGAGTCAGACTGATGACGTTTACCTTTTTATTTTGAAGTTAAGCCTGTTTTATACACACGGGTAGAGCCGGGTGTGGAACCTCAGTCCCTGAGAAATGAGTCTCAGCATCAAGTCTCAAAAACTCTTAGTCTTATATCAATTATCTGAACATATTCAAGTCTTCTTTACAGTTTTTATCAGATTTTCTTTAAAATTTTGAATGGCAAGAGACTGCAAACTTCTGATTTTTTACATTGAATCACTTCTGCAGTTTTACAATATTTGTAAAAATAATAATAATAATAATTATTATTATTATTTTTGCTTTAATTAAAAAAAAGAAGAAAAAATGATTTGATTTTTGTTTTATCTTAACCCTGGTTGTTCTAATTTTAGACTATATTATGTAGTAGTATTGTGTATTATTTAGTTGTATTTTGAAGACAACTTAATAAACTGACGTATTGAGAAATTTGTAATATTTAGTTAAATGACTAAAAAATGGTTTTGTGGAAAAAAGAGAGAATTAAAAAAGTATAATGAAAGTTTTAAATAATTTTGACTCTACTTACGGTCTACTTACTAGCATTTTTTCCCAGCACTTTCAAACCACATTTAATGGCCTTCATCAGTGGATTGTGTAAGTAGACCTTGAGTCGAGAGTCAAGTTTTTTTCCCTGTCGATGCCCATTTTACGATTACCTCTTGGTTTATGCTGTGTACAAATCATCTTCTTATTTTTCACATCATTACTAACAATTTTGACCCATTTTGACCCTCGTTAGCATTTTATTGTTACCCTCAAAATGTGTCTTCTTTGCAGTGTTAAATATTTTGGGACTCTTTTAGGAATAATGATATTAGAGACAGTAAAATCATAACATTGCATTATAGAGAATTTAGGTGAAAAGCTTCACACACACCACCAGTGTAGCAGTGAGCAGGTATTTAGTCTATATGTAAATTAGTGTGAGATATCAGCGTCTGATTTGTCTTGTTCAGAGTTGAACTCCTCTCCTCACTCTTCCTCCCTGACACCTCCTGTCTTTCTCTCGTTGTGTTTCCTCCTCAGGGTCACACAAAGAAGATGAACTTCTTCCGAGTGGGCAAAGCTTTCACCGTCGTTGACATGCCGGGCTACGGACACAGAGCCCCCAAAGACTTTGTGGATATGGTGGAGCCGTACCTCTGCACAAGGGAGAAGTAAGACTTTTACTTTAGTTAGCTGTGTGTTTATATCCACTAGTCACACGGTCTCAACACAACAAACAGCCCTCATACACACGGGACTGATGTCTGGAGAGCCGAAGACTCTCATTAACTATCTGTCTTGCAATAAATACAAAAGGTGGAAGTAACCTCCCCATCATATGAATCACCAGGTTGGGAGGAGACCATGACAGAACTCCGTCCGCTGTGCTGACAGGAACATCTCCAAAGCCTTTCAGTAAGAAGAGGACACACAGTTTGTCTCACCTCAGGCAGGATAAATAGTATTCAGAGACACAGACATGTTCTGCTGAAGCATGTTAAACAAAAGACATTAGTGTTCTCTTTTACTTTAGCGCTGTACACAGAGTACTGATAAAGCCTATGACATCGACATGGCTTCTCAGAGTGTTTAGTCGTTTACGTTGGGCCTCCTCAGGCACAAGTGTGATCAAGTTCAACACATTTGCAGTATCAATGTGATGAGGTTGACATCTTGTGTTAATAATATCATCTACGATGTGGCCCCCTCTGACTTCTTATGATATATATACTGTATTTTCTCCACTCTACTGGTCAGAAACTGTTAAATGCAGCTTTAAAAAAACCTCCCACCCTCTAGAGTGAGGGTCTCCATCACCAGGTTGGACTACAAATACACAACTGCATACACTCAGGTGCATAAGCACTTGTCTTTCCTCCTCCTCTCCCTCATACCTGTTTAGTAAAACAGTGCTGCTTGAGATTGTGTTCCTGGGCAACGGCAGAATGAGGAGAAATTATGTGTCTGCAAATATTCTATATGCAGGGCTTTCCACAAGTATCTGGAGTAGCCAGCTGGGGGAAAGATTTTGGCCGTAAATTTGGTTCCTCTGGCACGTTGTAACGCCACTATTCCATCAAATCACTGATCTTAATTATTGCATATTTTAATGAGTTTGCTTACCTGATTTTAAATATGTAGTGAATTATTGTACAGGATTATTCTGTGTTTTAGCCCACACAGTCTGTAAACAGAAACCACACCTGTTCCTGACTGATCTGGTGTCTCATGTATAACCGTTGCGTACGCACAGAACGGGGCCTGAAATGTGCGTACGCCACCTCCCACGCAAAAGTTGTGATCTATAAAAACAAACTTGATGGGAGAATGAGCGCAGCTGTACGGAAACTTTAACCTATGCGTACGCACATTATGGAGACGGGGGAAACGCACTCTGCTTCCTCCAGTCACCTCCACCCGGCACATCTTCACCACCTGCGTGTGGGAATAAAACCAGTGACAGCTCCCACACATCGTTACACTCCATATCCTCATTAGCATTATCAATCATAATGCAGACCATAAAAACATAAATAAACACATAAATAAATAGTGTTCACCTATCATACTTCCTTTTACAAATGATATCCAGGGTGGGGGGGATATAACTGATTGTCTCGATCATTTTGAGAAGTGAAAGGATCAGTCTGATTGCTGTAAACATATAAACATTACGGTGACGCTGCATGCTGGATGCACTGACACTGTGAGGACTACGTGAATGAAAGAATGAGGAGGGAACGAGTGTTCAGAGACCTCCTCACCTACAAGCACCTCCATCTCTGTCTGAAAAACTCCTTTTCTCTGTCTTCCTCTCGGTAGTTGCTGTGATTCACCGTAAAGATCCACTGATCAACAGGATCATTACTATGCATAAACATTCATGAGATGCTTTGTATTGACCATTTATGGCTGAATGTGGGTGTGTTGATGGCGGGATATGAGGCGGATCTACGGGCAGAAAATTCCGAGTTGATTTGGGATTTATAAAAGGAAAGGCAGGCGTACGCAAGGTTTTATAAATTAGAATATTTTTTGGCGTACGTACATTTCTTTATTTGACCGTACGCCAACATTTAGTGTGGATCCTACGCACTGTTGTAAATAAGAATCATTAGACCTTATTTTAGACCTTATTTATAATTTTGTATTTATTTATTGATAACTTCACTGAAGGTTTCTCTTCTCCCCCCCCCCATTCCATCGCATTCACTTCAAAACAAATGGTTGCCGTGCACTTACTGTCAAACTCAGACAGTTTTTTTTGTCCCACTCTAACTGGCAACTTGATCGCTGATGACACAGATACCACGTGATACCAACGTTGTTACACTATTGGCTCACAAGCCGAGCTACAAGTGGGAACCAATCATTAGATATTTTCCACAGAGATAAACAAAACATTCAAGATTCAAGATTCCTTTATTTGTCTTTTTTATGCTCCACATAAAAACAAAATTGTGTTTCACACATCCACCACTTATTAATTCAGTACAAAACAATTGGTAAAAAGTATAAAGTAATTAGCTAATAAATAAGAGCACTAATAAATAAGCTAAAAGTACGCTAAAATAGAATAAAATAAATAGTTATAATTTAAAAATTTTAAATATTTTTAAAGGAACAGTCTCTTAAGTGCAGTTCACATTCTCTGATTGAGCAGTCTGATTTCATTCATTTTGGACCTGTCAAAAGTTTTAAAATGATTAACTCACAGTTATACTTTTATTCAGCACCTTTCTAAAAACTCTGTGGATGTATAATTTTTTTTAAAATATCCGTCTAAATAAAAATGTTATCAATAAGACCTTTAATGTATTGTTGCTGACATCTGTTTCTGTTTGTGCCATGACTCTAATATTATAGTCGATGGTATGGACTCCAGTTCCCTTCTTGATTTCACTACCTGTGGATTGTGACCTGGTCCACAAGGTGGTGCTGAGTAATCATTTAGAATGTATTTGTGTTTTACAATTACTTTAGTCATGATGAAGACTTTAACCCTCCCGTTATCCTCGGGGTCAATGTGTTAATAAACTTGTGACAACACCGGTGTAACTGATTACACCGGACATTTAACAAGAAAAGATCACGGAGGTTCTGGAGATTCTGGAGGTTTAACTTGCTGGAGTCAAACTGACCCCGAGGATAAAAGATGTTCGTACATTTGAGGATGACAGGATGGTTAAGAAACTGAACGATCTTTTATCCAAGGTTACCTGAGAGGGGTGAAATAATTACCAATTTGTTTTTACTCGTCCTGGACCTGAAGATCTGTGCTAGTAAACGTTTGTGTCCTTATTTCTGTGGCCGACCATGAAGACCATGAAAACTCTTCATCAGTCACATCCATTAATGTATGTTTATGTTCCCTCAGTCTGGTGAGGACGTTCCTGTTGGTCGACGGCAGTGTTGGTCTTCAGAAGGCTGACCTGGTCGCCCTGGAGATGTGTGAGGAGATCAGACGGCCGTACGTGGTAAGAGGTCACACTCTGTTTCTTCATTAATACTAACATCATGTTTATCTCCAAATGAAGACGTCCATGAGATCTCAGCTCAAAAGCAGAATATATGGAGAAAACTAAGGGAAACTATGATGGGTATACAGTATATATGTATATTTCATCATCATCCATTTAATCACAGTTATGATTATTATGGTACTTAAAATGATGGTCAAGTTGTCTGCTCAGTTGATCACCATCTCATACGCCCAAATGACCTTTGAGTTCTGATTAATCATTAGTCAATTAATCAAATAATCGATTTGAGTCTTTTTTTTTTTTTTTTAGAAAAAATGCCCAAATTCTCTGTCTCCTTCTCAACTGTGAATGTTTTCTGGTTCCATTCGTCTTCTAGTGTTTTAAAAGGGAAGTCTTTGTGTTTTGGACTGACGGTTGCATAAAACAAGACTTCACTTTGGGTTTTGTGCAACTCTGATGAGCATTTTCTGACATTTCCTAAGCCAATAATAATCAATCTATTAATAAAGGAAAAAAACTGATAACTTGATTATAAAAATAATAGATCAACAGGATCATTACTATGCATAAACATTCATGAGGTGCTTTGTATCGACCATTTATGGTTGAATGTGGGTGTGTTGATGGCGGGATATGAGGCTGATCCACGGGCAGAAAATTCCGAGTTGATTTGGGATTTATAAAAGGAAAGGCAGGCGTACGCACGGTTTTATAAATTAGAATATTTTTTGGCGTACGTACATTTCTTTATTTGACCGTACGCCAACATTTAGTGTGGATCCTACGCACTGTTGTAAATAAGAATCATTAGACCTTATTTTAGACCTTATTTATAATTTTTTACTTATTTATTGATAACTTCACTGAAGGTTTCTCTTCTCCCTCCTCCATTCCATCGCATTCACTTCAAAACAAATGGTTGCCGTGCACTTACTGTCAAACTCACAGTTTTTTTCCGCTCTAACTGGCAACTTGAATGCTGATGACACAGATACCACGTGAAACCAACGTTTTTACACTATTGGCTCACAAGCCGTGCTACAAGTGGGAACCAAACATTAGATATTTTCCACAGAGATAAACAAAACATTCAATATTCAAGATTCCTTTATTTGTCTTTTTTATGCTCCACATAAAACGAAATTGTGTTTCACACATCCATCACTCATTAATTCATTTTTTTTTTCAAAGGAAAAAAACTGATAACTTGATTATAAAAATAATAGTTTTTTTTTTTACAAACTCCTGCCAGACAGCAGTTTGGTGTTTGGCATGTTGCGACGCGCTCCACCACCCACACAGTGAGTGAGAACACCAAGTACCTGCCTGTAACCGGAAAACAAACCAACATCTGCTGTGCCAAGAACACATAGACCCCGACTGAGTTCAGAAACAAGCAGACGATGAAGTGTGGGAGCGGAGGAGAAAACAAACTGATTATATTATTTGGTCAGTGTGTAGTTTGCTTAAAGGTGCAGCGTGGAACATGTAACCACCTGCTCCAAACAAATAGGGCGCAGCATTTAGTTCATTTTTTTAACCTTTTAAACTAAAACTCTGTCCAGATCTTACACATTACACCTTTTAATCTTTGCTTGAGAAACAGCAGGTAGCACATTGTTCATGCTGGAGGTGTTACCGTCAGCATTAGCCAGCTTCCACCTCTCCTTTTCACATTTTACTTATTCTTCTTACAAATCCTCATCATTATGTCCACACTGCATTAACGCTGAACGCTCTCACTCAGCTATTTAAAAACTGCAGTCCCCTCTGAAATGCCACCGCTGAGGCGTTATAATGAAGCACCCCCGCTCTCTACGCACTCCACAGTCAATTATTCATGCTCTCAGGTTATTAAACACTTTGACCATTATTAAGATTGTGACAGTACCGCTTTTAACAAAGATGAAGTCTCACTGCTGAAAGGCGAAGGAAGCATGAAGGAATGAACTGACGGGGTCACTTTCAGACCGGAAGCAGACTTTACTGCAGTCTGAATATGTACATTAAGGTAAAACTGTAATGTGTCAAACATGTTGTTGTTCAGATGGTGGTGACGAAGATCGACAAATGTGGATACGGAACACTGCTGACAAACCTAGTGAATCTTCAGGATGTTGTTAAAACACATACGAGCAGCTGCTTCCCTCAGCCCTTCCTGGTCAGGTGAGAGGCACAACTTCTGTTTGACTGCTTAAACAATAAGGCTGATGATATTTTATGTTTTGTTACCATCAACGAAGAATTGATCCTACTAACAAGTATGTTTATGTATCTAAAGCCTGATATATCTGGTTCCTCTGTGCCATAGAGCTCCGTTGTTGTCCAAAAACTATTAAAAAACACATCAATGATTCACACTGTTGCACTGGACGACGTGTTCCTTCATTACCATGAACACACACACGTCAAAAACTCCTTGAATACAACTAGGGCTGCACAATTAATCAAACTTTTATTGAAATCTCAATATGGCCTCCTGCAGTATTCAAATGGCAGGAGGGCGGAATACGTGTGAAAATACCATTTTAAATAAAATATCGTGGTCCTGACCTACACATCATACTCTACAGACTTACAGATCCCTGCAAAAATCACACCGTGATTTAAAAATCATCATTCCCTGTAATCAGTCAAAATGATCACAATTAGGTATTTTTTCAAATCTGTTGCAACCTAAATAAAACTCTAAACTTCTGCTGACTTTGGGAAACTTTGGGTTCATAAATGCCATCAACGTAGTATTCAGGAAGAGCATTTGTTAAAATTACACTAGTCAGGTTTATTTAAGACATTTAGGACGAAGATGAAACTATTAATGAAATCACAAAATGCTGAAAAAAATATATAAATAATTGAAAATAAAACAAAAAAGTCCATTTAGGACTTAGGAGGTGTTAATAAAACTTGAGAGTCTGATTTTCTCTGCATAGGAAAACAACAAGATTAGAATAAAGGAGAGAACTACATGTAAGAAAAAATCACGTTGGACTTTGATTGCATAGATCAACCAAGAGCTCATCAACTGCTCAGATGTTTACAGTAATAACTGAGAATTGTCATTGCTGGTTGTAATTGTAACTTATTGAAACGTTTCTCTGTCTCTCTCTCTCTTTGCAACAGCTCCCTCCAGTTTTGGGGGATCTACCTGCTGAGATGCTTCATCACTCATGTAACAGGGAGCATCAGCTTAACGAACACCTCTCCAAGCTGACTGGAGGCCAGCTCAGCCTAACTGGGTGGAGCTCAGATCCACATACTGTACATCCACATTGTAACTGCTTCAGAGGCTTTATTTTCTAATTAAATGTAAAACACTCATCTGTTTGTTCGGCTGGTTGTCCTTTTACTTTATTCATTACATCACTCTCTCCAGAATGCAGACAGATGCACACAAGTTTAGGGTTTAGGGAGCACAGCCAATAGGAATGCTCTCTCTCTGTAATGACCTGTGATTGGTCAAAGTCTCCCGTCACAGGCTAAAACAGGATGGTTTTTTTTTTATTTGTATGGACAATCAAAAAGTTGCTGCAAAGTTTGAGAGTTAAATTCAGTGTAATGCTGTGAGTTTCCTGAGATTATGAATATTCATGAATAGGTGGTTCGACTGGACCTTCAAGCGTTACTGACATATTGTTTGGATGACTAATTAAGGATGGCTGGGTAACTGATAAACTACACTACACTAACTACACACTCACCTAGTGTCAGTGGACTACATGCTAAACTTACTGTATGTTTGTGTCAGAATTAAGCTTCAGAACCTGAATGATGACTGAATTCTCTTAAGTTTATTGGTACAATTGTTGGACTGGTTGACAGGTAAATACTACTGACAACTCTGCTTCAAACACAGGTCTTTACACTTGTTCCACGTGGCCACACTTTAAGGCTCACACTTTATTACTAATGCAAAGTTGTTCTGGAAACAAACTAGTTTGTATAAGATCAAACCCATCCGACCACGTCTGAAGGCAGAAATGTGTAGAGCAGTTCTGAACAGCACACACAACAATCGGTCAAATGAGGACAAACCTTTAGACAATCTTTCAATTCATAGTATCACACGGATTGTTCACAGGAACAGAGCTTCAGAGAAAGGTTCAAATCATAATCATACTGCGTACCGACATACGTACTTCTGCACAGCCGGCCAATCACTGCGTGAAGTGGGCGCATTGTTCTGGAAACTTACAAAAATAAAAGTTTATCTGTTTTCTGTTGGATGAATTAAAAACATGAATAACACAATTATTATTAGTTAAACCAATATGCACCAAAAACACATTCATATCACACAGGAGAAGAGAGTAAATGTGTGTAACTGGAGGAACTCAGCATCAAATGCAGTGTAAAATATCACATCATTTCCCCAATAACACCGTGGGGAATAGTCTGTCAAGAAGTGCATTATATGAGTACCAACACATTCTTTTTTACTATTAATTCTTAAAACACACTTCAAAGGGCTTCATATATTGTTTAACTGTCATATCATTCTCCAGACTTGGAAACCTTTTTTAAATTTAATGTGTTTTCTTTAATGGCTTTGACTCTTACTGTTTTATTATGTTGTATAATCACTTACTTACAGTACTAAGGTTTATTGAACAAGATAATAGAGACCAAGTCATTGTGGCATTACGAAACCCATCACATTGTTGAACACGGCATGTCCAGTAGAAACAGTCTCCTTCAGCTCTGTGGAGCACTTTACTGTCTTTCAGCTCATCGTTTTGGTTCTCGGTTTTAATCTTGTGTTAAACAAGGTTAAAAAATATCATCTCTAGGCATGCAGCTGTTTATAGCAGCAGGCAGATAGAAGTTAGCAACTATAGTGGAGCATTTAAAGAGGCTAAAGAGGCATATACAGAGCTTAAAGGAGAGAGAATATCAGACTTAGAGGCATATTTTGTTATATTTGTTGTAATTCTAATCCCGTTCACATCGATTAATCAAAAGCTCTGAGCAAAAAAATAAAAAAAGATCTGTTCATCTGGTATCACTGCCAAGATGGCGACAGCTGGATTCGCCTACTTTGAGCTTCATTTTTGCTCTTCAGAAACATACAGTATGGGTGACGTCACGGAGACTATGTCCATATTTTATACGGTGTATGCTTCCTACTGTACCTGCCTGCCTGCGTGCACTCTGCACGTGCACTCATTGCCATTGAGTCCTAACAATAGCCATGTTCGTTGTTACAGGTTGGATCATTTTTAAAATCTAGCGTACTCTTGCTGGTCTCTCCAGATTATCGACCCTAGCTCTAAGACAAATTAATGCTAATGCTGCTCCTTTTCTGCTTGGCTAACATCTTTCCAATAACGACATCATAATATGTCAGTGTTGTTTTTACAGGTTGTTCTGCTGCCAGGGTTAAAGTTATTTACTTTTTTTAAAAAATTAAAGAATTTGTCTTTGCAATTTCCCTGAAATGGGCTGCACGGTGGTGTAGTGGGTAGCGTGGGTTTTCTCCGGGTGCTCAGGTTTCCTCCCACACAAAGACATGCAGGTTAATGGTTGACTCTAAATGTCCCGTAGGTGTGAATGTGAGTGTGACTGGTTGTCGTTCTCTATGTGTCAGCCCTGTGATAGTCTGGAGACCTGTCCAGGGTGAACCCCCCCCTTTCACCCAATGTCACAATGTCAGCTGGGATCGGCTCCAGCCCCCCCCGCGACCCTTAATAGGATAAGAGGTTACAGATAATGGATGGATGGATTTTCCCTAAAATATATACATAATGTTTACTTTTAAATGGCACCATTCAAATCCACATTTTTCACTTTTTACATTTATTGATCGCAGTATTAAAGTTAAAATCTCCTATTTTTCTTGCTGTCAACAAATTCCATGAAAAGAGCTTGATAAGACATTCATGTTACTCCAAAATGTGGCGAACACTAGAACAAGTGCTAGATGACAGGAAAGGCCTGTTCACCTTTCTTTTGAAAAGGTTTAAAAGAGTGTTTCTGACTCCATGCTTTCCACTCCACGGACTACCAGTTTCCAACGGAGACTGACGGCTCTGAACTTTTTTTTTAAAAGAAAGGACGATGTTGTGGCTTTGAGTGCGATGACAACGACAACAGGGAAGGGAAGTGTAAGAGCATGAACAAGAACACTCAGCTGTGAGATTGCATTCCTGCAAGTCACCTAACCAATGTAATTCAGCTGTGAACACACACTACACTGTGTTGGCGAGAGGCTTGCTCTACAGGTTCTGACCTGCTCTCAACTCGGAGAGGGTGCAGCAAAGACCGGACAGTTAAAAGTTAACTTGAGGGATGGTTGCTCATCGATCACTATTAAGATAAGATACGAGGATCCTGCTTACCGTAATGTATTGGTATGACATGACTCAAAGCCATTTTTATTATGTATATTCCTTAATAAATGCTTTTTATTTTACTCTTTACATATCAAGTCAATTTTTCATCATCAAAATGAATGTTGTTTTAAAGGCATACTATGTAGAATTATCGGTTGCTATATACACACACAGCATTCAAGGGGGAAACACTGACGCACATATAAATTATAGGCAGTAGAAACAGACACCAAGAAGATAAAATGGTGGTGTGTGCTCTGTTAAACACCACCAAATCAATGTGATTGGATGATTGGAAGTGTCCCTATTGGTTGAGAAAGATACATGTCAAACAAAGATACATGTTCTTTGTTTGACATGTATTGTTCTTCTCTTCCTGTTTATTTCATGGTGCGATGGATATGTGATGCCACTTCCTCCTTAAAAGAGCACACACCACCGTTTTATCTTCTTAATGTCCTGATGAAGGTCCTTTGTGACTGAAACGTTGACCAATAAAGCAGAGAGAAGTGTGTGCGGGAGCAAGTCATTTTTTATTTGAAAAAGTACTTTTTGGAGGGGATCTTCTCCCAGCATCACAAACGTTTTTCAGAATGTGCATGTTTTCCTCTCCTTGAAGTAGATACAGACACCACCACACACTTCTAGTGGGTCAGAATTGATGATTGAGGGATTATTTTTCTAAAAGTCTATACATTCATTTTTGGAAAATGCTGCATATTATACCTTAAAGTTATTTCACCATAACAAATGTTTTTTTCTTGTGTAGCATAACGGGACTACAACATGCATTTCATTGTTTCCTTGAACCTCGAACATGCAGATGTTTATGCTCAGAAGAAATGACATGTAAATCAGTCGGCTAACGTTGGGTTCACATATAGGCCGCAAGAGCGCCGCGAAGTGCTGGGCTTTTTGAAGAGGCGCTGTCCGTGTCTTTTTCAGCGCCCATGTAAATCAACTGGGCTGTTCACATAGGAAGCGCAGCACCACGGAGCTCCGCGACCACTGAGAATTTGCATAAGTGTAGCCGGCCAATCAGGACGCGCCTACCTGAATACGTGCAGAACCCAACAGTGTATAAGGCAGCACACAGCGCTCTCTGTCATCCTCTTCAGTGAAAGTTATGTAACTCTAGTAAGGTAAAATAAGTCAACGTTGACTTTTGCTTTCACACAGGACACGAACAGCAACGTCCTGAGTGAAAGTCCTGTGTTTGTTTGATCCATCCGTCCACCCCGACCTACGTCACCTGACTTCATTAGATGCAGCCCTGCATGTCCTGGCTCACTATTATATACTGGGTTATGAAAGTGCATTCCTTTTCGTAGGTGTAAGTAAAACAACCTTTTTCTTACTGGCCTCTTTTATTTATTTATCTATTTTTTTTTTCCGCTAAAAGCCGTTTAATCACGTATTCTATAAAAAAATGTTAGTTCCCATTGTTGATGTCTGGATTAGCCACTTTAAATTTAGTGCCCATAAAAATGATTCACACCCAATAAACCCGTTTTATTGGTTTACATGAGGATTTTTTTTGACACAACCATAAAACACAAAATTATTCATTTTAAATGAATTTTTCTTTAAGTAAATATTCTCAATTATTCAGAATTCTGCTGAGCAACTGTTAGATTCTGGGTTTTTAGCAGAGTGGTAAAAAACACGTATGAATATGATGAGAAACAAAGAACAGTGGCAGTAGAAGGCGTAGGAGTACGTAGCAGATCAGCAGACAGTCATAAACGTTTTATAGAGGCAAGGGGTCAAGGTCACATGCTGAAAATGTCATTGTATAATTTTTTTTATTTTTTTAGCCAGTGGGACAGTTTCCCAAAGGTGTCTTAATTTCCTTATTTTACAGTGGAGCAGGTACATGGAGTAGAGCATGTACCTATCAAATCAGATTGTGATCTGCAATCAGATAATCTAAGATAATGGCTTTGACGTGACACAAACCTTCACACACTCATTCACACTCCAGGAGCACAAAGATACTTAAAATTTACTGCGTCCTGAACGAAGGACAAGTCAGATGGAGAGAAAAAGATAAGAGCTGATGGGACAGATAAAGATAAAGATATGATAAGACTCCCTCTGAAGGGCTTCCACAAGTATTTCACTGATCTTTCCTCATACCACAGTACTGATTTAGACACACAGAAAGAACAATACTGCACACACCTTTACAGTTTACGAGACGGGAACAGGAATGTGAATCACCGCACAAAGCTTTTAAAGGTGTAGCCATGGATGGATTACTAAACGGGCCTACCGGGCACAGGCCCCACCCCCGGGCCATCAACTACAATGTCACTCAAAGAGACACGTACCGACCAGATAGAGACTCAAAATGACCACAAAGAACCATGAAATGACTACAAAGAGAAAAAGACTATAAAGAGATGCTAAACAGCTGCAAAAAGACACAAAGAAACTCATGACTATGAAAAGGGGAAAAACAACTACAAAGAGAAAAAAGACTATAAAGAGATGCTAAACAGCTGCAAAGAGACACAAAGAAACTCACAACGACTATGAAAAGGGGAAAAACAACTACAAAGAGACACAAAACAACTACTAAGAGACACAAAACTACACAGAGAAACAAAACAACTACACGGAGAAACAAAACAACTGCAAAGAGACACAAAACAACTACAAAGAGACACAACATTACTACAAAGAGACACAAAACAACTACAAAGAGACACAGAACTACAAAAAGAAACAAAACAACTACAAAGAGATACAAAACAACTTCAAAGACACACAAAATCACACAAAGAAACAAAATAACTACAAAGACACACAAAACAACTACAAAGAAACACAAAACCACACAAAGAAACAAAACAACTACAAAGAGACACAAAACCTGAGAGAGATGCAAAACAACAAAAAGAGGCTGAACCACTCTAAAGTCGGTGTGTCTTGCTCTTATGAAGGAGAGGTGTTGGGGCCTTTTGCATGTCTGTGCCCAGGAGTCCGTTGTCTCATAATCCGCCCATGGGTGTAGTTTATGTATCAGTTTAAAATCACTACATTTATACAATTTCATTTGGTGTTACTGTGGTATAATTACTAAAAACAAATAAGACAGTCATTATGAGCAGGGTTTGAGCTACAAATGCCAAGGAAATCTGAATCTTAATGTCAGACACCAGATACACATTGAATTAATAAATCAAACAAAATGCATTATGCTCATCAGTGGTCTCCTCTCCTTACACAAATGTTTCTCTTTAGCTTCTGTTGTGCAAAATAAAATGCACGTTATACTGCCCGTGTTTTTCCACACAGAAGACACAACGTTTCCCTGCAGACGTTTCGACTTGTCTTGACCTGTTAGGGTTAGAAAAGCACCGGTGGAACAAACACCATTATTGATGCTCCTTTGCAGCAATTAAAAAAGTTCTCAGTTTAACGGAGTTTGACAAGTCAAAATGTAGCTGCAGGGCCTTCGCTGCCTCACTTTGGTGACAAGCTAACGTTTCTGTAAAGCAGGTGCATTTTACAAAGTCAGCAAACAGCCCAACATTATCCATGATTCTCCTTGTTCTCGACACATAAAAGTTACATCAACAACTTCTTGCTGCATTTTTTCCACATTTGCATTTGCGAAGAATAATCTGTTTTACTGGATAAAATTTGGAATAAAAAGTGTTAGTGAAATTAAAACGTATTTGAAATGGTTGGTGTGGAGTTTGCATGTTCTCCCCGTGTCAGCGTGGGTTTTCTCCGGGTTCTCAGGTTTCCTCCCACAGAGTCCAAAGACATGCAGGTTAATTGTTGACTGTGTGAATGGTTGTCTGCAATTTGTAAAATGCAGATAAGCCATGTTTAACTCCTCTGGCAACCAATAGACCCCCAATCGTAGACCTTGTTGGCCTAATTAGTGCCAAGTTCCATCCAACTGAACAGTACCACAAAATCCTCATTGAACCAAACCTTGTCTGGCACAGTCTCAACAAAAACAGTTCAAGCGTCATTAAAGTTACTTCTTCTTCCAAGTTCTTTAGCCGGTGTTGACTGGTTGTCCTTTAACTTTACAGTTAAGTATTACCCCTTCCAGACGGAGGCACACACAAACTCTTCAATAGGACCCTGGGAAGGTAAGATCAACCCCATATTGTCATTTTTTTGTTATTGGAGAGATAAAAAAAAAAATCTGAATTAGAGTACAGTTTTTTTCCTCTTCTGCAAACTGCTACATCAAATATTTAGTAATTATTTGTAACGCTGGTGTACTCCTTGACTTCATGAGCAAACTGAAGTACTTTAAAGCCTCGGGGAATGAGCGTCAGCTGTAGAACATTATGATGTGATTTTTATAACACTTTAACTTTTTTTATTGTTTCCACACTTGGCAACATGTGCAACATGTTGACGTAAAGTGCCTGTAAATTATATTTATTCCCACTTGGATCTTTTTTATGTTTTATTGCTTTATTGAATCAGGTTGGATATCAGCTTTAGAGATATACAAATTTTGACACTTAAAAACCAAAAATACTTTAAATGTCTAAATGGAAACAAATCACCAACTGATCTAAATTAAAAGTAAATGCTGTATATAATACAAAATAACTGACTGCACAGGTGTTCACCCCCCTTTAGCAGAAGCAGCTTTATCAGTAATTACAGCTGTGAGACTGTGAGAGTACAGTAGGTCTACCCTGTATCACTTTTACCTTTTATTCTTCCACAAAACAGCACATTTTACCACAAATTCTGGATTAAACTGAAGTCTGGATTCCAGGATTTAAGCATTAGTTTTCAGTAAGACTTCATGCGATAAGAACGTGTTAACGAAAATTCGTTTTAACACCACTCATTTCTTTAACCCATTAATGCAATCGATCTTTCAGAGGTTGTAGCGGGCTCAGTTTTCACGCTCCAAACTTACGCTAAATTTTGGCGAGGAAAAACTTTTCAAAGGGGTCCCTTGACCTCTGACCTCCAGATCAGTGAATGTAAATGGGTTCTATGGGTACCCACGAGTCTCCCCTTTACAGACATGCCCACTTTATGATAATCACATGCAGTTTGGGGCAAGTCATAGTGAAGTCAGCACACTGACACACTGACAGCTGTTGTTGCCTGTTGGGCTGCAGTTTGCCATGTTATGATCTGAGCATATTGTTTTATGCTAAATGCAGTACCTGTGAGGGTTTCTGGACAATATCTGTCATTGTTTTGTGTTGTTCATTGATTTACAATAATAAATATATACATACATTTGCATAAAGCAAAAATTTTTGTCCACCCCCATGTTGATAAGAGGATTAAATACGTGACAATTCTCCCTTTAAGGTACGTTTTGAACGGATACAAAATTTGCGAGTAATCACGATTAATCACGATTAATCATGGACAAGCGATGATGAAGTTTGTAAAGAGTAGTGGGTTAATTAATCTAACAGGTTGCTTTATGTACATGATTTATAATACAGTGTGCTTAGAGTTGTATTTGATAGATGTATACAGTTGTACTTGAACTATAAAAATATATAATTCACTTGGATTTAATAAAAAGAAAAAGCAAATAAGCAGCGACTGGTGAATCACCTGGGCAACAGTTGCTATGTAGATTCTGCCAACTCAGCCATCGAACCCAGTGACTGAGTCAGTGTCTGATGGCCTTTCCGTACACTGAGGGATATTCAGGGAATTTCCACGTATTCTTCCCATACTTCTATAACCATGATGCAAAATTTATTTTGTGTTCCATATTTATTGGTTCCTGGTTTCACTTTTAAAGGAACAGTGTGTAACAGACTTTTTTTCTATTAAACAATGTCAGAAAACCTTTAGTACATCCCCCTGTGTGATTTAATGTTTTACAGGCACCGTGCAGAGAATACCTTGTACATTCAGGGCGCGCCCTGTCTTTGAGGACTGCTAGCATCTTCCCTCCTTACCGCCATTGTACTGTAGGATGATGATGCTGCAGAGCATAGCTGTCCAATAAAGTTTTAAGAGGCCAAAGGGCAGTAAAAGTTGGAGCCATGGCGCAATGACATTTCTCATTTCAGAATGATTCTCTTTTTATATGCATGTGCCTCTGAACACCGACCCCATAAAAACATTAAGTATTGGTTAATTTTTGATTTTTTTTTTCAGCTGAATTTCCCTCCCAACTACATTTGGCTGCAGGAGAGCAGGCATAAAGAGCCGCGAGCTGGACGCTTCTCGTCACTGTCGCCATTACCTTCTGGGATATCGGAGGAGGAGAAACAGGAGTAGTCTCGCGGAATCTAAGAATTACAAGCTGTCATCTAGTCCTCTCCACTGATTATCCTCTTCTTCTCCCATTACATTCTCCACAATGTCCGTATTCAAGGCGACGACCGCGGTGCCCACTGGCTGCGACTCTCTGGCCGCAGTGTGTTCAGGCACAAACTGCCTTGTTCCTCCCAGTAGCTTCAATAACACGCTGAGCCTGGTGTTGAGCATAGTGCTCACCATAATGCTCGCTATGATCATGTTCGCCATGGGCTGCACTGTGGACTCCAACAAGCTGTGGGGCCACATCAGAAGACCCTGGGGCATCGCCATCGGCTTCCTCTGCCAGTTCGGCATCATGCCTTTCACAGCCTTCGCACTGTCGCTGGCCTTCAATGTGCTGCCTGTGCAGGCTGTTGTCATCATCATCATGGGCTGCTGTCCTGGAGGCACCGGCTCGAACGTTATCTGCTTCTGGCTGGACGGAGACATGGACCTCAGGTAAGAAAGCAGCTGGTTGGATAATGTTAGTTCATGGTGTGTTGCTTGGATGACTTCTGATACTTCTGCTTTCCAGAAAAACACAGTTATACAATATATAACCATGTTTCTAAAGAGTACTATAGCACTATATAGCAGTATAAAGTAGACAACCAATGTTCACATGATCACTGATCACACATTGAAATGTTTTCATTATTATTAGGGTTGTAAGAAAATACCGATACACATTATGTTTTATGATACTGTATATAAAAAAAACACTGTATCAATTTTTAATTAGTATTTTACATGCAGATCTTTGTGGCAGACAGCGGCTTGATTGCACAAAAAGTAGTGCTGATGTTGGATGTTACATTGACTGTGATAAATGTAAATGCAGATCCCACTGTTGTGATAACATAAAACAAGTTTAAAAAAAAAATACTATGATTTTATCTATATGATGGTGTCTTCTTTATACTATGACAGTTTTCCTAAAATTAGATTAAAAAAATCTCAATATAACGCCTTGCTTACAGTAACGCAATATATTGAATCGTAACCCCTGAATCATGATACGTATCGTATCGCCAGATTCTTATCATATATCTTGACTTTATACACTAAAAAAAACGAATTAATACATTTGATAATTAGAAAACACAGACAGCTGCCCAACATGGGTTAGTGATAGGATCCCATTTAGACAACTCAGGTGATATGTTTGCTGTTTGCTAATGATGCTACTGTGGGAACCATCATTCTCCTCATAAGGTCGCGTACTGTGTAGGCTGATGATTGAGCAAAAAAATATCAGTTGATTGGAGTCATGCACTGCTTGAAAAATACAGTGTTATTAAAGAAGTTTGTTTGTCCGTGTTCTCCCCTCCTCAGTATCAGTATGACAGCCTGTTCCTCTATCATGGCCTTGGGGATGATGCCTCTCTGTCTAATCATTTACACCTCCACCTGGACTTCCGCCAGCACCATCCAGATCCCATACGACAGTATTGGTAAGTAGAGAATCATGTATGATTACTATATATCTGTAAGAATTGTAGACAGACTTTCTAAGGGCGTCCACACCGACTGTTTTATTGTGTTGTTCAGTCACTTTGTAGTTTTGTACCAAAAGCACTGTACAGGTTTATTATAATCCTATAATTATGTGATGATATGAATTCTGTGTGTCCTCAGGTATCACTCTAGTGTCCCTTCTTGTTCCAATTGCTCTGGGAATATATGTTAAACGCAGGTGGCCCAACGCGGCAAAAAAGATCCTCAGGGTAGGAATCCATGTGAATGTTTTATGCATCTAAATATTACTCCAAAATTTTTTGTGAATCTGATGTTTGATCAAGGGATTTGTTGTGACATTTACATTCATGGATTTATCTAATGGAAATTCCTGGACTGTCTATGTGTCTGCTGTGCACAGGTCGGGTCCATTGGAGGATTTTTTCTCATTCTCATCATAGCTGTGGTTGGAGGAATTCTCTACCAGTCCTCCTGGACCATCGCTCCCTCCCTATGGATTATCGGAACCATCTTCCCCTTCGTTGGTTATGGCCTGGGATTCGGCTTGGCCCGCTTTGTGGGTCAACCCTGGTTCAGGTAGGCTGACAGCGTTGTAGTGATGGTGGCGTAAAAGATTTCCGTTGCATAAAGCCTGTATCTTGATTGCTTGATTTAAATTGAAATTTGCTGCCAAAGGTATATTATACTTGAATTGAGTTGTATAAATCATGAAACCACTACTGCATCAACAAACACATACAGCATACTAATAAATGTACCTACTAATGAGGCTGTTTTTTGTTCCTTACTTTGTTCAGATGTCGAACCATCGCATTGGAGACAGGTTTCCAGAACGCCCAGCTGTGCAGCACCATTGTCCAGCTGTCCTTCAGCCAAGCTGAGCTGGATCTCATGTTTTCGTTCCCCCTCATCTACAGCATCTTCCAGCTGGTGGCAGCAGTCATATTTGTGGGAGGTGAGAGTTTAGCAGGCAGATACGTACACAGAACCCATCGGCTATCGGTCTGACGACGGATAAGCCTCTGGGGACAAGGAGCTGTGTTTCTGGGGTTCTGGTGTAGCCAGCAGATATCCTAGACTTCCTTTTCCGTGCGCTGCTCATTGTTTACAGTCCGATTAGCAACTTGAGACACGATACTGGAGTTGAAGTTGAGAGACAACATGTACGAGGTTACAAGCTCATCTTAAACCAATAAAAAGCTAAATCATCGTCAGACGATAGCCGATACGTTCAGAGATTCCTCACCGACTGTTTATCCTGCGTTCAAACGAAGCCTTCTCCAACGAAGGATGTGGAAGGCAGTTTTTCAAACATTAGTTGCACTTTAGTGAAAACTAGGTGTTGGCCAGTCATCTACCATCAAAGCTGTCTTCTCCTCCACAAGGCTGCTAACACAGCTGAACAAAGTCTCTATGGGTTTCACTGGGCCGGATTATACTAGAAAAGAAGTGGTTCGTACGTGTTGGTGGTGCCGATCCAAATGGACACTTCCTGTGTACCTCACTATTATCTCGTCAGCCTTCTCCTACTGCGATTCTGTTTCTGCTGACATGACCATTTTCAGTCATCCACTCCTAAAATGGCTGTCAATCACTCTGAACTCCGACCAAACGGTCAAACTAGGCAGCGCTGATCAGATATGAATCAATATTCTGTTACTGTAATGACTATTTCTCTCCTCAGATGTTCTCAGAATCATCTTGTAGTTACTGTTTAGCTGTAAAGAAAGTTTGTGACGCGGGCGCCATTGTAAAATCTGTTGAAGGAAGCCAAGTTCTGGTCACATGACCGGAGCACAGCCAATAAGAACGCTCTCTCTCTCTGAAATGACCTGTGATTGGTCAAAATCTGCCGTCACAGACTAGATTTCTCTAAAGCCTGAAAACAGAGACATGAGGAGGAGCAGAAGTCTAGTTTTCTCTCAGAACACTTGAATTACAATATGCTGAAAGGTTATTATGGGATGTTTGCCAAATTATGCCAAAAAATTGTTGCCTACTGCCACTTTAATACATTTATTCATCACTTAACTTTAACAAGTAAGAGAAGTCAAGGATGCTTCATATTCATAGATCTGTTTGTAGTCACGAAATTGAATGTATTGATTTGTGAACATAGACAAAATCAATTTGTATGTAATCCTCGTAACTCTGAACTGGTAGGTATAAAAAGGGTCAAAGTTGATTTCTTTGTCACGTAACCCAACCCTTAAGTTGCGACACTTCCGGAGTTATTTTTTATCTCAAACTGCGATCTTTTCCTAAACCTAACTAAGTCGTTTTGCTGCCTAAGCCTAACCAAGGACATTCGTAGGAAAATGCACTAAAAATACGTTGTTGAAAGTTGTGCTGAGCGTCATTAAAAAAAAGTGAAATTTGTGTCTATGTACACGAATCAAATAAATTAAATATCGTGACTATTTCACGAACTGCAGTGAGACTGTGTTGTTCTATTACATAAAGTTATGATCCAAGGGTCATAATGACTATAGTGATGATCAGATCAGATGTATGTCTGCTTTATGGTGTCGTGTTGCAGAACATCTACACTTTTAGTGAGAATGTGTGTGTCATTGCACAGGTGTGGTCAGACCAACATCTGTTCCCCATTCATTTCAGTGAAAACAGAGGTGAGACGTATTTGCCCCTTGGTTGGAAATTGTTTCTACTTGGTTCACCTCTGAATCGGATTTTGACGAAATTGTGACGCTCCAATGTCTCGGCAGTTTCCTGAAATATTGATTCTCTGAATCTGTGTTGATATAACTGTAAGGGAAAATGAATGTCCACATTTCTGAACCATAAATACGTTTCATATCAGCTTTGTATCACGCTTGCAGAAACGCACAATGCCACGTGGTTAACGTTGTGAAACGATTGGTTAGGTTTAGGCAACAAAACTACTTGGTTAAGGTTAGAAAAATATCACACCATAACAACGTAACCGTAACGTAACAACCGTAACAACGTAACTACCGTAAATATACAACAACAGCCCTTATTGGACTTTCTAATGTAACAAGTGTAAAGTCAACGTTTACTTTTGGTTTCACACGGGACTCGATCAGCGTCCTGGGTGAAAGTCCTGAGTTTATTTGACCCATCCATCCATCCATCCATCCATCCATCCATCCATCCATCCATCCATCCATCCATCCATCCATCCATCCATCCATCCATCCATCCATCCATCCATCCATCCATCCATCCACCACCACCAGTCCCACCCACCCGTAGTCGACTTTCTTGCTTCTTATACTAGTTATTATCATTCACTGAAGCCCAGTTCAATTTAAAGCTGTACATTTTAACAGATACATGTCAGGATGACTGATCAGTGTTTCTGAATCCATGTTTTTTTTTTTCCTCTACAGGCTACCGGGTATATTTAAAGGCATGTTGTCGTGGCTCAGCTGAGGCAGACAGTGAGGATCCAACCCTGGAAGCTGGTGATGGTGAATCAGCAGAAAAGAAGGGACACGCTGTGGAAAACAGTGCCTTTGAATTTGATGACAACAGCGAAGAGAAGGGTCGGGACGTCAAAAGGATCACCCAGCTGTGAAATTACACACTTGCAAATCACAGACTTTGGACTATGAGCATGACCATCCAGAGCCGCAGCACTACTGAACTCAACAGTGTGAACACACACTGCTCTCTGCAGGCCGGAGGTGTGCACTACAAGAACAGGGATGCCCTAACGTCTTCTCTAGTATGGCCAACGATTCACTTCAACTAATTTATTCATATATTATCATTTGAGACAACTTTACTCAGTACGTTCTGTTAGAGAGCCTGTTGTGCCCATTTCCCGTGATCAACGCATGTCTTCTTTACATGTCTTATCAATACTTCAAACAGAATATTTAATGTTGTTTATGTGGATTAACCATATGTCCATATGCAGTTGAACGGTGGAATATACAACTGAATACAAATATGTTTATGTGACATTCATCATTTATCTGATAAGACACAGAGTTGTGTCACATGAAGATAAGTGTGTGCACTTCTGAGAGCCGATGTTTCACAGTCACACACGTGCTTTTATGTTTTAAATAAGGTTATGTAACAGTACATCACCTTTTGTTCTCTTTATCCTCTATTCTGATGTAGCAGGTGAAATAAGTGGTTACAACACACCAGCTCCCTGATGCAAACTTCTGTTTCCGTTCCTTTCAGTTCTTCTGTGCCTCATTTATGCTCGTAGATGAATCGAGGTCAGGGTCGGATAGGGTGCAGGTGATTCTGGGCATTTTGAAATAAGTAAGCTTGTGGTTTTACATATATATTTATGAAACATGTTCACAGCTAATTTATTATTTCCTCTGTGAAAAAAAAATAAAATAAAATATTTTACAAACCTCTCCTTGCTTTCTGAAATGATGAACAACTTTTACATTTTGTTTGTATATTTTGTTGCTATAATTAATATTTTGATGTGAATATTAATACTTGTATTCAACTCAATAAACATATTACAGTTTTTCTCAATTTCTTTGGCTCATTTTTTTAAACAGTCTTAATAACATTCTCTGAACTGTTTGATGGGACATTACATCTATTGCATTTCTGCAAAAGGTAGAAACTCACCCAAACACTTCATCCATGCTTCCCAACCTTGTTATTGTGTCAGTAAACTGGTCAATGCCAATCGTGTGAGCCGTACTGGTCAACATATTCTTAATATTATTAATGAATTAATATGTTTTTTCAGCATGGCAGTGTTTCTACTCTTTTTAAAAATCATTTTCCAGGACCTTTCAGGACATTTTCCAGGAGTTTTTCTTGACTATACAGGACAACACTTACACCTTTTTCTCATTCGCTTTGGCTCAATTCTTGAATGACAACTATTTTTTTTCCGAAACAATGAGTTCCAATCTCTGAACAATTAGTTTGTTGTTCACAACAGATTTGAATTTCTCCTTCATTCAAGCAAATTGTACATATTTTGCTTCACGTGTGTGAAAGAGTGAGTACAATTTGCGAACATGAGAAAATCAAATCTGTTGTGAACAACAAACTAATTTTCAGGAAAAAAACTAATTCTCATTAAAGAATTGAGCCAAAGAGAATGAGAAAAACAGTAATATCTGTTAACTTTACCTTCATGTTGTATGTAGTTAGGAGGATTCTTTTTAAATATATGAGAATACTTTAATCATTCAAATTCCGATGACCCTTATGCCCTTCTGAAAAACTGGCACATGCAGATTTTCGTCTTCTACCGTAATAATGTTGTAAAATGTTAACATTTACGGGCCACGTAGTCCCAGTACAAGGTCAGAAACATATTTGCTTTCCAACCATAAAATAATCACATTTAATTCTTATAGTTGTCCAAAGTCCAAGCTGTGACAGCAAAAGCAGTCCACGGTCACAAAGTTACGTACAATAGAAGTGCTTGTCATGTGATAATAATAAACGTGTTCAACTGTCCCTGACATTTGCTTCAGTGCTGAGGCAGAGATCTGAGATCTGAGGGAGTTCAACCAACACCCTTCATACCTCCTCCTCCTCCTGATGAGTGCACTACAGCTGCTTTCACTTACTCATGGAAATAATGGGAATTCTCACACTTCCAAAACAAAGAGTATCTCCCAGTTTTCATACGACATTGAATGTAGTAAACATTGAATGCATGTATATATTTTATATGTTTAATAAACTAGCCCATTGAGTTGTCTCATTATGAACATGTTTTTACTTTTTAACAGCCCTGTACACACACCATGGTGTTTTATTTTGCCTAATTTGACTCTTCTGTGCGGGTGTGTGAACACAGTGATGATTTAAATCTCCTCCAACAGAGTGCTGCAGTAATGAGTCCTAAAACCCAGAAATGAGTTAGCATCTTAGCACTTCCTGTTCCCTCACCTGGAAGTCAATGGGTTTTTTTTGAATGTGTGCCTGGATGCCTGAAATAAAGTCTGAGCTGAAGAGATTTTAACATTTTGTTCTAAGATAAAAAAAATAATACATCAGTAAATATCCCACTTGTGAATTTTGAAGCTTTTATATGTCTTAAAAAAGGCGGTACTACTAAACATCATCATGCCGACGTTAGCTTTTCACTTCTGGTGATTGCATTCCCGCTTCATAAATCATAAAAGCGGTGTTTATTTGTGAAGATTGTCTTGCTGAACAGAGCGTATCAGTATCATAAACGTGTGTTTGCCACAGAGATTATTTTCTGCAATAATCCAAAACCTTTTTGTGGAGGGAACCAGGAGGATGCTAACTAAGTATTTGCAACATATCAAATTTAATCAATAATTTAGATACTTTAGTAAAATAAAATATCTTTTCATTTCATTAATTCTTCTTAGTGTTTTAAAAATAAATATATGTTTATTTTTTTCAATTAGCTTAAAGTTTAAACAGTTGATAATTAAGTGTATCATAGCTTTCAGGCTATATTGTGAATTATAAACAAAACAAAATTCTTGTGGTGGCTTGATATAGGCTAGATACTTTAATTATGAAATATTAGTCAGGTTATAAGTTGAGTTACCTAACACGTTAGGTAGCGTACTATATTTATTATATAACTATATTTGTTTTTTCTGCAACATGTAGCTTATTGGCTTTACAGAGGAAAAACATCGGATACTAGACACTGGCAATAATACTAATGCATTCGCAATATCCCTGAAATAAATGTAAATGGTAAGAAAAAGTTGCACTTTTTTTTTTTGTTTTTAACCACAAAAGTCCTGAGTCTGACATTAATGAGCATTAAAACCTTTCAGTTTGTATGTGTTAGCAAACATTTACATGATGTTAATAGCCAGCACATTCCTCAGAAACTAAGGTGCTCGCAATTAATCAAATAAAAATATATATAACTGTATAATTTGTGCACACTATTTAGTAATTTGTACCTCACATTAATAATTCTTATAATCTAAATTACTTAGTGACAACAACTAACACTACTTAACTTCTTACATAGACCTACTTTCTATTGTGAATAATGCAAGACCACTAACACTAACGTGAGACATCAGACTCCAAGTAGTGTACATTTTGTAGAGTAATCTTATCTTTAATATAAATGTTATTGTAAGTACTTCTATTTGGAAAACATTCACTGGAATTGGGTCCATGTTTACTTCCTGTGAGCTGATGATCATTCACAAACACACAGAAAAGAAACCTGAATTCAGTTTGGAATTTTATTCCAAATGATTTGTCCTCATAATGTAAATAAAAATCATTATTACCACTAGTACATTGAACTCTGAACTTCTGAACAAGTATGGTATCCATATACCACCAAGGGAATATGATTTAGATTTTGCTGTAATCCCTTCTGGCTTTGTTATGCTATTTAGAAACTCAGTCCTATATCTGAACTGACTTTACTACTGCTGTAAACTGTTCTTACTGGCATTTATCGGATCTGTTTCTCCTTTAAAAAGAACAATAATAACTGTGATATAAGTGCTTTATTTCAAAAAGAAATAATCTCTGTTCCAAAAGCTGTTTCCTCCTATAGAATAACCTTACTTCACACTGGACTGGAAGAAAATCTGGTGCCTACCTTCTAAATATCTGATAATAATTATGGTTTCTAAATATCGGATAATAAATATGGTTTCTAAATATCTGATAATAAATAAGGTTTCTAAATATCTGATAATAAATATGGTTTCTAAATATCTGGTAATAAATAAGGTTAAGGAAGTGACTTTTTACAATAATCCATCGTTTTTATCCCTCCAAGGTATTTCTGCAAAGATATAACAAGGACTTCTCATTTTGTCAACTGGTTGCAGAAGATTTTTTATCATCTATTTTGGTCTTGTCCCCACTTTTGTATTTTTTGGCAAGATGTCTATACATTTATTATTATTATATTATATTACATTGTATTATATTATTTATTTATTTATTTATAAATTTTCCCTCTCCTATAAAAATGTAATGTTTGGCTTCTGTACTTACTCTTCTACCAAAGCAAATTAAATATTATATCATTTAATTTTATTAATTGCAAAATCTAATATTTTTGGAAAATTGATTAAAACAATACTTTGCATCGATCCTACAGTCTGAAAACAGAAAAGCTAATAAAACCTTATATCTGCAGTATGTAAGCTGTATAATATCTTTATAAACTGATTTATGATTTATTTCAGTGCTCTGATCCCCTGGCATTACGTATCTGCTATGTGTTTATTTTATTCGTCAATAAAACAAACAAACAAACAAAAACGACATGAATATAAATAATATAAATACATTAAATAATATAAATAAACTGGGACACGTTTGGAATGTTTACGTTTTCCGGAGGAGTCGTAGTTTCCGAGGAGCCACTGAACGCAGCACAGCCCGCTCACATAGAGAGAGAGGAGTCGTAGTTTCCGAGGAGCCCCTGAACGCAGCACCAGACAGCAGTGGGACCGTCAGATCGGGAGGAGCACAGCTCGGTAAGTAACACATTATTCTTCAACAACAACTTTGTTTTCACACATTAAATGCCTCTCACACTATTTAGTGAGTATGAAAACACTTCAGCACCGACACAGGGACTGTCTTTATGTCTTATTTACATCGAACATCTGCTGAGAAGCTCTGAAGAAAGTTCATCTCCTCGTTTCCTCTTCTATAACTTTATCGTTAATAACCGTTATTACCCGTTATTAACCGTTACCGTTAGCCTGTTTGTGCTTTAGAGATGAAGTTATAACTTAGAAACATTCATTTTATATCAAGTAAACTCCTGAATACACGTCGCTGTTTCCTTGGAGACCGAGCAGAGAGTTAACGGGTCGCATTCCTCCTGAGGTTGTTGTTATGCTAACTATACTACAGACTTTACCACCCAAGTAAGATGTGTCGGCTTCTAGCTGATATATTAAACTCATGTAGTTAAATTAGTTAGCTTAGATAGGAGAAAGTTGTCCCACTATTGCAACGTTATAACGTTATAAAGTTCACATTAAAGCGGCAGTAGGCAACAATTTTTTGGCATAATTTGGCAAAAATCCCATAATAACTAGAGGTCGACCGATATGGTTTTTTTATGGCCGATGCCGATGCCGATTTTTTACAGAATCAGGACAGCCGATGGCCGATATATGATGCCGATTTTTTTTTTGCCGATATGTTTGGCTGGTTTTCTTTTTTTCCTCCATCTGATAAAATATAACAGCTTAATAATAACAAATAATACACAAAATGTCTTAACTTAAAAACATTTATTGAACAACACTTATGGTCTGTCTCTCCAATCTGCACTTTGTGTCTGCACTGCAGTGCATATTTTATTTTGTGCATGATGGTTAATAGTAGTAATAGTACAGGGCTCATAACCTTTTAAGCACCTTTCCAAAACTGTGCTAAAGCATGTTTTTTATTTATGTTTGTTGACAGACACTGTTACAAGCTATATGGCCATAATCTAAGTGATCAAAAAATAATAATAACTTTGTTCACTCGTATTACACAGCCTGTTGCTCATATCTGCTGCGGACTACACAGGCCAGTGACGTCATAGACGCGATGTAGGACCCATTGACACGTTTAATGAGGAAGTGAACTTTTTGCTAAATGTTTCGAGAAATTGCTCGTGTTTCCGCCCTCACACGCAAACTTGCACTTATGACAAGCATTGTCAGCATCAACTCTAGTAAAGTGTAATCACGCTTTATAAGTTTAGTTTTCTCCGTCACAGTTACTAAGAGCAGAAGCTCTGTGTGTGTGTGCGCTGCAGCAGCGTGCATGTGAGAGCTGCTCCGCCCCGCACACAGCGCTGCGTTACCTACGGAGAGAAATACTCCGTTACCAAAACGAGAATTGATAACGTCGGAGCATTTCATATCTAACCAATTAAATATATACGGCTTTGAAAGAGAAGAATTTAAGCCTACCGGTTTCTCCCGGCAGAATGGCAATTTGATTGACACACAAGGGGCGGTGTCACACGTGTTCCACAGCAACAACAACACTGGGCTGCCCGCAGATGTGCCTGCTTGATAATCGGCTTAATATGCTCAGGCATCGGCCGATGCCGATTATGAACAAATGTCAAATAATCGGCCCGATTAATCGGCCGACCGATAAATCGGTCGACCTCTAATAATAACCTTTCAGCATATTGTAATTCAAGTGTTCTGAGAGAAAACTAGACTTCTGCTCCTCCTCATGTCTCTGTTTTCAGGCTGTAGAAAAATCTAGCCTGTGACGGCAGATTTTGACCAATCACAGGTCATTTCAGAGAGAGAGAGCGTTCCTATTGGCTGTGCTCCGGCCATGTGACCAGAACTTGGCTTCCTTTCCAAACTTTCTTTACAGTGAAACAGTAACTACAAGATGATTCTGAGAACATTTGAGGAGAGAAATAGTCATTACAGTAACAGAATATTGATTCATATTTGATCAGCGCTGCCTAGTTTGCCTGTTTGGTCGGAGTTCAGAGTGATTGACAGTCGGCTCTCATAGACTGCAGCTGGGCAGCGGACCTTGTTTTCCTCCGGTAAGTGAAATCCTTCAGATGCCGTTAGGAGCACCGGAGGACACAGAAGGACACAGAGGAACAGGATTTAACTCAGGTTACCTGTTTCATGTACTACTGTCACCATATAGCGGCCGTTTTCTAAAAATAACTTTTTTAAATCATATTTGCGCCAATCTGCCTACTGCAGCTTTAAAGGTCACATTATTTGTAAAGCTGCTCTGATATCACAGCAAACTGCGAAAATGCGTTGGATATTTTAGGAATAATAACATTGAAGTAACTGTTAATATCTTGTGTGAGTAGAAAAGGCACTTTTATTTTGTATAGCCTACTTTTCCCACACTAGCTACTTCCTGCCGGAGTGCTAAGAGAGATGAACTTCCACTGGAATCTTCATTCACGTTGTGTTGTTGCTGCCAAGTATGAGCTCACACTAACATTATGACAAACTTCCTGTTGCAGTCACTGACACTTCCGAACTTTCTTCATCATTTAAAGCATTCAGAAACAGTCTTGATCAACTGTGGAGATTGTGCAACAGGAGATCCATGAAGCAAGAGGAGCTTTAGTGAGTACCAAAGACAAATTAAAAGGGCTTTGTTGCAGGCAGGGCACATAAGTGAATATCTTAATGTTGTAGCTAAATGAAACAGCCTCATTTACAGATTAATCTAGCCTCTCTTCCCCAAGCATCTACTTTAATCTGAGCAAACTTTGATCCAAGTAGCCCTGATATCTAAATGGACCAACGTGTGTCAGGTATTCAGTGCTGATAAATACCCTAATGATTGAAAGATGAAAATACAGACACTTTGAAAGTTGTATAAACTTCTCAGTGACCTGTGAGGGCAAAACAAAAGCTTAATATTGTTGCAAAATAATGCTTGTTTAATATAGTTGGTTACCAGGTTTTACACACAGACATTTACTGAAATATATTACAAATACACAGAGCAACCAGAAAAATAGACACATCTTACAATGAAATAGTTTCGTAATAATTAAGACTTTAATAAATTGTTCAGTTTTTGTTGAGACTTTATCCACTTCAGGTAGAAGAGAAAAAAGATATTAGAAATGTCTTTACAATATAATGCACTCCAATAAAACAACACAAACTACATCCTCAAAACTTTAATTTACAATGTAGAAAGGTTGCAGGTTTTCTTTAGTGAATTTCAGCTTTAATTCACCCAGATGTACTGACGCTAAGATATCAGAATAGTCAAGTTATTTTATATTAATGTACTTTAATGATAGTCCCTCCTCCATGACTCATGTCAATGCATATTTGATATTCTAGTGCAGGTCAGCAACCTGCAGCTGTGTATGACTTTGACAAAAATGAATAATGGAGATGAATAACAGTTATTTTTGAAATTTTAATAATCATTTGTCATTGTTGTAAGCCTAAAGTGATCCTTACATTCTCCAATTGTAAAAATATCTCGCCTATACACCGAATAATTTTAGTCAGATAAAATGTGCTTCATAGCCTACATATGTCTATATATATATATATATATATATATGTCTACAGGCTAGCTATGGATTCCAAATCCCAAAAAAGAAAAGTCTCGGAGGGAACTAGAGAACTGAATAGTGCGTGGACAGATCTTACAAAAAAAAAAAGAAATTAATTGAAAGACATATATCCAAAACAAGCACAAAACCAGCAGAAGCTTCCAGCCAAGTTGAGACATTTCTTCAGTGTCCTGCCTCTCATATGCACTCTGGTCTTCACTTCCACTTAATATGCTGTGTTACCTTCATTATAAGGCTCAAATAAATGGCTCTTTTGAAAGTTGCTGACCCCTGTTCTAGTGTAGTTAATCCTATCTTATCTTACCAGTATTTATTTTCAGTTGGATATTTAAAAAAGTGCTATATTACTATATTTACTGACCACATTGCTCTCTATATAAGTAACAATCAGGTGTTTAAACAAGGCCGGCTAGGTGTGATTCTACAATGTGGTGACCTCAGAGCTGTTTGCTCATGTGACAGGCTGATAAGATGTAGTAGAGCGGCCACAAACTTTGCAGCAGCTCATGGCTCGTGTGTCACTGTGGGAAAGCTCCGTCATTAAATAGTGCAGCGTGGAAAATTACTGTGTTGATAACCAAGCACAAAGTATCCTCATGAATATTGTAAAAGGTTGTTGAAGAAGTGAGTCATCGGTTTTCTCAGAGAATGTTTCCTTCTCTCTTCCTGACAGCTGAGTCAACCCTCGTAAATCGGTTATGGCTTTTTTCTTTTTTAAGGTCTAAATGTCACAACACAGCGACCGCCTGGATTGCTTTTAGAATGAGCCGTTTATATCTACAGAGGGAGCGGGTCCTCTTCACGGAGCCGGCCACCATGTTTCTACAGTAATACGTGGTATTTTACTCGTAATCAGGCAATCCTCATTGTTGAGATTAAACAGGACAAGGCATTTGATGACATCACCAACATTTTTTCACTTTTTTCATAGTCACATTTTATAGATCCAACAATTCATAAAAAAAAAACAACTAATGTGCAGATTAATCAATAATGAAAATGAAGTGCCTTTGGAGCATATCATGTGTTCCCTTGTCAGTGTCATGGATCAAATAACATATCCACAGTGTTTGATTTTTAATATTTTTTTCCAAGAAATAAACTTATCTCCATAAGATTTAATGACATAAAAAACGTGGTAATTTATTTCTGTGTAATCTAGTTTGTTATTAATTCCAAGTACTTTTTTATCATTTTTTTCTCCCAAAATGGCCGTTAATTAAAGACATGCTACAGTGAAGTAACGTTGTTATTAGTGCTGCACAATCAATTATACAATGTAACTCTTCTTCAAGACTATAGTATCCACAACTAATTGTGTCCCATCATTATTTTTATTTATTACACGGTTTTGTTTAATACTCGATTCTGATTGGTCAACCACGGCGTTGTATGGTCTGTTCTTTCTTTATAACAGACCGTTGCTATGTATAACAGACCGTTGCTATGTATAACAGACCGTTGCTATGGGCGCAGTCGGACTCTGGCGGACTGTTTTTGTGTAGAATTATTGTTTTCTCCAGTAAGTATCCGTGTAATAACGGGATAATGTTCAGCTAGCGGGTCATTGTTGTTGTCCGCTTCCTGTCAGGGTTTATTTCACAACAATGACCGGCATTACATTATCCCTTACTGTAGTTGAGATCAGTCTCTGCGTGGCTCTAAATGACTGCCAAAAGACTTGTAAATAAATTCTTTCACCAAAGTGATCTAATAAAAACAAAAAAAGAATAATGATGACTGTAGTTAGAGCCAACTGTACAAGAACATTCAGCGACTAGAGAGCTTCTCCCCAGAGCCGAGCTTCACAGTCTCTCTCCGGCAGGTGTTGCTGCTCCGAGCAGCAGTCAGGTGTTCTGTGAGTCAGTCCCAGCTGAACACCTGGAGGAGCCGAGCTCTCTACAACCATAACAACTAACACCGGCCTGCTAACACACAACAGCTCGTCATGCCATATGGCGGTCTTGTCATTGTAGGAGGCTACAGCAGTTGGAGAGAGGATATCATATCAGGTATCACAGGTCATCCATAATCTTCTCTTCCTCTTCTCGGAGCCGTAACGTCACAAAGCACCTGACTGTCATGTTCTGAGCACGATGGTGGTTTATGGAGTGCTGACCTGAAGGGGTTTCCCTCTGCACGTTGTTTGGTGGTATACATGGTGGATTTCAGCCACAGGAGGTTTTTGGAGGAGCTGACAGAGAGGCAGAGCTGTGGCTTTGTGCTCTTCTTTAAAGTAACACTCTGATCAGTCAAAGTGGACGTAGTCACCGTGACGTCACCCTTTGGTTTGTGAACTGCAGCTTTGAAGCCATCTTAGTTTTCTGCAACCAGAAGTGACACGAGAGGGTGGAGCTAAGTACAACCGAACACTGAATGAGACATTTTTAGGCGACCAAAAAGGTTATAATTAACTTTCATGTGGCAAATTGCCTACTCCGGTTATGGAACGAGTCCTTACCCCAAGTGAAGGAGTTCAAGTACCTCGGGGTCTTGTTCTCGAGTGAGGGGACAATGGAACGTGAGATTGGCCAGAGAATCGGAGCAGCGGGGGGGCGGTACTGCATTCACTTTACCGCACCGTTGTGACGAAAAGAGAGCTGAGCCAGAAGGCAAAGCTCTCGATCTACCGGTCAATCTCTGTTCCTACTCTCATGAGTGTTGGGTCATGACCCAAAGAACTAGATCGCGGGTACAAGAGGACGAAATGGGTTTGCTCAGGAGGGTGGCTGGTGTCTCCCTTAGAGATAGGGTGAGACTCCGTGAGGGACTCGGAGTAGAGCTGTTACTCCTTTGCATTGAAAGGAGCCAGCTGAGGTGGTTCGGACATCTAGTAAGGATGACCCCGCGACCCGACCCCGGATAAGAGGTTGAAGATGAGTGAGTGAATAGGCAGTGTGTCCCGCAGTGTTGTCTTTGTTACTGCTACAGTAATAAACTTCATGTAATAATAATGCGCTGCCTCACTTGCAGGTGAGTCCTCAGATTTGTCGTGGTTATAGAGCAAGATACCTTTGTTGGTCATTTTGCCATCTACGGTGTAGAATCCCAAATAACTTCCACACACTGCTTCTGTGTCATGATTGTCTGATCAGCGCAGCTCTGTTCGTTATTGTCCTCCGTTTTTATTCATTAGCTTAGTTTAAAAAAGGTCAAGCAGATTGTGAATTTTAAGACCACAAGGTAAACCAATTCAAACGCTCTGCTGCACTTAGAGACTACAATTTGAATTCATCAGGTCAGTACGGTTGCAATATTTAGTCTTTTCCCACGTTCTGATGTGTTTGTGTGACAGCACAGTGTGAGTATTTCCCATAGAAGCATACAGTGTTTTCCCTAACCTAGGGGGGGGGGATGGGGAACTCATTTCTCCGTGTGTGCCCCTCCCTTAGTGAAACACCAAAGGAGAGGAGAGGAACTAGCGCGACAACAAATGAGAGCAAAACGCAGTAAAGACTGTCACACTGAGCTGAAATGAAACAAGTGCACATAAATAAAGTAAATAAGATATTTAGTTTCATTCTGTCAGGGGGGTGGGGGGGTTCCCGAGGCAGGGGAAACACTGCTATACGACTCACCACTTCATATTGGAAGTAAAAAGAAGACCTAGTTGGGGAAAGAGTTATGGGTACTTTTTATATACAATATGAGATAACTTCCCTAAACACTTAAATGTTGCTTCTTTTAGAAAATGGTCCGATGCTAGCCATGAGTCACAGTAGTCCTTGCCTGTGGACGCGGCTCCCCCAGAGCAGCCAGTCTCCATGTGACCGCTACAAGCACGCCTGCTGCAGCTACGATGGGAACGTCTACATCCTGGGAGGAAGAGGCAGCAGCTGTCTGGGAGACTTCTGGAGGTACAGCGTGGGTAAGGCCTGGATACACAACTATTGTTCTCTTTACTTTATTTTTACTACCGCATGAAAAAAAATAAGGATTTGGATTTGTTTGCATTATTATTACAATGTTTCATATGATGCATGATATATTTAGAAGCCTGTCCGTAGGTATGCTTCGCAGTCAGACTCTGGCGGACTGTTTTTGTGTAGAATTATTGTTTTCTCCAGTAAGTATCCGTGTAATAACGGGATAATGTTCAGCTAGCGGGTCATTGTTGTTGTCCGCTTCCTGTCAGGGTTTATTTCACAACAATGACGGACATTACATTACCCCTTACTGCAGTTGAGATCAGTCTCTGCGTGGATCTAAATGACTGCCTAAAGTCTTGTAAATAAATTCTTTCACCAAAGTGATCTAATAAAAACAAAAAAAAGAATAATGATGACTGTAGTTAGAGCCAACTGTACAAGAACATTCAGCGACTAGAGAGCTTCTCCCCAGAGCCGAGCTTCCCAGTCTCTCTCCGGCAGGTGTTGCTGCTCCGAGCAGCAGTCAGGTGATCTGTGAGTCAGTCCCAGCTGAACACCTGGAGGAGCCGAGCTCTCTACAACCATAACAACTAACACCGGCCTGCTAACACACAACAGCTCCTCATGCCATATGGCGGTCTTGTCATTGTAGGAGGCTACAGCAGTTGGAGAGAGGATATCATATCAGGTATCACAGTTCATCCATTTTCTTCTCTTCCTCTTCTCGGAGCCGTAATGTCACAAAGCACCTGACTGTCATGTTCTGAGCACGATGGTGGTTTATGGAGTGCTGACCTGAAGGGGTTTCCCTCTGCACGTTGTTTGGTGGTATACATGGTGGATTTCAGCCACAGGAGGTTTTTGGAGGAGCTGACAGAGAGGCAGGTTTTGTGCTCTTCTTTAAAGTAACACTCTGATCAGTCAAAGTGGACGTAGTCACCGTGACGTCACCCTTTGGTTTGTGAACTGCAGCTTTGAAGCAATCTTAGTTTTCTGCAACCAGAAGTGACACGAGAGGCTGGAGCTAAGTACAACCGAACACTGAATGAGACATTTTTAGGCGACCAAAAAGGTTATAATTAACTTTCATGTGGCAAATTGCCTACTCCGGTTATGGAATGAGTCCTTACCCCAGGTGAAGGAGTTCAAGTACCTCGGGGTCTTGTTCGCGAGTGAGGGGACAATGGAACGTGAGATTGGCCAGAGAATCGGAGCAGTGGGGGGGCGGTACTGCATTCACTTTACCGCACCGTTGTGACGAAAAGAGAGCTGAGCTCTGGATCTACCGGTCAGTCTTCGTTCCTACTCTCACCTATGGTCATGAGTGTTGGGTCATGACCCAAAGAACTAGATCGCGGGTACAAGAGGACGAAATGTGTTTCCTCAGGAGGGTGGCTGGTGTCTCCCTTAGAGATAGGGTGAGACTCCGTGAGGGACTCGGAGTAGAGCTGTTACTCCTTTGCATTGAAAGGAGCCAGCTGAGGTGGTTCGGGCATCTAGTAAGGATGCCCCCCCGACCCGACCCGGATAACAGGTTGAAGATGAGTGAGTGAATAGGCAGTGTGACCCGCAGTGTCGTCTTTGTTACTGCTACAGTAATAAACTTCATTTAATAATAATGCGCTGCCTCACTTGCAGGTGAGTTCTCAGATTTGTCGTGGTTATAGAGCAAGATACCTTTGTTGGTCATTTTGCCATCTACGGTGTAGAATCCCAAATAACTTCCACACACTGCTTCTGTGTCATGATTGTCTGATCAGCGCAGCTCTGTTCGTTATTGTCCTCCGTTTTCATTCATTAGCTTAGTTTAAAAAAGGTCAAGCAGATTGTGAATTTTAAGAGCACAAGGTAAACCAATTCAAACGCTCTGCTGCACTTAGAGACTACAATTTGAATTCATCAGGTCAGTACGGTTGCAATATTTAGTCTTTTCCCACGTTCTGATGTGTTTGTGTGACAGCACAGTGTGAGTATTTCCCATAGAAGCATACAGTGTTTTCCCTAACCTAGGGGGGGGGGGGATGGGGAACTCATTTCTCCGTGTGTGCCCCTCCCTTAGTGAAACACCAAAGGAGAGGAGAGAAACTAGCGCGACAACAAATGAGAGCAAAACGCAGTAAAGACTGTCACACTGAGCTGAAATGAAACAAGTGCACATAAATAAAGTAAATAAAATATTTAGTTTCATTCTGTCAGGGGGGTGGGGGGGTTCCCGAGGCAGGGGAAACACTGCTATAAGACTCACCACTTCATATTGGAAGTAAAAAGAAGACCTAGTTGGGGAAAGAGTTACGGGTACTTTTTATATACAATATGAGATAACTTCCCTAAACACTTAAATGTTGCTTCTTTTAGAAAATGGTCCGATGCTAGCCATGAGTCACAGTAGTCCTTGCCTGTGGACTCGGCTCCCCCAGAGCAGCCAGTCTCCATGTGACCGCTACAAGCACGCCTGCTGCAGCTATGATGGGAACGTCTACATCCTGGGTGGAAGAGGCAGCAGCTGTCTGGGAGACTTCTGGAGGTACAGCGTGGGTAAGGCCTGGATACACAACTATTGTTCTCTTTACTTTATTTTTACTACCGCATGAAAAAAACTAAGGATTTGGATCTGTTTGCATTATTATTACAATGTTTGATGCATGATATATTTAGAAGCCTGTCCAGTAGGATATGCTTGTTTAAAAGACAGAAAAGAAAAGAAAAGGAAGGTGAGCCGTGCTGCATGATCCCCATCTAATCAAACATATCATTATTTTAGTTTGTAACGAGTGGACAGAGTTGAACTGCACCAGTGAAGCTGCACCAGAAGCGCTAGAGGAACATGCTATGGTGACTCATGAGGTACAAAAACATATTTTTTTTCACTTTAAATGGCATAAAAAGCATTTGAATGATCTCATGGTGCTTCTGTCTCTGCTGATATCTCACTACTCGGAGTGTCAGTGTGTCAACAATATGTTTAAGGGGCTCTGATCTCTGCAGGGCTTCCTGTACGTGTTTGGAGGCATGCTGGATTCTGCATACACCAGGTGGAGATGTCCCCTCTGGGTATTTGACATTGGTGAGTTTCACTAAGGAGGTACATGCGTGATGCAACTCACATTGGCTGCATGTGCTCAGACTTGACAGACAAAACGTGTTGCTGCATGTCTATTCCAGTCCTACGCCTCAAAGCCCCAGTGAAAATATATCAGTGATGAGCTATTAACTCAACTAAAAGGAGAAGTCCCAAATGATATGTTAAAATTAACTGCGTCTCTTCCAGAGATTCGAGGTCTCGTCTATTTTTCCCACGAGCCACAGGGTTCACAGCAACAACAGACAGTGAAAGTGATCTATTGACTGTATAGGCAGGGTTGGCGATTTATCCAGTATACACTATTTGTTATATTGGTTGAAATGGTCTTTACAGCCCGACAGCAATCCATTTCTTATGAGCTCTGAAAAAAGACCGTAAAAGATCCGTCATCTGTAGCTGCTGTAATCCTGTAAAAACGTCTCCCAGTCAGTGCCTCTGCGCCCGGTTGTAAAGAACCAATCAGAAGCCTCCCTGCCTCCCTGCTCGTTCTCTACCCTTAGCGTGCACCAGCGTGAACTCAAAGCGCGTCGCCGCCGCACGTTTACTGGAGAATGGAAGAGAAAACTCAGCTCTTAAAACACCGGACAACGAGCACGAACTCGTACCACCATCACCATATTATCGAAAAATACAACTTTGATTTAGTTGTTTATGTTCTGTTAGTTTACTTTATAAGATACTGCAGGTTTAAACTATTTATTCTAACAGCTCATAGTGAAGTCAGACAAACAGGATCATCAACGAGGGGAGACGGCAGATATAAAACATTGCTCGACAAAATTTACGTTACTCAAACTGCTTTTTCAGTTACAGAAACAAACGAGTGGACTGATCTCCCTCCAGATATTAGAGTAACGTTAAAAAGGGTCGTGTTGTGTCAGCAGGTATCTCTCTCTTTCCCTCAGGAAATAAAAGCCCCTCGTTTACAGACCGGTCTCTTGAGAGAGCTCCAGCTCATAGCGGGGTCTGTGTGAGTGAATGCCCGGGTGGAGAGGTGGCGATCCCGGCAGGAGCTAGCTAGCAGTGCCGGCAGTTTGTGGAGCTTCTAAACTCCGACAACGGTGGAGCAAATGTTTGATTCGCCATCTAACATCGTAAAACTGTCAATATTCTAAATCTACACAGTTGATTTCTCGCCTCAAAATTTTTCAGAAGTGAATTTAGTGATGAAATAGCTACGAAAAATGTGAAGTAGTTACGATGCGGCGGTGCTCGTGCATGTGTGAGGGGGGCGTTGCCTTGGAAGGAGTTTCGAGGGGAGGGGGGGGGGGGCTTAGACGGAGCTCCTGAGGCGATGCTACTTTCAAATTATGCTAGCTCTCCAAGATTCCCGACCCTATCTTTAACATCATATCAGCAACATTACTACAGTTTCAATGTCTGTATCTGTAGAATACGTCACGGACATGAAAAAAAGTAAGATTTATTTCAACTCAACACTTTTCAAAATAAAAGCCCTCAAGCGTTTTTTTTTCTGTGGACAGAATCCTTTCATTTGTTAACATGAGGCTTTTATTCTGAAATATGTGCAGGACAGTGTTGTAGAACATGTAGTGACTTGCACGGCTCCATGAAGGAATAAAGTACAGGGTTTTAATTGTGGATTATTACTATTATTTACAAATGAGCACAAGCTTCTTAACCTTTTCCTGTCTAAAATAAATATAAATGACATTTATAATTAAATGAAATGGCCATTATGAAAGGCAAACTCTATGTAGAAAGAAACAGTTTGCTGCTGCTGGTGTGGACGCCACACACATGAGAGACGCAGGAGTTCAGCGAGGCAGCCGCCAGGCGCTGCTGACGTGCCCCGTCTGCCCCGGGCGGAACAGGACATGCTTCCTGCTCTACAAATACCACAACCTGTTGGTTCCTGTGTGCATGTGTGAGAGTATACTGTATATTACAGCGTATGTCTTGTACTTGACATTGCTTTGTGCAGTTAGTATTTCCACTGTGTGCATGTTAAATGAAATGATGATCCTGCTCACCACCTCATTTATATTTTTAATCACCCATACGTACTGCATGTCCACTTCAGCTTTTAGAATACAACAGAGAGCCACTGTACCAAAATATGGGAGCTAATAATTCAATGTCATCATTACAAAATCTGCACATAGACGACTGTTCAAGACCATGTAAAGTATATGTAGCAATTGTGTACCGCAATTTAGATTGAAATGCTCACATATGAGAGTGTAAAGTTGTGTCTAGGGATGCCCCGATCCAATCTCAGAGATCGGTATCGGGGCCGATCAAGGCATTTTTTAACTGATCAGTATCGTCTATATTGAGCTGTGGAGTCCGATCCGATCCTTCGTTTAATGTCAGCTGTCACACAGCTGTTTTTACTCGCCAAGCTTTCATGCACAGCAACGCAACGATCGCAGCTGCCGTCAACTCTCCAACTCTCCGCTGTCCGTCTCTCCAACATTCTGCTGAGCTCAATAAACGTCAGCATAACGCAGTATGAGACTGTTTATTTATGTTATTTACCTCATGTATGTGCACTCGTTTCAGCTCAGCTCAGCTCAGCTCAGCTCAGCTCTTGCGGTTTGCTGTCATCTATAGTTTCACCGCACAGACAGACAGAACAACCACACTCATCACGCCACTGCAAGTGCAACAAAAGCCCTGCGAGCAAAAAGCCAACAAGTTATACAACAATGTTAATCCACGCAAACGATGTACAGATGATGAAAATAATCACTCAACAGAATACAGTTCATTCAGGTTACTCAGGCGAAGGCTGCACCGCAGCAACGAACACCGGAGGACTCTTTTAAAGGGAGAGAGACAGCGACAAGGCAAAAAAGATTACAGAGAGGGTTTCTTATTCTGTACTTTATTTTGTAAAAAAAAACATTAAGGAACAGCTTAGATGCAAGCATTTTTTTCTGAATGCAATGCAGAGCTATTTAATTGTCAAGCATATTATGCATTGGATTGATTTTAATACTTGAATGTACTTGAAGTGTGGACTATGCAGCTATTATCTAGGGGAGTAGACGTATCGGATCAGGAGTTGTTTCATATATTATTTTGTATATTGACGGGGCAGACGTATGTCAAAGGTTTGTTCCCATTTTGTCTGGATTTTTTTTATGACCTTTCCAACAGACCTGTATTCTCTCCTTTGTTGTTTCAGCACAGCAGAAATGGGTTCACTGCCAGGGAAAGACGAGCTCCCCTCAGGTACAGAGCACCTTTCATGTGAACAGGAGAACAATTAGGAACAGATTATATGATATGAAACCAAGTTTCTTTGTCAGTGTTACTGACAACAACTGTAAAGGACTAGATCCTATTTTAAATTGATAATACACAACATTGTAATAATAGAAAAGAAAAGAAAAGAATGACATGTTTTACACTACTAGATCTTTAAAACACGCTGTACTGAAGTGAGTTGATGAAGGAAAGCATCACGCCCGACCTAAGGAACAGCAGGTCTTTACTGGAAGTTTACTTTACGTTTCTTTGGAATCAGTAGCAGGTCAGCTGCCTTCTTATCATCAGTAGTGATAACACCAGCAGAAAGAAAGGCATCACGGTATTGAACAAAAGTTAAGATTCATTCATTTCATTGATGAGTGCTTTCATGTGTATCTTCACAAATGTCACAGACATGTTTGTATGACCTTTAAATTCTCAATGCAGGACTTAAATATAATAATATCACTAACGTACGTTTTTGCAAATATATAATCATTGCAGAGCAAATGTGTTAGATAAGAACAGACTTTTACACTGGTGGATGCTACAGTTATACGCAGGCATTGAATGTCATATTGTTGGACACAAAGAGAAACTAGAGCTCTGAGAAGGAGTTTCTGAAGAGGATTTACAAGTTTGGAGGCCATTCAAGTGCGTTCTCTCTTCAACGTGCACGTCAGAGACTCCTCAGCTCCCAGTTGTCTTGAATAACATTAGGACCTGTTCAGGTGAACCCTGCACACACTGACGGCCCCAAATCAAGGCTCACATCAGATCTGGAACTCTGTAGGCTCCATGGAACCTAAACAAGAGAAATATAGAAATATTAAAAGACTGTGAGTAAAATATGAACCCGAAAGGGTCCCGGGGTTTGTTAGTAAATAACCTGCCAACTCTTATAGGTGTGTATAATGTGTGCATGTGTGTGTGTGTGTGTGTGTGTGTGTGTGTGTGTGTGTGTGTGTGTGTGTGTGTTCAGACCCAAATGCCAACCAACAGAAAGGGCCACAGTGCTGTGGTGGTTGGCTCTGCCATGCTGGTGTACGGAGGCTTCGTAGACATGAAAGGATCCTCGCAGGACTTTTGGAGTTTGGACTTTGGTGAGTTTAAAGTTGCTTTCATTCCCATGTAAACAATGAAGCAACTCATGGGTGCTCGCGGCCGCTAAACCTGCACAAAGAAGACAAACAGAAACCCTGAAAGTCTCAAAGCACATCAAAGGGTGAAATATGCCCCTAATAGTGTCTCGGTGCTCCTGAGCTATTTGCACATATTTAAATGAGGTCATATGCAGACATTTAGCATAAAATTGCCCACTTTCTATGCAAATGAGCCTCAATGCAAAAACAGTCCAATTCACAAAGATCAGTGCTAACAGCCACACACAGTTACAGTGAGATTATTAGCATCATCAGAGAGTTGTTGGGAACTGAAGTGTATTTATAAAGGGTGTCACGCCCAGACTTTCCAGTGATTATGGCAGCATTAAATCCCAAATAGGCTTTTTCTCTTATTTAAATTGTCACATTTAAATTCCCAGCCTGACGTTTTGAGGAATGCGTCTGCACCTCGTCGGTCAGGACCTGGAGCTCGCAGTCTCAATTCAGTTTTCTTTTTCTCTCTGCTATTGTTCTGCCTACAAAGACAACTTTTATACTTTGCAACATGGATAATGCAATCAGATGCCGAAAAAGGGCAAATTGCCCTCAGCTGCGAAACTTCATGAGCGTGTTTACGCTGTAATATCATCAGTGCTGTATCTTTTGTGAACTGGACCTTGAGACGGAGCAGCAAATGATGCCATCCTCCATTCTTTGTGAATTCGCCCTTCAGTGTATTGTTCTTACTTGTTATTATGTTATCAGCCATTTGTGTAAAGTTAACTTGAGTTGGCAGATAAATCCGCTCTAAAACACTTGCAGCCTCTCTCGATTCTTTAATACTACTTCCTCTGTTTCCTGAGAGTATGTCAGGTATCAACCCACTGCTACTGATGACAAGACAGGCATAGAACAAAGGTGGAATGTATTAAAAGTTTCCGTTTCATACACTGTACTGTACCATTAATGAGTCCAACACCACGTGGAAGTGCCTTTTTGAATTGTCGAAGCGTTTCTACTGAGAACACCACGCAGCAGCAGGCTGGATGTTCAATACCATGACAGTACCGCGTTGTGACTTAACCCTGTGAGCACACAGTGGAAGCTCCAGTATATGTGCATTCATTGTGTGTGTGTTTCTATGCATGGCAGATACCATGGCTTGGTCCCTGCTGAATGGTTCTGCGCAGGGCTCATTAGGCCCGGGCCCCAGACACAGCCACTCAGCCGTGGAACACCACAGCTGCATGTACCTGTTCGGGGGCTTGAAAGGCTTGAGGGAGCAGAGGGACTTCTGGAGGTGGAATTCTACCAGCCACATGTGGAGTTCCCTCAGAAACAAGTGAGAAGTGATTTCATGTGTCAGTCTGGGTCCAAACTAGAATGCTTTTTCTCTAATGCTAGATGATAGGAACACCACACCCTCCTCTATCACAAGACTTTTCACAATAGTCCATGAGCCAGACCCCCAAAATTTGTCCGTCGTGCCACTTTGGAGGGACCAAGTCTCATGGTGATTTTTTTAAAGGTCTATGTCCGTAGTGTTGGAAAATGCATGATAGCATTGCAGCAATGGTAGCTTTTTATGTGCTATCACTCCTTTTTTCATCCAAATTATCTTGACCTCAGTGTCATGACAATGTGACCGATGGATAGATTATAGTCTAAGCTTTACAATGATATATGACTTCATGATATCGTGTGTTGGTTACCCTCTTTTATACTGGATCTATGTGTAAAATGGCGAAAAAAGATGGAACAATTTTAATGATGGAGGGATGAAAAAAGGAGTGATAGCACATAGAAAGCTACCATTGCTGCAATGCTATCATGCATTTTCCAACACTACGGACATAGACCTTTAAAAAAATCACCATGAGACTTGGTCCCTCCAAAGTGGCACGACCAACCTCCTGGCTCATGGACTACAAGGAGATAGGAGTTATAAAAAATGACTTTTTCAACATATAATATGAATGCTTAAAGAGGACAGACAGACGATCCCAGCTGAGGTTGGGTGAGAAGCGGGGGGGTTCAGCCTGAAACAGACTCAGTGGAGCCAGCAGCAGCGTTACATTGTGTGTTGCTGCTGTACATAGTCATAAAGTAAATACATTTTTTTTCTGTTTCATATTGCTCTCTTGGTTTGAGCTCTTGTTTCTTAACATGAGTCAATGATGTGTATAAAATTCGCCAAATAATTTTAATTGTACGTTCGTTTACGGCGCTATAAAGTTGTTATTGTAAGAAAAGTGGAAAAGTAAGATAGTTTTTTTTTGTACCAATGTAGCAACCTGCAATAAAAATATTATTTAAAAGAAAGAATATCGGTAACACTTAATAAGGATATTATGGCTGTCAATCCATTGAAATATTTCGTGATTAATGGCATGATTGTCCATGATTAATCGCAATCACACATTTTTTATCGTTCAAAATGTACCTTAAAGGGAGATTTATCAAGTATTTAATACTCTTATCAACATGGGAGTGGACAAATATGCTGCTTTATGCAAATGTTTGTATATATTTATTATTGTAAATCAATTAACAACACAGAACAATGACAGATATTGTCGAGAAACCCTCACAGGTACTGCATCTAGCATAAAACAATATGCTCAGATCATAACATGGCAAACTGCAGCTCAACAGGCAACAACAGCTGTCAGTGTGTCAGTGTGCTGACTTGACTATGACTTGCCCCAAACTGCATGTGATTATCATAAAGTGGGCATGTCTGTAAAGGGGAGACTCGTGGGTACCCATAGAACCCATTTACATTCACATATCTGGAGGTCAGAGGTCAAGGGAACCCTTTGGAAAATGGTCATGACAGTTTTTCCTCCTTCCCGACAAGCTAGTATGCCATGGTTGGTAACGATGGATTCATTAGACTAGCTTTAAAACTGAAACTACAACCTCCGAAAGATCGATAACATTAATGCGTTAAAGAAATTAGTGGCGTTAAAACGAATTTGCGTTAATGCGTTATTATCGCGTTAACTTTGACAGCGCTAAAGGATATAAATCATGTGTTTAAGTAATGCTTAACTAAAGCAGGACTCATGATGATTCAATGCATGAATTAATACAGGACATATCATGAATTCCTGTTGCTCACCATTAGCAAATGATCAAGTCACTTCATACACTTAATAGATGATCAGTGAAGGAATGTTAATGTGTTAGAAGTCCATATCAGATCCATTCATTCTCTCAGCCTCTCTGAGAGCAGATCAGTACCCATTCTCATAGAAATGTGAAGCTTATTGTTTTCCATAGTATTTGTTGTATGTGTTCAGTATAATTTGAGGATTTCCAACCCCATCACAGCTGGAGGTTGCCTACAATGCACACAATAGTGATTGTTGAGTGTGTTCCTTCCTGCTAACAGCAGCTCTGGGTGTTTTTCCCTCAGGTCCGGCCCGTCCAGACTCATGGGCCACTCGGCTGTGGCCTACAGAGACAGCATGCTGATTTTTGGGGGAGGCGAGAGCCAGAACTCTCCAAAGAACTGCCTGTGGAGGTACAACTTCACCTCTCAGACCTGGGGGCAGGTTTCCACACTCCCAGGCTCGACCCCCCCGGACAAGATTCACCACTGCTGCACCGGTTTGGGTCCCAGCTACAAGTCCAACACCAGCATCTCCTGCTCCAGCTCAGGACTCCAACCCAGGCTGCTGGCTGGGAAACTAAGGCCCTTCATGAACAAGTGCTTCCCTGCCCCGCTCACGTTTCTAGGATCAGAAGGAGCTATAGAGCTGGAGACGTTCAGCCCGGACAGATGTTACGGTAGCAAAACACTCACACAGTCTTCCTCCGAACTGGACCGCAGCACCGAGGGCTTGGTGGGGAAAGATACACAGCGGATTGGAAACTGTTTGACCTTTGAAAACAGAGCTTTCAAGAAGCAGTGGAGCTGCACAGAAGAGAGCCTGCTGGACGAGGAGGATGAAGACGTAGCTCAGCATCTACCTGATCTGCTGCTGGTGCTGGGGGGGAAACCCTGCAGCAGACACAGCTCCATCTCCATATGGCAAATGACTCTGACCGACTCGTGACAGCCTGTGAACAACAAACTTTACAAACATCAGTGTTATATTATCGCTTCATCTTATATGTTTAAATGGTCATTCTGTGAACGAGAACAATATCTGTGAACTATTTTTTTATAATACTGTACTGAAAATGGCATTAAGAAAAACTATAAAATGATTACCATCGTAACGAACAATGATCTAAGTAGTAGTGTAAGAGTGAGAAAGATTCAGCCCACACATGAACATAAAAATGGCAAAATCAGAACGACCAACCCCAGACCTCTGAATATATTCCCTTATATTAGCTGTACTGCTGTGACACATATTTCAGCTCCACAAACTGTGTGAGCCACATTACACTTCCATTTACAACATGGAGCTGATAAGAATACCTGTAATAAACCCTGAATTACACAAGATGGCGCCAGAGCTCAACATAGTCTTTCTGTCTCAGCTCTAACTGGAGGAATAAGGCTCAGTTATTGGCCTCGGGGATGTACTGTATGAGGCTTCTGGGAAATCAAGCCCACCGCTAGAAACAAGTCAACTTATTGTTTTCAGATGTACCTCTGAATAGAAATCTGATTTCTCTGAATTGGGAAAATGAATGTGAGCACAGAACAACTTGTGATTTCATTGCATTTCCAGTATTATGAGCTGTGTGTCTGTGGCGACATTCCCGGGAAAACACAACACTGTTGATGCTGGTGACGGTGACTAGCATGGCTAGCTAACGTTAGCTTGAGTGGGAGTCTGCTGCATTAATACAGTCACACATTAACGTTATAGACACCTAAATCTCAGCCTATAGATCAAACAGTTGGTTATTAACAGATAACACTCAGTCTAACGGGATTCATCAGATATGTAGAGATGTCTGGATCAGTGATATCCTCCACTGTGATGGACGGGGGGGAAACTGAAGGAACATGACGTCGATCAACCTTCATTTATTAAGGTATCACCAACGCTCAGGTTCAAGCAAGATCGCAAAATAATTATTAGACGTGTGTATAAAACAGACGTTTGTATAAGAAGAGATGAATGAATACAGATTTGTCAAAATTACTGTCCAAACATACGTCAAATTTTATTGAAGTCTATGGGATCTTTGGTTTTCTTTCCCCCAAAAGGGGGCGTGGCCTTAACTTTTAGCAAAGTACCTGTATGTGCCGGTCTGATGTACGATAAAGAGGGTGACCATGTACTTTCTCTTTACTTTTGTTTTTTGACTCAACCCCACGTACACCGTCCTGCTGCCACAAATACTCACTAACACACCAGATGTGTTCATCATCTACAGAGCGCTCCAAGTGGGCCGGTACTCACCGGTGACTCCACTTTTTCTTGCGTACTTGAACTTTTCACAAGCTGCCGGTACTTTCCTCTGTTCTCTCCACATCAGGTTCTCTGGGAGATTCATGATGGTGATTCATAACATATTTGCAGCGCGCCTCATAAACAGTATGAACATAAGCACTATGTAGGGAGCATCTGAACGAGCCGATGCACGTTAGGTACGACCAGGGGGGGGGGGGGGGGGTTAGAACGAGAGTGCTGCAATTTATCAATACAATGTTCACGTCCTTTTTGTAAAATAATTAGTGAACTTTTTTTTTATTTCAAATATAATTAAACATTGTTAAAAAAGTTTTCTGAAACTGCCCTTTTAGGGTAAACATTTCCAGAAGAATTAAATGTTCAGACAAAAGCTGTGATATGTGTAAATAATAAAATAATCATTTAATATTGGTCCAAAATGATGCAAAATGGCATAGTTTTAAGTCAAAAACCTTCAAATTTTCTAACCCAATATCTCCTAGTATCTTTTATTCACTGTATAAATTGAGAATGTGTCTCTGTATAATATGTAGGAGCATCCTGATGATGCCCTACTATAATCTATACTACAGGCTACAGATAACACAGGGAAGACCTTTAACTATTAACACTAAACACACCACTTGAACCCTATAATGTTCCAGTTGGAATATTATTGGAGTATTATAGGCCGACTATAGAAGATGCATAACCCACATATTATAATAATATCGCAATAAAACAGCTGATTATGACTGAAACAGTTTAACATGCTTAGAGAAATAATGAATAAATAGGAATAAGTCACCAGAGACTGCTGATATCGGCCGATACACAGGAATAGGAGTACCGGCACTTCATGCTCTGTTCTACACCTGAAAATAGTCCCCAACAAATGCACTATTTCCTCCTGTTTGAGTAAAGTTAGCTACAAACTACAGTAACCAGTTGTTTTAGGAAATCACTGAGCATTTAAAATAATAATTATACGGTATATATGTGTGCTAAAGATTTACATCAACGTTGTTGGTTTTGGTCTTTTAATTTGTTGACAGTAAAAAAAAAAAAGAATGAAATAAATGTCATTGACTTTATCCTTCAAGGTTGTTAAATACATTATATTCCATACTTTCTGACATCATCATGTCTATTGTAGCTCTTTATGTATGCAATATAATATCTACACTGAGTGAAATATTCAAACCCAAGACTTATTTATGGCTGCAGCGTTTCACCAAATGGGAATAGTCTAGATGATGTCTCGTGTGTCATTTAAGACACAAAATTCAGCAGGACTATTATATTTGGGATCGCTGCTAGAATTTCAGATCAACTTCTGTGGATTTAAACAATGTTTGGCTGCATAGCACAACGTTTTGAGTCTTCTTAAATATTTACAGTTTGTGACTAAAATCCCAGTGAGGTTTCTAAATAAACTCTAACTCCACTATGACTAAACATTGTTTTTATTTTACTCTTATTTTCTACCTGATGACATTATGTAATGTAAGCCTCATCTAAGAGTTCATGTACTTTGTGAGTGTACCTGTAGGAAAAGTAAACTCCATCCATCCATTTTCTTCCGCAGCAGGCTGAGCTACACTACACGTGTCCAGCAGCCTCCCCCCCCCCCCCTCCATCTGATCCAACTCACCACCAGGTGGTGATCAGCTGACATCTCCGCTACTCTCTTCACCTGTGTGTCCAACACATACGGCCGCAGATCTGAGGATACAACCACAAAGTCGATCATCGATCGTTGACCTAGGGTGTTCTGGTACCAAGTATATATAAATATATACTCACTAGTCCCATATGCATATAGTTCTGTGTACATAATCTCTCCGTTTATAGATCCTTCTGTGTATAGATATAACTGTATATATCATCTATTGTTTAATATACTCTTTACAATTTTTTTTTATACAATGCAACTTATAGTCAAGCTACTATTAATCACAATGTAACATGTCAATCACTTGCACTTTATTTACAATCTGTATGTATATGCCTATGTACATTCACCAATATACCCTTGTATTTATTGTATTACCAGCACTTTACTAATTTGCACTCTGGTTAGATGCAAAACTGCATTTCGTTGCACTTGTACCTGTACTATGTGCAATGACAATAAAGTTGAATCTAATCTAATCTAAGTACACTTATGAACCGACCTGTGCTGGAACATGGTGTTTGTTTTGGCCAATCCATGTCTAGCACAGAAGTCCAACAACAGAACACCACTCTGGTTCAGATCAGGGAGGTCGTTCCTCCCAATCACCCCCCTCCAGGTTTCTCCATCGTTGCCCACGTGAGCGTTGAAGTCCCCCAGCAGAACTATGGAGTCCCCAGTCGGCGACCTTTCCAGGACGCATAAGCACACAGAACAGTCAGAGACTTCCTCCCCGTGACTCGCAGCCGCAGAGAGGTGACCCTCTGGTTCTCCGGTTAGAGGAGACCCTCCGGTTCTCCGGTTAGAGGCGACCCTCTGGTTCTCCGGTTAGAGGTGACCCTCCGGTTCTCCGGTTAGAGGCGACCCTCTGGTTCTCCGGTTAGAGGCGACCCTCTGGTTCTCCGGTTAGAGGCGACCCTCTGGTTCTCCGGGTAGAGGTGACCCTCTGGTTCTCCGGGGAGAACTCCAACACAGCGGCGCTCAGCCGGGGGCTTGTAGGTTTCCCCACACCTGCCCGGCGCCGCTCACCCTGGGCAACTCCGGAAAAGGCGAGAGTCCAGCCCCTCTCCAGGACTGTGGTTCCAGAACCAGAGCTATGCGTGGAGATGAGCCCAACTATATCTAGTTGGTACCGCTCCACCTCCTGCACCAGCTCCGGTTCCTTCCCCGCCAGAGAGGAAGACATTCCACGTGCCAAGAGTCAGTCTGTGATGCCGGGGATCTGCACGCCTAGATCCTCGCCTTTGCCATTGCAACCAAACCCCAATGCCTATCCCTGCGGGGGATGGGCCCACAGGGTGGCAGCTCCATGATGCCTTTTCAGGCTGTGCCCGGCCCCGGTCTCCCTTCTCCGGGCGAGGGTACTCTAGTCCGTGTAGTCCGAGTCTGTGAATCGCTCGTGGTCTGGCCCCTCCCCTGAGATCACTTTGCCTTGGGAGACCTTACCAGGAGCTAATGCCCCCCGACAACACAGCTCCCAGGACCACGGGGGCCCACAGACCCCTCCACCACGATAAGGTGGAGATTCATCGGAGGGGGAAAAGTAAACTAATCAGCTCAGATGCAGCAGGCGAGGCTGCTCTAATCCATCACTGCTGCTGCGCCTCACTTCGTTTGGCCTATTGACCTATTACTGCTCCAACTCAGGACACAGACCGGCTCCTGAAAACCACCACAGGTTCTGCTACTGGGACTACAGAAAGTAAATGAACGACTGTATGATAAGGTCATACATGCATAATGTGAACATCATGTACCACAGTCACATCATGTATTCTCTGTGTCCCATATTGTTGAATTATATTCTCTAATACAAGCTTCATAAATATTCCAGTAATGTATCTGGTTGGTTGTTACTATGAAGGCTATAGCAGTGATTCCTGTTTGACCCCTTATAATATCCTCTAGTGACCCTCATCACAGGTTGGAGCATCAGTGTTGACACGAGTAGTTCAACAAGTGATTTTTACTTCTAATTTTAATTTGATTTGAATGGTTTTAATAGACTGAACAGACTAAACATTGAGTGATTTATAAATAATAACATCATTTTGTGTAACAGAAGTTATAACGTCTTCTCTTAGATCCATTGAGCTTACCGTGCTTAGTGATGAACCAGTTTAAACTGACACTTTAATGTGCCTGGATTACATTTGTAAATGTTCTCAAGTACTATTTACTACTAATATCACAATGGCCTCTAAATGGGGGGGGGGGTTGCGACAGGAAGGACATCCGGCGTGAAACCTATACCAAACCAAATGCGGATCATAAAAACCAGATCTCAGACGATCCACTGGGTCGACCCCTAACAGGAGCAACATCACAACGGGCTCAGTATCTATCACGCTACTACTTACGCTATATTATTACAGAACATACAGTACGTCTACCTCTGTATAGTACATATAGTCCATTACGCACGTATAATCCTGCACCTTGCTGTACTGCCTAACACTTTCTATGACACCCATGTCTATATAATGCATTATAATACATTTTATAATGCATTATAAACATTTTATAATGCATTATAATCTGCTTATAGAACTGTATAATTATAAGCACTCATAAATATTCATAATTAACATATAAAGCATTTCATAATGACTTACATAAGTATCATAATACTTCATAATTGCTGGTCGCTCACTGACCTTTTTTTTGCAAGAATCATAATGTATTATAATTCCCATTGTTGTAATACATTAGAATCTTCTTTATAATCACTGTTATAATGCATTATAATGTGATTATATGTTACTTTGAATGGTCATTGTTTGATATAAGTAAAGTAGAAATGTATTTCCCAACATTTTGTGTGCTGTTCTTGCGTAGATTTAATGAAAGGTACAGTTTGGGTGTTTTGAAGTGGGGTAGTATGAGGTACTTTTTTATTTTATTTTATTTAACCTTTATTTAACCAGGTTAGTCCCATTGAGATTAAGAACCTCTTTTCCAAGGGAGACCTGGCCGAGACAGTCAGCAGCAAGAACACAACGTTGCAGACGGAGACACAAACAGAGACAAAAATATAGTTCACAAACACTAAAAGCACTAAAATTAGCATTGAAAGAGAACTATCTAAAGACAATGGGGGGACAAAAAGGAACTTTTCTGGGAGTCAGCTGTACAACAAGGGAAGCTAAAAACATTGGCATGCCATAGAGTCTGCTTCTAAAGCCTTCATTTTAGATTTAAACATGTTTAATGATACCAGCTCCTTGATTTTCAGGTCATTTTGGAGCAGATTCCAGGCTGAGGGTGCAGAATATGCAAAAAGCCTTTTCCCAAATTTTTGTCCGAGCTTTTGGGACAGAGAGCACAAATAAGTCCTGTGAACGCAGTGAATACTATCTGCGTAATAAAAACACTTCAGTAGTGTGGGAGCAGACCCAGAATCACCATAGTAGGAGTATTACCTACATGATGGTCGGCGCGGCAAACAGGAGCACCGACACCGGAGCAAAGCAATACAGTGTTGTGGATGGGGTCGGCAGCAAAACGTATTTTAGCCACCTAAAAGAAAGGCTCACCTAAAAAAATCACTATCCATTTAAGTGTGCGCTGTATTTAGAATATTTTCACGGCTTTATCTCGCCGTCAGACAGCCCTTTCCGACAGGGAACTAAAGCCGTTATCTCTGCTCTCTCCAAAACCAGCAGGCTCAGATGACAAAAAACAGTACAGATATGTTTCACTTTCAGTTCAGTTCGCCGTCGGAAAAATATTCTAAATATAGCGTACACTTAAACGGATATCAATTTTTAAGATGAGCCTTTCTTTTAGGTGGCGAAAATATGTTTCTCTGCCGTCCCCGTCCACAGCACCGTGTTGCTTTGCTCTGGTGTCGGTGCTCCTGTTTGTTTAAGCTGGAGCCACGCCGACCATCATCTACTGTAGGTAATACACCTACTATGGATAAGCTCCTCATATTAACCCACTACAAAACACCCAAACTATCCCTTTATAGCAAACAATGACCACTTATAGTAACTTATAATCATATTATAACAGTGATTATAATGCATTATACAAATATTATAATGTATTACAACGATGGGAATTATAACACACTATGATCCTTGCAAAGAAAATATGGCTGACCAGCAATTACTATGATTATTATATGCTTTATAATGTGTTATGATTATTAGTATAAAGCATTATGAATAGTGCTTATAACTATAATTATACAGTGCTATAAGTAGATTATAACTCATAAGTATGTTTATAGTGCATTATAGACATGGGTATTATCTATTCAACTTGCAATTCTTTCTTTCTTTCTTTTTACAATATATTAATGTGCACTATCAGTGTACAGTGTATATTCAAGATAGAATTAAATAAGCCTGTGTATCTATATATGCAGCTGCAGTGTGTAATGACAGGTTTATATCGGTAGATGGCGCTATTTATTTGTTAATCAGCATTATAACCGGCCATGAACTCACTTGACTAAAGCTCCAACTTTTATTTATCCGTTCACCCAGACTTCTTCTTTTTTAATGTTCTATTATATATATATTTTTAAATATTGTATTTATACACTTAATTTAAAATGATTCTCTTTATAATTTGAAAGTTTTTCAGAACCTGGATGCATGAAAGAGGAAGGGTCCTGTATGGGTTTTAATATTATTTGTGTAGATCATGTTTTATATGGAGATATAAATGATATATTTTGAAGATGAGTCTGGAAAATGAGACCTACATGAGCCACAGTGAGACTTTAACACACAAACTGAACCTGTGATGTTAAAGTTGGATGATCACATTATGATTCACTCTAAGTCAAATAGCCCAAGCCTTTGGGAGGGGGGGGGGGGTGTTACCATAATAAAACCTTGTTCCATCAGTGGAGACTACTACTATAATCCCTCGCGTCCAGTTGGTGGAAATCCCCACGTGGTTTCGACTCCTGTATAAAAACTTCTGGTGCTTGGAGCCCCTGTTGTCGTGATGCAAAGGGAGTGAAGGGTCTCAGTGAAGGTCTCAGTGCAGGATCTCAGTGCAGGGTCTCAGTGAAAGGTCTCATTGAAGGTCTCAGTGAAGGGTCTCAGTGAAGGGTCTCAGTGAAGGTCTCAGTGAGCAGCATCTCGCAGGACGCACGGAGAGCACCGGACACGGTACCCACAGAGCGCACACACAGAAAGACACGGGACATCACCGCGCGTCGTTCCTCTCTCTCTCTCTCTCTGGGACCGCAGCTGCAGCAGGAGAAGGAGAAGGAGAAGGGGGGGGGCTCTGCATGTTTGAATGGGACCGAGCGCCTCTGGACACCGAGGGGGGGGGGGGGGGGGGTATTATCAGTTGTGTTGGTAGATTCCTCTCAGTGTGAGGTGAACGTGGAGTGACAGAAGCGCGTCAACTATCCAAACTTGTGAGTGCGCGTCAGAGAGATGAACTTGTGTTAGTGCAGAGAAAAGACGCGTCGCTGGAGACCAACCTGACTGACCGGAGATCAGCAGCCTCGCACTTTCAGCAGCACTCTTGTATGTTTTGGGAATACAAAGCTTCCATCGGGCTGTGTGGATATCTGGTGCGTCTCACGGCTGCAGCACAAGTGGATGTTCTCCCGGAACGTGCACATCTGTAAATTAAGATTAAGCCCCGAGTGCGTGTGTAACATCTTCACCCTTCTCTCCCATCACAGCATCTGGACTGTGATCTTAAGTTTAGAAAGATGAGCATCTACAGCGTGGCTTTGTCCTGTCTAGTGGCGTGCGTCCTCTCCGTGCGCTGCAGCCCGGCGGCCGGGACGGAGACGCAGAGCGCGCCCCAGGAGTCGTGCGCGTCCTGCGGCCTCAGGGCGCCCGATCAGTCGGAGCGGCTGAACATAGACTTTCTGGAGGCGGTGAAGAGGCACATACTGAACCGGCTGCAGATGAGAGACAGACCGAACATCACGCATCCCATCCCGAAGGCTGCGATGGTGACGGCGCTGCGCAGGCTGCACGCCGGGAAGGTGCGGGAGGACGGCCGGGTGGAGATCCCCAGCTTCGACGGCCAGGCTGCATACAACAACGAGGTGCAGGCGGAGAACTCTGAGATCATCAGCTTCGCAGAATCAGGTAATAATCAATAATTCATGGCACACATCTAAACCGACCCCTGGATGAACCCCGTTCACCTTCTGACTTTATGTAACAGGTATAGCCCAGCAGGTGAGTTAATCACTTAGACTCACACACTCTCATTCAGAGATGGAATTTCATCATGTAAAGCTTTTATCGTGTTGATATGATGAAGCTGCACACAGAGAGAGACACATCAGCTGTTTAAATAAAAGCCATAAACTAAGTGCAGTCATCATCTTATTGCGTCGCAGTTCTCTCCTGCCTGAAGCCAGTGGTTCATGTTCAATCCTCCTGTTTTCAAAAAGAAATGAAACCAAAGAGGAGTCCTTAAATTACCCCCATGTGTTGTCTAGGGGATAAAAAGAACCTCTGAATCCAATTTCATCACTAAAGCTGAGCTCACACTCAATACTCCAATGTATAAAGCCCTCTTTTAAATACGGACAAAGTCCCTCAATTGGCCATTTATCCCTTCCTCTAAGAATGTGTATCTAACTAATTCTCAGAAGTCCAAAGAGAACACCCTTTCCTCTCTCTCTCACACACACACCCTTCACTACACACACACAGGCTGACACACACACACACACACACACCTAAAATCATCTGCGCTTGACAGAATCCAATAATTGTCCGTTAGCTCTGTGAGAACCGCGTCTTTGACACAAGCTGTTAGTTTAACAAAAAGAAAACATACAATTAAAGACACCAAAATAGGATCTGTTAAACACACACACACACACACACACACACACCATCCTGTCTCTTCCCCATTGGCCCTGCCGCTACAATTAGCCCGAATGGGGCTGCTAGGTCCCGCCTTCCAAGGGGAATGATCTGAGCACCCTCATGACAAGGGAACAAAAGCCAGGCAATTATTATAAGAGCACTATGTGTTCCTGCTGAACCCGACATGTCAACGTCGAGCAGGAGGGGAAAAAAAACAGGGAAAACAAAAGAAATTGCTCCGAATAATGCATGAGACATTTGAGTTTGTGGGGTTGGATTGGGGGGAGTGTGGGTGGAGGGGGGACGGTGTTGGTGATGCTGGAGGGGGGGGGGGTGATATTGTGTGTGTGTGTGTGTGTGTGTGTGCCCATATTGCAGTGTTGTAAAGAATGCTTTTGTCGTTCTAAAGGTTCGCTGGGCTCCTTTGCTTCTTCTTCTTCTTCTTCTACTTCTGTTTTTTTTTTCTAGTTCTATTCTTCCTCACACCTTTGAGCCTTTGTGTGGCATTGTACCATGGAGCTGGCTCGGGTCCCTGCTCCCTAGACCCCGTCTGCCTCCTGGCCAGCTGGCTCACGCCCCCCCAGATCGGATGCTGCCAGCCGGGGCATGGCTCAGAGGAAAGGTCTCCAGAAAGCTCTGAAGCCAGGGGAGCTTGTCCCCCAAGCATGAGGGAGCCTGAATTGTTGTTGTCACAGTTTAGGAGAAGGCGGGTTTTGGGGGTGAGGTTGGCATATGTTTAGCCAACAGTAGCCAGCAAATAGATGTGGATAGGTGTTTATGTGTGGAGCGGCGAGGTCAGCTCGCGTCCTCTGCCTATCCTCGGCACGGGGTTAACTGCGTGCTCGCCGGCCTCTTATCTCCGGTTGCGGTAGCACAGAGGTACGAGGTCTGCCAAGCGGCCCCGGGCAGGTGAGGGAGACGATGCCAATCTCCTTTCTCTCCTGACATGGTCCCGCGGGTCCTCGCCGAGGGATTCGGTGTCCCGTATCCACGGGAGCGGAGCGGGGAACTCAGGCAGGGAAGGAGGGAGGGCGAAAGAGAGAGGGGTCGATGGAGAAGTTTAGATCGGCGCTTCTTGATTGCTCACTATAGCCGTTCGGACCCAGTGAACTCGCGGCGAGCGGTCCAAGACACGGAATTAAGACTTCATTATGGGAGGTCATTAACTCCAGCCCGGTTCCTCCTGAGGATCGGGTTGGCAGGTTTACTTCAGGACACAACTCTTTCATGAGGAGCTGTCAGTCATGGCCCTCCTGGACCGGGTCCACACATTTTCCACATTCACCCACAAGTGTGTGTTTCAGTGCTCAAAGAGCCCGGCTGCCTCTCTATAACTCGTGCTCCTATAAATGATGTATGCAATGTTATTAAAAATGCCCCCGTAGTAAAGCTTTAACAACAACAGAGCCAGCGGCTTTAACCTCTCGCCAACAGTCCAGCGCCTAAACCCTACCTCTCCATCCCCTCCATCCCCTCCGTCTCCCTCCCTCACCCCCTCACCCCCTCACCCCCTCACCCTATGTGGAATTCCTGGAGTGCTGAGACTTGGGCCTGAGGGACGGCTGCTGTACGCACGCCGCTGCTCATCTTAGAGCCGCGAATGCTCCGCGCCGCGCCCTTGTCCTTCCGCGGCGTGTGGTCTTGTCGACAGCAAGCTTTGAGTAATGAGCTCGGGGGGGCTGCCTGCCTGCCTCCGCTGGCCTCTCCCCCGACTTGGTGGCGCAGGTGGGGACACGCTGAAGCAGCTCCTTATCCACACAAGCCCACCCAGGTGTCCCGCCCGCTGATTCTCACTAGTAACTTCTCCACTGCGGGGGTCAGGAGAGGCGTGTCGGGGCCAGCTCCAAAACTGTTTGTAACACTGGATGAAAAGAACAATTTGTTCCTTAAAAGGAGCTCAGTGGAGATCAGCGGTGGTGTTTACCCACCTCCTCTTCTGGCACTTTACAGTATCTATCAGACAAAAAAAACACTGGAATATACACACGTCTACGTAGTAGAACACCCACCTCATTAACGCCACTACACCACTACAGATAAGTCATATGGTGTGTTGGTAAAACCCAGAATGAGTTAGCATGTTAGCACTTCCGGTTCCCTCGTCTGGAAGTCAACAGGTTTTCAGTTAGATGCCTAAACTAAACGTCATCACGCCGACTCGTCCTCCTTTACAGCCTCGTTGTGTGTACTCGCGCTCATGAGTTTATAGCCTAACGTTAGCTTTGTACTTCTGGCGATTGCATTCACACTTCAAAAATCACAACAGTGGTGTTCATTTGTAGAGATTATCTTACGGAAGAAAACGTGTAAGTCTAAAAAACCCAATGGAAAAAAATTGGGTTTTTGTCGAGGGAACCGGAGCATTTCTAACTTCCTGGTTCCTGGAGCGCTCTGCTGTGAGGAAGCCAAAAGATGGAACCTGTATGTGATGCTGAGGCTGATCCTCAGTGAGGGCTTCAGATACCTCAAATCCCCCAGTAGCAGCTGGGTAAACTGTTGCAGTCTTTCATTTATTTAATGTAGACTGTAGGTTGATAGGTCATTTTTGACCTTTGGAACATTAGTTGACACCTCAAGGTCCATTTTTCTCTGATTGAAGCTCTCACGGATGAGAGGCTGTTAATGTGCTCAGGAAAACAGAGAATTGGACATCTACACTCCCGTGACAGCTGATGAGAATCATGTGATATGACTGAAAGCTCCAGAGCAGCTACTAAAGTGACCCGATAGGAGTTTATGTAATCGTTGTGGTAGTCTCATCCTAAGTCTCAGCACTATACTCGTATTTTTTAAATTTAAAGATGGACTCCTCTGTTGTTGTGGCATTGATGTGGCTGCGTCTTGAACTCCTGTGTGGTTCATACAAAGCTGTCAAACAGTGCTATGAACTAAAGCCAGAAAATTCATTAATAATAATCGATGAATCGTTTCAATCATTTCCTCGTTCCGGCTCCTTGGTTGTGAGGATTGGCTGCTTTTCTTTGTGTTATGTGATGGTGAAGTTAATGTCTGAAGGAGGTTTTGGAGTATCAGTCAGGCAGAACTGAGATGAGCTTGGCCTTTAGGACGTTGTGATCAATAATGAATCGATTAATCGGGAGAAATAAATGGCAGATTCATTGACAGTGATGTTCAAAGTTAGCTGAAGTCCTGCTGCAACTGTAAGAGCATCACTGGTGTCACTGACTTGTTTGTTGCACTTGATTTGGAGATCGGATCCTGCAGGGTGATGCAGATATCTGGACTGGGAACCAATCACCTCAAGTCTTAACCAAGTTATCTGAACAAACAACAGCTGAGCTATTAGTTTTACTGTCTGTTTACCACGCTGTCACTGCTGCAGTGCGATCCCCGTCTTTGCTGCGCTCGGAGCTGTCGAGGCAAGTAGGAAGGCACGGTGCTAAATGAGGTGAGGTTAGTTACTTGTAGCCCGGAGGGGAACGTTACAGCAGCCGCTGATCGCTGATGCCTTTATACCGTTCACTTCAGATGGATTTCAATACGTTCTCACTGTGCACTTGATACCTTTACCCACAGGCTCTGGTATTGAGAGGGCTGATAGTTGATGTATTGCTTACCATGGGGATGTGTGTGTGTGTGTGTGTGTGTGTGTGCACGGCTGGGTGAACTGTGTGTGTGTGCTGGAGCTCCCAGCTGACATGCTACAGAGTGGAGAGCTGGTCTGAACAGGTCCCCGTGTGAATGTAAAGCCGCGGTTTACAGGAGGAAGAGGCGTGAGGCGCCTTAAAGAAGGGGGGGGGGGGGGGGGGGGGCGTCTTTGGTGGCCACCTGTTGACACTGACACACACTAATCAGTCGGCAAACAAAGTCATTTAGCCGCTTTCAGAGGCGCTGCTCCGCTTGAGCACATTGTGGCGAATCTCCTGAAATAGAAACCTTTCAAGTTACCTCGGGGTAATTTGGAAGACATCATTAGGCTTTAGAGAAGAGCCCATCGCCACCTTCAGACTCCCCGGGATCTCTTCATTGTGCCGCTGTAGAAAGTGGCCAGTGTCATGTAAATGGCTTTTATTTTTGCCACATCATGCTTTCTGCTGGAAAGCCACGCGCTTCAATGGCGAGCTGCAGCGCGGCTGTCTCCCGGTGCCTCGCAGCCGGCTTTGTGCTGTCACTCTCAGGGCGCTCACACTGGGAGGGGGGGGGGGGGGAAGGGGTGGGGTTCGGGGGGCGAACTCAATGAACCCCCCGGGGGGCTTTGGCCGTGTCCGCCACCCTCCCACCTTTTCCACTTGCATCCTTCCTCCTTTCCTTCGTCTTCCTCTTCTCTGTTCTCCTCCCTGCCCCTCCCTCTCTCCCTCTTTTTTGGCCCTGTCACTTACAAAGCTGGACCTGGGGCCAACTGGGCCTGATCCCAGAACTGGCCCGTCACAGCTGGCCTATCAGGAGCTGCCACAGAGGTCAGCTGACACGGTGATTGAGGGCGAACAGAGAAAACAAGGGGAAAACAGCCCTTAAAAGACAGAGCTGTGCCCTTTTTGGGAGGCTTTCTGCTTTCTATGTGGGCACATGTGTGTGTGTGTGTGTGTGTGTGTGTGTGTGTGTGTGTGTGTGTTTGTGTGTGTGTGTGTGTGTGTGTGTGTGTGTGTGTGTGAGGGAAACAGTCTTTAGCCCTTATAGCCCGTATTTGGCAAAAAATGATTAGCACAAATGTTCCCAAGCTTTCAGCCACATCTCATGGTCCTCATCAGCAGATAGAAGTTTGCTCGGTTGTCATGGAGATGTATCAGTTGCCATCACGTGACCTAAGTATGGAATTTTAGCAATGGAGCAGAGATCATCCTCCAAGTTATCACGTGACCATACTTAGGTCACGTGATAACTGAATCAATAATGAAGCATCCATCTCTACAGAAGAACTACCTCACTGTTACGTATACGTTTTCATCTATCAAGCTGTCTTTATATGTGTCATGTTTTAACCGTTACTGTTGTATAGATGGCAGACTGAGAATAAACCATTCCTGTTTTTACTGTCTCCACCAGATGATCATGCATCCTCCAAGACCGGTCTGTTCTTCCTGGTTTCCAACGAGGGGAACCAGAACCTGTACGTGTCCCAGGCGAACCTGTGGCTCTACTTCCGTGTGCTGCCCGGCGGTCCTGAGAAGGGCCTCCGGAGGAAGGTGACGGTGAAGATCCACTACCAGGAGGCCGGGTCTGCCGGCGCTGCGGAGGGAGGCCCGGGAGGTGGTGGCGGTGGCGGTGGCGGTGGCGGCGGCGGAGGGGGAACGGGCCGCTGGACCCTGGTGGAGAAGCGAGTGGATCTGAAACGCAGCGGCTGGCACACGTTCCCCCTCTCGGAGGCGGTGCGGGCCGTGTTCGGGAAGGGCAGCCGGCGGCAGGACCTGGAGATCCACTGTGACGGCTGCGAGACGTCCGGCGTGGTTCCGGTGCTGGTTGACCCGGGCGACCAGTCCCACCGGCCCTTCCTGGTGGTGCGTGCGCGACAGGTGGACGGAAAGCACCGAATTCGCAAGCGGGGGCTGGAGTGCGACGGCACCAGCGGGGGCCTTTGCTGCCGGCAGCAGTTTTACATCGACTTCCGCCTTATCGGCTGGAACGACTGGATCATTGCGCCGGCCGGTTACTACGGCAACTACTGCGAGGGCAGCTGCCCGGCCTACATGGCGGGTGTGCCGGGCTCGGCTTCGTCCTTCCACACCGCAGTGGTCAACCAGTACCGCATGAGAGGGATGAGCCCGGGCTCGGTCAACTCCTGCTGCATCCCCACCAAGCTCAGTACTATGTCCATGCTCTACTTCGACGATGAGTACAACATCGTGAAGAGGGACGTGCCCAACATGATCGTGGAGGAGTGTGGATGTGCTTGAGTCCACACCGACCCTTCGTTATCTTTGAACTTGGAACAGTCAGAAAGGCCTTTTGTACAAACAGGACGTTCTTGTACGGTACACATATACGATATATCTATACCTACTGTATGTGCAAGCAACGCGCACACCGGTGCGTCCGGTACGTCTAGCAAGTACCGACGTTGTGTCCGTGTGTGTGTTTGCACGTGTTTGTGCGAGTGTGTGTATTTATCAGACTGAGTGACATGCTTGCTGTCCGAGTTTAGTCCGTTCGGCGACAGCTGGTCAGTGACGGGACGAGAAGGGAATGATTATCACCAAATGATACTTTGCTCTAGTTTTGCCATTTCTAGTCAAAAATAATGGCTCATCATCTCCTCTTGAATGAAGATAACAAGCGCTTAAGGAAAGTGACAGGATCAGCCGATGACATTATTGGCTTCGCCCCAACGCTCCCCGACCCCGCTCCTCCAGCCCTCTTAAGTACTTTAAGCACATGACAGACTTTTGTTTTTATAAAGCACTGACAATTCATCAGCTTATACAATTCAGAACAGCAGCACTTCCCTACTATGCCGACAGACACAGTCTGACTGTCCTCTCTGGTGGAATTAGACCGGCAGCGCTTAATGCCTGGCAGGATTATACCCTCCACAGAAAGGCGAAAGAAAGTCCTCCACACAGCTGCTGCTGCTGTTGACTACGGGCCGCAACCTCAGCGTCCTCCTGTCAGGAGAGCTGCAGGCCCTGCTACCATGACAACCAGGTGAAGATAGATCTCATAAGTGCACTTCACTTGTGCACCGGGAGCAACGGAGAGAGAGAGAACTGCTTCCTCCTGCCCCCCCTAAGGCTCAGTAGAAGTGAGCCTGCGGACGTGGAGACTCTAGTTTGGGTCCAGCGGGTCGCCACAGTGCAGTGCAGCACTTGCAGAAACTGAATGCACACCCTGAATAGCACTTGTATAAAGAAATGCCTTCCGAGGGGTACTGAGTGTCCTGTCCTATTGCTAAATAAGTGCCACATGAGCTATGCAATGTATAGTAACCTATACCCATACTCAACATGCTCTATTAGACTGATTCCTCTTTCCACCTTTCTCTTCCTCTCTCCTTCTTTCTCGCTCCAGTCCTCCGCTCTTTATCAATACTTGAAATGTAATCTTTCGCTTCCTTTCCAAAGCGAATGATTGTTGTGACGTTTGCACTGAAAAGTTGCGGGATTAGTGAAACAAAAACTGCCATTGAAAAGTTATTTTTATAGAAGTAAATTGAATTTTGTTTCAAATGTATTTTACCTAATTAATGGAACCAAAGAGGCCAAGATTTTAGCTATTGTACTAAGATGGCAAGGCCATTGAGTTACTGTGTACAATACTGTTTCTGATCATTTGCAATAGGCCTACCACTGTATCAGGGTACGATATATGATTTCATTTCTTAGCTCTATTTTCATTCTCTGTTTTGTACAATAAGCAACACTTCATTTTTTTCATCTTTAATTCTATTTTTGTTTCAGTTTTCTATTTAATAAGAAAGTTATTTTTAGTTCCTGTCTAAGAATCATTTAGTCAAATAAATGTCATCTGTACAGTTTATGTCAAATAAAAATGTTTTCTTAAATGCTTTGTAACTTTTCAATTCTTTTCCGCGTCACGTTGTCGAGACTTTTGGGTTGAACTGATATCTGATATCTGGTGTTTGGGTTTGATACCACAATAAACAAAAAGGTGAGGCTGAACTAGCTGGGTGCTACAACACACGCACGCTTCGTCCATACTGGTTGAAACATAAAACATCTCTCTCGCTGTCTGTCGGGACTGAGTGTCGCCCAGAATCTGGAGCTGTAGAACAGTAATTACAACCATGATTAACAGCTTCAATGGCATCCACGCTGGCTGCCAGCACACAGACCTTCACGTACCTGCTTGATTCCTCTTTTGGCCGCAGCATCTGTTGATGTGTGTTTGCGTGTGCGTGCGGATAATTGTGCATCTGTATTCGTGCACATGCGCGTGTTGAGAAACTGGCAGCGTTCCTGTGGCGTACGTCTGTTACATCAGAGCGGTTTGCCCCCCTGCAACACTCACCATGTTTCTGTTTCTCAACGTAGCTGTACCGTTGCCATCATGTCGGCAGCAGCGTGTCAACACTTTGTGCAACAGCACGAGGCTTGCCCGACTGAATGTCTGGCCTGTGCCAACACCTACCAACGGCTAGAATACTCATAGTGTTTCTGCAGGGCTCCGTCAAAACACATCACGTGTCTCTGTCAAATATCAGCCTGATAATTGCTCTAAATGTATCTATTAGGACGTGCAAAGGAGTGCGGTGAGATTTGTTTGCCCGCGGGGGAAATAGCATGTTAGGGAGGGATCAGCGTAAATAGCTCAACCATGTATCTGGATGGATGAGTCAGCTGCAGCAGGAGCAGAACGTCCCTCTAAGAAGAAGTAAAAAATCCGAGAAAACAAATCGATATCACGGTGCATGTGACTGACAAGCAGGCGGACAAGAAGATAAATGATCTGTCAGAGCGAGCGGGGTTTAATCTCCTCGGTGGAGCCCGCACCTCTCTTGACAAATGGCCGTGTGTGCTGAGAGCAGGGAGAGAGATGCGTAGCTGTCTCGTCACGCTTCCTAATGCACGCCAAAATCTCCACAGCTGGAATGTTAATGACGCCGAGCAAAAGCTGTAGGCCATTAAGCGTGCTGCTGTTCCAGTGCTGGGCCACACACTCACATTCACACTCTATGTATCAACGATCACTGGAGCGCACGGATCCATCGCTCAGCATGCACACTTGCATACCTGCACTCTCATATGTGCTCTTTCCCAAAGTCACACATAAACACAAACATGTACACACACACAACCTCCACAACCTCTAGTTATCAGCTTAAACAAATATTGTCCCTCTGCGCTGCCTCGTCTAATACTTCACAGGTTGAGGTCATGACAGCTGCCAAGTTGATGGGGTCAACTGGTTTATCACCGCGACAGCGTTCATTCCTCCAAATCAGCCCGGTCCGCGTGCACTGATGAATTTATGAGTATTCATGGCCCGGGGCCAGGCATTCCTCTGCTTCACCTCGCTGCTGTTCAGCTCCGTGTTGATGATGATTTTTTCTGATCACTCACACGATCACTCCACCAAAGTAATTCTAGAGATTAATTTTTTTTAAATAGTATCCAACTCCATGAAAGATGTTTATGATCGCAGCCCTTTGCTAATAGCTGAGTTCATTGAACTAACACAACAGGATTTGTACTGCCGCCGATTAAAGCCTGACCCTTTGTTTCAGTTTCCAGAGCCCACGTAGAGGCACTCTTATTCTAAGGATTTATGGTGTGGGCCCCCTAAGACAGGAGGCTTATTCCACCCTTGTTTACTTCTCCCTACAACCCAAAGTGACATTTTGACCTTTGGAGCAACGTGGACTGAAGTCCCTGCGAGCTTCTCTCTCACGGGCGGATTACTGCAGGAGGAAAAAGGCTTTGCAACTTGAAAGCATATTTGTGAGCACTAATGAGCAAAAAAAATTAATTAATCCAATAATTCTTAATGGCTGCGTTCAGTATCGCTGCATTTTTTTTCTCTTTTGTTTCGTTTAAAAAGACGGCAAGAACACAAAAACTAAAGTTGTATTTCACCAGTAACACAACCTCCTAATCAGTACCAAGATAACAGTTTTATTATTGACCTCTCAACATATATTAATCCTCCTCAGCGTGTGCAGTTCCACTCAAAACACGGGGAAGCAGCGGACATGATTTTATAATTCATTATTACTGGCGGTTGACTGACTCAAGCGTTGAGAAAATACCATGAACACTGCCTCTAAATGCTCAGATCAGTAATTCTATTTTCTGTCTCCTGAACGTTGTGTCTGAGGAGGTGACGGGGTCAACATGCCACAGTGCGCGGTGTGTGCTTGTATTTTTGTGAGTCCACAATGTCATAATGTCAGGGTTGTTCCTCCCGGTTTTAGCAAAACAACTGAAGCCTTGTCACCAAACTCGGCCGCCCCCCCCTACACCCTCCTCCCCCCAAAACCATGTCTCCCCATCAGCCCCTGAACCCCCCCACCTCCTCACCCCACCTTCCACCAGCCTGACCTCCAGGCTCCCAAAGTACTGAAGGCACACTCAGCACCACAAAGCCCTCATTTGTGTTGTCTACGGTGGCTGGTGGGCTGCTGTAAGGATCACCTCCAGTCAGTGGAGCAAAGTAAACCTGAGAATGGGAGGAGGCAGCAAAGGTGGTGGCATGGTTGGAGAGTAAAGGCCTTTACACACCGGGGGGTGTTACGAATAAACGACACGAAAATGCAAAATATCGCCTGCGAATATTATGTGTCTAGTCCGAGGGTCAGCAACCTGCAGCTCTCCAGAGGCTCCCTGTGGATTTTTAAAAACGGAAATGAATAACTGCTTTTTGTTTACATTTTCATTGTTGTAGGTCTATGGTACGACGGTACGACGGAGTATTAGGGCCACATTGAGGAAAAAAAGGAAATCTGAGATTTAGAGAATAAAGTCATAAGTTTATGAGAAAAAAGTCGTAATATTATAAAGTAGTAATTTTATGTGTTATTTTCTTTTTTTCTTGTAAAGTTATGACTTTATCCTCGTAATATTCGACTTTTTTTCTCGTAAAGTTATGACTTTATTCTCATAATATAACAACTTTTTTTTCGTAAAGTTATGACTTTATTCTCATAATATAACAACTTTTTTTTCGTAAAGTTATGACTTTATTCTCGTAATATAACAACTTTTTTTCTCGTAAAGTTATGACTTTATTCTCGTTATATTACGACTTTTTTTCTCGTAAAGTTATTACTTTATTCTCGTTATATTACGACTTTTTTTCTCGTAAAGTTATTACTTTATTCTCGTTATATTACGACTTTTTTTCTCGTAAAGTTATTACTTTATTCTCGTAATATTACGACTTTTTTTCTCGTAAAGTTATTACTTTATTCTCGTTATATAACAACTTTTTTTCTCGTAAAGTTATGACTTTATTCTCGTTATATAACAACTTTTTTTCTCGTAAAGTTATTACTTTATTCTCGTAATATTACGACTTTTTTTCTCGTAAAGTTATTACCTTATTCTCGTAATATTACGACTTTTTTTTCGTAAAGTTATGACTTTATTCTCATAATATAACAACTTTTTTTTCGTAAAGTTATGACTTTATTCTCGTAATATAACAACTTTTTTTCGTAGAGTTATGACTTTATTCTCATAATGTAACAACTTTTTCTCGTAAAGTTATGACTATTCTCGTAATATAACAACTTTTTGTTCATAAAGTAATGACTTTATTCTCGTAATATAACAACTTTTTTTCATAAAGTTATGACTTTATTCTCGTAATATAACAACTTTTTTTCATAAAGTTATGACTTTATTCTCATAATATAATAACTTTTTTTTCGTAAAGTTATGACTATTCTCATAATATAATAATTTTTTTTCCGTAAAGTTATGACTTTATACTCGTAATATAACAACTTTTTTTTCGTAAAGTTATGACTATTCTCGTAATATTACGACTTTTTTCTCGTAAAGTTATGACTATTCTCGTAATATTACGACTTTTTTCTCGTAAAGTTATGACTTTATCCTCGTAATATTACGACTTTTTTCTCGTAATATTATGACTTTATTCTGTAAATCTCAGATTTTTTCCCTCAATGTGACCCTAATACTCCGTAGTACATTTGCACTTTGGCCCTCACTGCATTAGACTTATATACTATATACTTAGACTATAAGCTGTGTTACCTTCATCACAATGATCAAATGTTTTGCAGCTCCAGACAGATGTTTTGTTTTTTTCTTTGCCTAAAATGGCTCTTTTGATAGTAAAGGTTGCTGACCCCTGGTCTAGGGCTTTTATTGTGAAAGGTAAGTACAGAAGGAGTGGATCTGGTCTGCGCTGCCTTTGTCTACGTTGAAAGGAGTAATAAAGTTTAGCGTCTTGGTTCAGAATCTCCGTGTTGTTTCATAAACCAATGACGTTGTGCTGAACAGCTGATGGTTGATGACCTTTATTCGCGGTGCGATAGCTCATAAAGTGTGTTGCTTTTTCGCCACGTAACATTCGAGTATTATGCAAAAGTATCAAGGCAAAAACAACAGGCCGTAAAGGTGCAAGCTCACCTTCAGTTTGTGTTCTTTACTACAAACAGAATGTAAACTACTTGGTAGGGGCTTGTACACAAACATCACATGGACTTTATATTAGGATTTATATAGGAAATTATATTATACTTTTCAATAATGTAATAAAACCATTATGATATTGTCTAGTCTGAGTAATTTATCTGTCTTCCGATCTGAAACAGACCCGTGGGAAGGCTTCCCGAACCCGATACAGAGACCGAATAGACTCAAAAACATTAGACCCGATCCAAAATACAGTCGACCCGGACAGAACCGAAGAGAGTCGGAACACTGGCAGCACCATGATGCACCACCGAGTAACATGAAGCAACACACTGTCATTATTTCCTGCACTTCGCAGCTCAGAATGTGCACATTTTTTTCTAGAGCTTTCAACCATATTTCACGGTCGTCCTTGCTCAGTTGTCGTTGTCCATACACACGTTATGACAACTGATCAAACTCCATCCAACGAGGAGGACGGGGGGGGGGCAGCTCTGGAAAAAGTTCTTCTTTTGTCAACAACATTCATCTCATTTGCACCCTGAACACCTGGTACTGCAGGTAAGACAGGACTGCAACTAATGCAGTGGTGGAAGAACCCGCACTTCAGTAAAAGTACCAATACACCAGTGTAGAAATACTCCATTACAAGTAAAAGTACTTCATATCAAAAGTAAAAGAACTCGTTCTGCAGAAGGATGTCTCCGCTGACTGAAAAAATTATTATATATATGACATCATTAGATTGTTACGAGTGATGCTTCATGTGTAATTATATACTGGAGGTATTTTAGCCCAGTGGTTCCCAACCTAGGGGTCGGGCCCCTCCAAAGGGTCACAAGATAAACCTGAGGGGTCATCAGATGATTAACGGGGCAGGAAAGCAGAAAGAACTAATAATATCTTTACTTTTTTTGTGTAATATTGGATAATTTGACATGTTTGGGTCTCAAGCAGTATTTAAATGAAACCATGTTAGACATTTAGAATGACTTATAGACATCTAAACAATGATGATACGGAGCCTCACATAGACGCTGCTGTTTGTTTGGTGTCACAAGCCAAAAAGTTTCAAGTTATTTATTATCAAATGCACAATTACAGACACAGTTGTTGTAAGTGGAAATCTCAAGCTCCCTCCAACAATGCTAATGCTCCTCATTGTGCCTTTAACAAGGCTTCGTATTCTACTAGTTTGTTTATAAAGTAGCATACAACGGAAATACTCCAGTAAAGTACAAGCAGGGTCTGAAATTAGCACCCGCCACCCGCCAAATGTGAAATCATCAGGACATCCGCCACTTTGGCAGACAGGGAAAACGCGAGTGATGGAATAGAGAACTGTAGTTGTCCGCTTTCTTGGCATCTCATGTCTCCGTGACCATCGATTCCTCTTATTGATGCTTTCCCACAGTTACGCTGCACAATGACGCATAGTGAAAGCGGAGAGAAAAAAGCGCTCAACAGCATGGCGCTACTAAACCTGAGGGGGTGCACCCTATTTTTCCCTGATTAAGCGACACTGTGAACAACAAATCTGTGTTTAAATCAGCAGGAGGAGAGTTAGTAACGTTAGCTGTTAGCAGCCGTTAGCAGCTCAGTCCTGACTGGATAAATACCGGATATACGAACGTTAACGGAGGTGCCATTCAGTTATTATTATGAGGCGTTTAAAATCTGCTCAGGAAAAATGACTATTAGGTGAAGGTATATTACAACGTTATCATGATGTGTTCAGATGTAATCTAGTAAAATTAAGTTTTTGGTGAGAAACTTGAATAAATCCAGATGATGGAAGGAGATATTTTCACATCAATATAAAAAAGATATTAGAGAGAGAATTATGACCTGTTTAACTTCATAACAACTTAAGATTTTTTTTAACCAAGCAAATATTTAAATAATCGTAATCTTTTAAATTGTGTGTTTTTATGCAAATAACCACTATAGATGACAATAACAAAGTACAGTACTACCCTCCCTCCACAGTGTAATTCGAACACTGTAATTTACCGTGTATATAATGTTTTTTGTGTAAAATATATCGAACATTGAATGACATCAGATCTAAAATGTTATTCCTTCATTTAGCACAGAGATTTCAAAAGTGGCAGATAAATATTCTGAGTGGCAGATAAAAGAAATACTTGTCTGTCACAGTGGCAGGAAGTGAAGAAAGTTCATTTCAGACCCTGAGTACAAGTACCTCAAAATTTTACTTTAGTCCAGTACTTAAGTAAATGTATTTACTTTCCACCACTGAACTTGTTTTAAATATCAATCAATGTGTCAAATAATTAATTGATTCGTCATAAGGTCTATAAGATGTCAGAATATAGTGAAACATGTCCATGAGAATTTCACAACGCCCAAAGATTCACACCAGCTCCTCTCATCTAAGAAGCTGATAAATGACTTAATGATTATAGCTGATCAATCGATGAAATGACTGTAATAAATAATAGCTGTAATAAACCAGTCTACTGTATATCTCCACGTTGGTTCACGGTGGTTATTCCGTGCAGCCTGAGAGGGAACAGCTCTCATCTGGCCAGAAGAAGTTAGGGTCCAAGAAACTGCTCCTGCTTGGTGTGAACACACCATGTGGCTCTATAATCAGCATCCCCCTCAGTCTCTGTCTACCCACATTATTCATGCCATCAGACATCTTGCTGTTGTTACCCCCCCCCCACCCCCACCCCCGTTCCCCTTGGACCTGTTGACCAGCTAAATTTAGCTCCCTGATGGTATTTTGGACTGATGAGGGATTTTTTTTTACAACCTTTAAAAGGGAAAGGAATCCTGGTGACTAATATCCTGGTGTGCTGCTGGGAGGTGAATGCAGAACCAGTATATGTAAACAGTCTGGCTTTTGTTTCCGAGGAACATAGTTTCTGTCCACGTTCAAGTGACGTAGTGTGTGTGTGATAGTCGGCTAACTGATAGGCTGGCAGCGTGTGTGAATGAACCTACTCACACACTCAAACACTAATACCTTTGTGACAAACACAAGGAAGAAAATATTTATCTCCACCGTGTGTGTGCACCTTGGGTATGTGTGTGTGTGTGTGTGCTTGAGCATGAGTGCTTTGTGTGTGTCAGAGGGGAAATTCCAGCCAGGGGGATCTAAGGTGTGGCTGAGGATCATCTCTGACCACTTTAAAGCGGGGCCATCATCAGCGATCCTGTATGACTCTCGGCCCCAGCTGCGTTTCTCTCTGAGGGCTCATTATTCTGGCAGGTGCCCTATTGTCCCGTCTTTGCGGGCCTTTTCATGAGCATACCAAAAACACAACACCAAAATATGCAGGGAGGAGGAGGGGAGGAGGAGGAGGAGGAGGAGGGGGGGCTGAGTCAAAGTGAAGAAGACTCAGAAAAACTGTGGCATCAAAAGAAGACAAGAACCTTTGTTCAGAGAGAGAGAGAGCATATCTGAAGAAGAATAGATGTTTGGTGGTTAGAGCGGTGGGATGTGGTGATAGTGGCCACTAGAAAGGAGGCAGAATCAGAGACACTGATGTGAGGATGACTGTTGTTTTGTGAATGAAAACATGAGTGGACACACTGCAGTAGTTCATGTGTCCCCCAGTTGGCCTTAACTTGACTTTTTTGTTCTCTTTTAGATGAATTTCACCTCGTGTTGTCGGAGGGTTGCGGTTGCAGAAATGACTATGTTGTCAGGGGGCTAACATCCCCCGCTGTGTGAGAGACTGTGCGTGTCTGTGTGTATGACCTCATGGGAAAGTCCTTTTGGTCTGGATGGAATAAATACAACAAAGGAGCTGTTGACAGATGTTTCAATAATAGAAGAACAACTGATGCTGTTGGGTTTTAATCTGGCAAAGCATGTTTGTGGGTCTTACTTACAGTATGCCTCACAAACCAGCATCTTAAAGATATATACACACACAGTGTGTGTGTGTGTGTGTGTGTGTGTGTGTGTGTGTATGGGAGCTCATTTTGAAATATGTGCCAGTAGACGTGAACCCAATTTGGATTTTATCAAAATATTAGTGCCACTGTTAAAATCTAAGATTTGAAGAATAAAGCTGTCATATTTTGAGAAGAAAGTTGTAATGTTTTCAGAAAAAAAGATATGTTATGAAAGTAAAGTTGTATTGTATGAGAAAAAAGTGCTAATATTTTGAGAAAAAGTCATAATGTCGTACATAAAGTCATAGCTTTGAATAGTGAATACTTACATTTTGAAAATAAATTAATAATTTTCAGAAAAAGTATTATATAAGTACGGTGGCCTTGAAAGCTCAGCACACTGCAACTTAAGAAAATGCTGCAAAGTTAGAAGACACATCCAAATACAATAATATATATAAATATATATGTATAGAAGGAAAAAACAACTGTAATCTATGTAAACAAGGTTGGATTATTAAAAAAAAAGGTTGTAATATTTTGAGAAAAAAAGATCTATGAAAATAAAGTCGTAACTTTGATCGAAAGGGAAAAAAGTGGCAATGCTATGAGAATAAATTTGCAATTTTGAGGAAAGAATCTCGTAATATTTTAGGAAAATAATTATAAGTTAAAGTTAAAAATTAATTAATTAAATAAAATTAAGTTGTAATTGTTGTCATGAAGGTATGAGAAGAAAGTTCGAGAATGTTATTGAATTACAACTTTTTTATTACAATTTTTTGTAAAACTGCAACTTTGATCTCAAAACATCTTTATTCTCAAAATGTTCTGTTATTTTCTAATTATTGAAAATGTTCTCATAATATTACTTTTTTTTCTCAAGTTACCTGTTATTATAACATCGTGATTTTTTTCTTAATATATTTCAACTTTATTCTCAAAATCTCAGATTTTTATAAAAAATATTGTTCATTCAGCACAATCGAAAACAAGGCAAACGTGAGCATGGCTCACATACCCCCCCGCTCACTGCTTGACCCCTCCTGAAGTAGGGCCAAAGGTTTTACCCTTTTGGAAAAATGTCTAACATTTTGAGCACCCTGGACTTCTAACCCCCAAACGGCACAACTAGACCACACTGTCAACCATCAGACCAAATGTGATGTTCCTAAGTTAAATAGCATGTTATTAGCTCATCTTCCTCAGGATAAAGTCAGTGGAAGACAAGAGTTAGAGTTCTTCTCTGCAAACAAAATTGAAGTTGCGGGGGTATAATGATTGGTCTTGTATCGGGGTCAGGTTTAAGGGCACTGGTTGGGAAGAAGATAGGTACTAAGGATATGAAAGTGAATCCACAAAAGTGAAACAAATATGTTTGCATGTGTGTGTGTGTGTGTGTGAGAGACTTCAGGTTTAAACAGCCTCCCTGACAGTACGAAGGAAAACAATGCTCCACTCTTCTAAACACCAGGCCTGGCGCCAGCTGCCAAGGGAGATAAAAACGAGAGGTGAGGAAGAAACAAAAAAAGGAAAACAACAAACCCCCCGTACAGTATCTGTGGGAGATGAACACTGACAGAGAAACGTTTACTTTTACTCGCTATCAGATGGGACGAGTTCACATACAGAGAGAGAGTTTGATATATTGACATTCCTGTAGATTTAGCCGTATTGTGAGCGAGCCGCTGCAGAGAGCACAAAGTCAAACACATCAGAGGGACTGGGATGATTGGGGGGTGTGGGGTCCTCTCAGGGCGTGGACACGGCTTGAGCTCGTGGATATCGCTTGGATCAAAATTAATTTTGCGGCGCCTTGGCTCAGGATCAGGGTGAGTGAGTGTGCCACACACAGTCTTTGATTGTCTCTGATGGCTCAGATGATGCAGAAGAGGAGATACCATCTGAAGTTACCCACCCTCTAAAGTATTTTTTTCCCCTGCTTCTTTTCTTTTTTTTTTTAATCTCATATTACAGCGGTGGAATAGGATCCCTGCCCGCGCTGTACCTCTGTGGTGAGCTGAGAGTACACACAACAAAGGCATCTGTTGTACTAGGCAGTCATTGTGTGCAATTTAATGTCTCCTAAATACTTTTATTGTTGACTTTTTCAGGTGAATTCTGAACATTCCTTGTGGCCGTGCCAGGAAGCAGCAGAGGTTACTGTTAAAGACCGAAAAAAGATTATTGCTCTTGAGGATATAACAAGATGAGACAAGGGCTCAGAGAGAAACTAACTCTGACTACTTATCACGTCTCTCAGCCTGCAACACATCTCCCCAAAACAAATCTGCTACGTTTCAGCTTCTCCGAGGACTACGTGTGAAATCACTTAACAAATTGACACGCTCCATGCTCGAACAAGAGCAGGCACGGCCTTTAATTACACGCGAACCTAGCCAACCTCGTAACGTGAAATTATGAGTCATGGTGTTTTCTCCTACCACAGCAGACAATCATGACGACGAACCAGAGCCTGGGCCCTAAAATAGGTACCACCTCCGGGGTGTGTTTTTTACATTTCTTTTTTGTTTTTTTCTAGACACCACAACAGCCGCTTGTAGGCCTGCAGACTGAGGTAATGCCCTGTGAGAGATTCCTGATGCCTTACCTCATGCCTGTCTGACTGAGAAACGCCTCAGTTATCTCAGCCACTTCCTTCTCTTGACCACATGCATATCAGCTGAGGTAAGGATGGAGTGGCTGGTCCTGGAGCAGCAAGCTGGCTGTGTTGACCTGATTAGATTGGGTGGCACATGGGGGTAAACTGGATCACATTCTATTTTAATAAGAATATGCTCATTTGGTCCTTATCTCAAAGGCCTTATATAAGATTGGAAAGGTTAGCAGTGCCATCGTGTCACAACCCTCCCTGTGTTTTTGTGTGTGAAGAACAGATTGATTGCGTTTGGCTAATATTGCACGATTGTGTCTAATCCTCCTCACCTCTTCCTGGTCACTGATGAGTTTGTCGAAAGGTTAAAATAACGCGTGTAACTCCACCTAGGACGGGTTCACATCTAAAGGTCCGGTTCCTGAATCAAACTTTTTCCAACTTCACAAAGGCAAAACTCAAACTGTCCAGAAATTGTGAACAAAAATCACGTGGAGGAAATGTTTGATTATTGGTCATACAGTTAGTTCCTCGTACTCAACAGTTGCCTCGATGCCTGTGATGTTCTTTCCTACGCTGTGACAAGAGTGTGTGGAGGAAGCATTAAGCTGTTAAATCTTTAGCTCATTTAGCGTCTTGCTAGCTAGCTTGCTAATTCCAACGTGCTGTCATGCTGAGTTTCCGTCTGGTATCAGTTTACGAACAGAGAAGGTAAAGGAGCTGCAAACAAGGCTTAAAAGACGACAGTCTCAGTTTACCAAACTGAAGAAGAAGAAGACCAACGCTGCAGCAGAGGCTTCGTTTAGTGGAGCACATCCTAACCAAACACAAAGCCCTTCACCTACGGAGGGACTGTAATAGAAGCGATGACTGTGATGGCTGAAACGTTATTAAAGGACCATGAAAGTAAGATAGAAATGATGTCTGCTGTTGGCGATGTACAACTTGGTGGCGCTCGGCCACTTTCATTTTGTCAAATTAGCTCTCAGAGGAGAAAAGGTTGGAGACCCCCTACACAGTTGCCGACCACTCTCCTACCGGCGAACTAGTCTCCTAGCGGCGGGGACAGAGACGGCGGGACAGTGGGGTGTGCTAGTTAACTAATTATTGTCTCATTTGTGGTTTGATAAAAGAAAATTCATCAAACGTACCAATAGGCTACTAGTTCACCTGTCACCAAAACAGGAAAAGTAAAGGTTCTTTTAACCAATGAAATGACACATTACATGTCACCCTTCCTGTGATTGGTTCCAATGGTGTTCACACCAGAAATTACCGGTTCCAGAGTTCACTTGACAGCGGTCTGAGGGAGCGTTCACACCAGCCTTGTTTAGTCCGGTTGAACCGAACCCTGGAGCGTTTGGGTTGGTGTGAACGCCGGACTCAGACTCTGGTGCGGACCAAACAAACGCTCTCAAGTGATCTCTGGAGCGGTTCATTTCTGGTGTGAACACCATTGGAACCAATCACAAGAAGCGTGCCATTTTATCTGTCATTTCATTGGTTAAAAGAACGTTTCCTTTTCCTGTTTTGGTGACCGGTTGCTATTAGCACGTTTGCTAGCAAACTGTCGAGTGGCACGACGAAGTGAGATGCCTCCTTAAGATATTATGGGCTGAAGAGAACATTACTCAATACACCGAGGTATGCCTGCATTAATTTTGTCTTACGAGACGTTCATATGCGCTCCAGATCAACACCGACATGAACAGAACTTGGCGTTGCTCCATGATTTACATATCCAACTAGATATTAGGAGCGGTTTCTTTGTCTCTATTGTCTCTTTACCCGCCAACGGTCTAATTAATAGTCGATTGACATTTACCAGTTGGAAAATTTAAACAGTTTATCATCCTCACATTGGTTCGGTTCAGAAACCGAACCTTTAGGTGTGAACCCGATCTGAGACCAGTCCTTTGAGACGGACCTGAAAACGGTTGCTTGGTCCGCACCAGAGTTCCAGTCCGGCGTTCACACCAACCCAATCGTACCGCACCAAGGGGGGGGGGGGGTAACCGCTCCAGGGTTCAGTTCAACCGGACTAAACAAGGCTGGTGTGAACGCGCCCTCAGAAATCACAGAACCAAAACACAGAGATGGCCAAGTACTCCGTCTTATCAGAGCTTCCCCTTTTATTTTTGTTGTGTCTTTCATCTTCCCTCCTTGTCCCTCACTTGTTGTCCTTTCTGGCCTTCCCTTTCCACCTCCTCTTCCAGTGTCCTTTCCTGTTCCTTCTTTCTCTCTCTCTCTCTCTTCTGTTTTCTGGGTGCGTTTCATCTGACCCAGCAGGACCAGCAGGATTAGTGACCATGAGTAATAGGGTTCTCGCCGGGACAGACCCAGATGCTTTGCATGCTTTCCCAACACCAGTGGGATCAGTGGTAACTGTAGCTCTATCTGGGCTGGCTTCACTGACAATCCCTTGCAATAACAGGGAAGGGTTGTGTTTAAGTCTAACCAAGCGGTAGTAAAGCCACAGGGATTTAACAGAAAATCCACACAAGGGGTATCATCAACATATTAAGCAGCAGCAGTAAGTTAACACCCTCTCCCTCGCAAATCATCTGTTTGTAGACCCGTTTGGAATGTGCTGTCTCGGTACCGAGGGGTTTCCTATCAGTCCCAGCAGAACGCCGGCGTCCCGTCCGCTGTTTAAGTAAAGCTTTCAGATCAACTGATCGATTTATCTCACTGTCAATCAACACATCAACAGCCCTGGTCCTCGTGTGTTGTTATGGCGATCAAAGTTTGGGTGTGCCCTGTTCTAACTAACGGGAAATGAGGGTTTAATTTAATTTATTAGTTGACCCTTGACCCCTATGAAGTCAGAAAGGTTAGTGAGATGGTTTGATTTGATTTACCTGAGTACAAGTTTCTTTGACTAGTTGTCTTACTAAAATGCATTTTCTAACATTTATTTATCCAGGCGAACCCAAATTCTGCATTTATATTTAATCCATCATAATCTTAAATGCATCAAATAAATCAAACAGTCCTGGTTTTACTGCAAAGGAAAAAATGCACATTACATCCATGATAAAAGGCTGGAAGTGACCTGGGACTGAAAGGGTTAACTATCCATCCATCTCTCTCTCTCTCTCTCTCTCTCTCTCTCTCTCTCTCTCTCTTTCAGGCAAGCACATGTCCAGTCCACACTTTGGGCCACCTCTTCTTCAGGGACTGATACCATCTTCAATCACAAGCTTGCAGTTTAATACGGAGCTGTTTTAAGGTCAGTCAACTTCCAAGTCATCTGAGGCACAAGTCTTCCAAGTCAAGTCCCAAGTTATTTGGCTTCTAAGTCAAGTCTCAGGTCAACTGAATCATAAGACATTCAAGTCATGTCTAAAGATATTTGAGACAAGTGCGAGTCTTCGTTCTGTCAGACCTAGTCTCAAGTCAAATCTGAAATCCTTGAGGGCATCCTCCAAGTCATTAGAGTCTCAAGTCGTCCAAGTCAAGTTCATTTGGAGTCATAAGGCATCTTAGTCAAGTCATGTCTCAAGTCATTCCAGACAAGTCCAAGTCAAGTTTTAAGTCTGTTAGATCAGGTCTTAAGTACAATCTGAAGTCCTTAAAGGCAAGGCCAAGTCAGTTTAAGTCAAAAGTTATTTTAAGTCACCCAAGTCAAGTCACAAGTCATCTGAGTCACAAGTCATCCAAGTCAAGTCGCAAGTAGTAAGAGACAACTTCTGTCATAAGCTAATCACAAGTCAAGATGCAAGTCTTTCGGGTCTCTGAATGTTGACCATGAGAATGACTTGAGATTTGAGTATTTTCCTGTCAAAGCTGGGTTTATATACAGTTTATACGGTTTTCAGTGTTCTTTACGTAGCTGAGGTCCTTTCAATGTATAGGTCAGATAATTATATTGTCATTTTCCTGTTGATTTTCTATTTTATTGTTTTACCAAATCTGCTCGTTCACACGTGACCAGTGAGGTTAATAATGCAGGCTGACAGAATGGGTATACTTCAGGTTGTCTCCAACAGGATGTAAAAGTGATTTCATTAATTTGATGTTCGTCTCAAACACACAGTGTGACTCAGATGATCAGAACAAGACAGTCAGTTGTAATCCGAAGGCTAGACAACCTAGAATGTGTGTATATACAGTATGTTAAAGTCCTTGAGTGTGTGTGAATGAGTAAGTCAGTGTGCAGGTGCTCCACCTCATCGCTGGGAGCAGCTGGCTGAGGCAAGGCCTCAGACATTTGTTGTCTGGCTGCACACACACACACACACACACACAGAGACACAGCGTATGAGGTTGCAATATGGAAACTACTTACTGACTTGAGCAAAAAGTAAGCAGAGGGGAAAGGGAGGGGTTTGAAACAATTAAACCAGTGCTGACAACACAGACAGTCATTTCATAACTCATAACCTGCAGGAGGTCGGCTGGAACTTGCGTCTCATGACGGCCACATAGGAAGCGGCCCTTATAAGGTCGTACTATGAAACACACACAGGACTGACACACGCATGGCACAAGACACAGGTGTGCCCCATTCGGCATTAGCCGATGATCTGAACCCAGACAGCTGTGGCTTAATCACACCTGTAGGACAGGTAATAGCTTCATCAATGGTTTTTCATTGCAGTGACTGTATATTCTCTCTGCATGCCAGCTGATTTCACTCACTATAATAACCCTCTGATGTCATTTTCCATGAGCGGTGGAAACTAAAGTTGGTCAGAATGGGCACATCTGTTGCCATCGTGGCCAAAGTACAGAACATACTTACACCGATCAGCCATAACATTACGACCACCTGCCTAATATTGAGTAGGTCCTCCTGACCCGTGGAGGCATGGACTCCTCTAGACCTCTGAAGGTCTGCTGTGGTATCTGGCACCAAGCCGTCAGTAGCAGATCCTTTAAGTCCTGTAAGTTGCGAGGTGGGGGGGGCCTCCGTGGATCGGACTTGTTTGTCCAGCACATCCCACAGATGCTCCGTTGGATTGAGATCTGGAGAATTTGGAGGCCGAGTCAACGCCTCCAACTCGTTGCCATCCACATGACGTAAAAGAAAACGTGATTCATCAGACCGGGCCACCTTCTTCCATTGCTCCGTGGTCCAGTTCTGATGCTCACGTGCCCATTGTAGGCGCTTTTGGCGGTGGACACGGGTCAGCACGGGCACCCTGACCGGTCCCCATACGTAACAAACTGAGATGCTCTGTGTGTTCTGACACCTTTCTATCAGAACCAGCATTAACTTTTTCAGCAGTTTGAGCTCCAGTAGCTCTTCTATTGGATCGGACAACACGGGCCAGCCTTCGCTCCCCACGTGCATCAATGAGCCTCGGGTCTGACCCTGTCGCCGGTTCACCGGTTCTCCTTCCTTGGACCACTTCTGGTCGGTCCTGACCACTGCAGACCGGGAACATCCCACAAGAGCTGCAGTTCTGGAGATGTTCTGACCCAGTCGTCTAGCCAGCACTATTTGGTCCTCGTCAAAGTCTCTCACATCCTTACGCTGGCCCATTTTTACTGCTTCCAACACAAAGTTCAAAGTTCAAAATGTTCACTTGCTGTCTAATATATCCCCCCCCACTGCCAGGTGCCATGGTAACCAGATAATCAATGTTATTTACTTCACCTGTCAGTGGTCTTAATGTTATGGCTGATCATTGTAAATTCCTATTCTGGTAAAATACCTCACAGATAAATGATGAAGAACTGATGAGCAGGGAGGGTTCTTGAGCGAGACCGATCCTTAACTGGAGTACCAGGATTCAACAGCCACACATGAGCCTTGCTAAAGGGTCCTTTACCAAGGCAGCAATGCCAACCATCTCCCTGGGGCTGCTGGGTAGTCGTCTTAATGCTTCAACCTGTGGGAGGACAGGATAGAGGAAAATATTCACTTTGGATCAAAAAAGATTAAGAGCTGCATGGAACAACTTCTCATTCTCACAGTCCACTCAGCAACCCATCTGTTGAAAGGAACTGGAAACCACGAGGTTCTCGGTTTCTGGCACCAACGGAGTCAATTTTTTGCCATTAGGGTCAATCAACTAGTTCTTTTAGTGGGAATGAAACTAGGATTCTACACCTCTTTGAGATTTAGACTGACAACACAGGTAGATTTTTACATAAAGATTAACAAAAGTAAACAAGAATTTCATATTGTTGACAGAAGTTCCTTTAGGTCCTTTATGACTAACATGTTGGCATCCTATTTTCACATCCAGCAAATACATTAGCACTCCTTTTGGGGTCATGTTTCTGGCCATCTGGCAAAAGTACCTCTAATATTCACTCTCCTTGTTTTGGTCCAGATCCCCTTTGAAGTGGTGTGCATGAACATTAAAGTACAGGTTTTGAATAGGAAAGAATCCAATGATTGATGCCTGTCCTGACTTTGATGTCCTGAAATCATCATGTCTGATTTATACTCCTATATGGCCGTACACCTATACGTTCTGTGGGGTCTGCCACAAGGACCCTATTGAAACTGAAGGAATTATTATATTATTCACATAAATGAATCACCTTTTTGAGGGCCTTAAGGTGCTCAAAAAGTTGTTAAGGGTCTCCGGCTTGGATGTTGCAAAATGGCTCGCTTGCGCCCCCTACAAAGTTCGAAACATTGAGCCCCTCGTTCCGGTTTCACCTACATGTATGAAATTTGGTAGTCAGATGTAACATGTGGAGCCACACAGAAACGCTTCTTGGAGATATCCCCAAAACCCAACAGGAAGTCAGCCATTTTTAATTCAATGTGCCATTTTTTGCCCATTTTTAGCGTTTTACAGGCCTTGTACTTTAACGAACCATTGTGGCCTGAGGTCATCTATATGCCAATATAGACTCATAGTCCCGCCCCTTAACGTTAGCCCTGCCCCCTTTCATAACTCATGAACAGTTTGTTGTCGACTCTTGTGGTAGGCATCATTGGACTCAGCATAGTTCCAGTTTCACTTTGCCTGGCCACATCCACCGGCGTTTTGCCAGTACCCCCAATGGAAGGTGCGGGGCCCGTTCATCGCTGCCTGCAGCTTTGATTTCTTTTTGATTTTTGTACCTGCGGTTTTAAATCCTTTGTCAGGCGGATATCCAACCAGGCGAATAGTAACTGTGGCTCAGTGGAAGCTCTGAGCAAGCTTTTCCGCAGAAATATAAATTAGGCATCATCACATAGTAGCTGAAATAAATTGCCCCATGAATCACCACCAAAGTGAAATGATTTGCTGTAAACTGAAACATGATGAAAAAATCTAGCCCTCCACACTCTCAGCATCTGTCTTTGTAGTGGCGTTCGATTTCATAGGAATAATTACACCCGTGTCCCTCTTGCTTTGGTTCAGCGGAGCAGTCGAACCGAGGCTGGCTCTGAAACCAGGAGAAGGGTTAACTGGGCAAAGCCTAACTTCTGTGTTTATATGCAGTTGGAATGCATGTAAGCAGCAGGACTTGTTTGTTCCTTCACAGTGGGGTGCACTAAAAAGCCTGCGAGTTTTTGAAGGGTAGCATTCTGTTGGGCTGTGTTTTCTTAGCCTTGCATGTATTAGCCGGAGAGGTCAGCAATCAGCTCTGGGAGTAAGCTGGTGTGTGTACCAGCCACCTGAAGATTATCTTGACATTCTTGTTGCTGCAGGGGGAGGACGGGCCTCCCACCTGATGCATACTACTCAACACAGATGTAGCAACCAGGTAAGGGAGGAGGTGAAGAATGGAAGGAGGGAGGGATGGTAGGAGGCATGAAAGGGACAGAGAGGTGGAGGGTGGCGGAGCTCTGGAGCTAGCTGCTACATGTCGCAGCACGTCCATCATGGGTACATTACAGACAACCTCTGCCATTTAAAGGTGGAGGGCCCCTGTGCAGCCTGCTAATCCGCTGCTATGAGTGACTTTGTCAGTCAAGGAGGCAAGCATGGGCAGACTGTACGGCGCATTATCAGTAAGGGGCTTATACAAACCCGTGGTGGTGGGAATGGGAATGCCGTTGTAAGGCTTACAATGACCCCCTTCCATTCTCTGATCCCCCTCCAGCTTGTTTTAATGTGTGTTTTTAAAACTTCCTGTAAGTCACCCACTAAAGCCAGGCACTTAAGAGACCTTTTAGATAAGGTTGTCAAGGTCCGCTCCTCAGAAAAGCCCACTGCCACATCTTGTAAGAAGGTAGCAGAGAGACTAACATGTCCTGACACCCGTGGCTTTAAATGAGCTGCTGGAGAATGTGGTGAATGCCAAGTTTGCGTTGTGTCCTTAAAGAGAGTGTGCTTTAAGTTTCCTCGCCAGAAGCTTCCTCGAAGTTTCTGGGCTTAAGATTGCCAAGCACGATGTCTGGGCCTGGATCCTGTTGTCCTTTTACACTGGCATGTCAGACTGGATGTGATGTATATAATCCTAAACTATAATGCATGAAAAACATCCTTTTCAAAGCACATCAAAGCAGACTAAGCTGCTGGTTTCGGACCTCTGAATCGCTGCTTATAACTCTGATGTTTTTAGTGATTCAAATAATTAAAGTGAAACAAAATGGCAACTCAGTCTCTGGACAGAAGAACTTTAAGTTCATTTACAAATCAGTTTAAACACTTCAGCTTTGATGTTGAACTGTGATCCATCAAGCTAACTTAGAATGATTTGTTTCTGGCTAATTTATCTCAGCTCTCCTGCTTTGAACTGGAGCTTTTGGACTCTCAAGGCCGCGGTGCAGCAGAGAAAGACCTGCAGCTCTTAAGAGTGAATCTCCTGGAATAAGCTCAGGCAGACAAATCCATGTGGCTGCCACAGAGGAAGTCAAACAATTAAACGTGTCTCCTGTAATCTGTGGCGTGGCTGGTCTGATTAGAAGAAGCCAGCCGGTGAAAGTCATCGGTCCGGGACATGGACAGTGTTGTGTTGAGGTTGAGCTCCTGCTGACACTAACCAGCTTCAGCCACTGACCACGATGCCAAATAAACAAACACTTGAATTGAACTGATGTCTTCTAAGACAATAAAGGTTTTTTTTTTCAAATCTGCATGAAAAAACCCGACATACAATAAGTTCCCAATAGGTGCAGGTTCATGCTATCCCCCTCTTCCATGACCAAACAGTAGGAGCAGCGACTGGGACAGGATCTGCCACAAAGTCTACGAGACTTTGACATGAAATTAACTTTTACTCAAGTAATGTTGCCATGACTACAACAGAGGTTAATCAACCTGATCTCATGGGAAGGCGTATTAATAGCACGCCATTTTAAGGACATTGCGTGTGTCGTGATAATGCATTTTAGGCTTTTTACGTTTCACTTTACGGCACGGGGTTAACGCTGTGAAACGGCTTTTCGCGTGTCATTTAACGCCACGTTGTTGGCCGTGGTTAGGTTCAGGCAACAAAACCACTTAGTTAGGTTTAGGAAAAAAGGAAAAAAAGATAAAATAAGTACGTAAACAACGTAATATATAATTACGGACAACACATCACAAACATCACCAACGTAACTTCAAAATAACTCAACAACAATTTGGGACACAAACACCGGTCTCCTGATTTAAAGTCCTCACAGTTCGGTGTGCGACTCGTATTCACTGTATCTAGCAAACACAGAATTAGTGTCTGTACAAATGCTGCGTCTAAAACGCTTGGGAGGTTGCGTTCCTGTCACGCCTGCCGTTACTAAGCAACTGAAGTTGCGGTAATTTAGCAGGAAGCCTCACTAACTAAACTAAACAGTCAAAACAAAGAATAAATGGATTTCTAGCACCGTAAATCCCTCACAGTAGCTTTACTGCTCGATTTCTCTGTGGTAGTTTGGCCGACCTTTCAACCAGATGTTGGACGTTCTTCGACTGAGAGGGTCTGTGGGACAGACCTTAAAGCTCTGCCCTGCACTAAAATTATTAAACTCTCCTCCATATATTTACCACAGACTGATATTTACGGAAGAAAGAAAATACATCTGCAGGTAGTGATTGGTTATTCCTCGTCACATGACATTGGGTACGTGCTGCAGTTGAACTATTTTGGTGCAAAAAAACGTGGCATGTGTACAGCCCCTCAATCTGCTTTACGACAGCTTTACCAACCGTCCAATCTAACCTCCTCCTCAACAGGTTTTGCAGCATTACAACGTCATGACTCTGCGAGGTTGAGAGGGAGACATTTTGTTCCATTCCAACTGAACAAATGTGTGATAGCACCCATTCTGCTTTTGTTTGGATTTGACTCGGCTACGTCTCCCCTTGTACTGACTCAAAGGCCCAGTTCAGACCTGGTATTAACGTGTCCTGGGTGATCGGATCACATGTGGACAGCTCTAATCGGATCGCTCAGACCACATTCGGAGGTGGTCTGGGCCACATATGGCCACATTCTTTTAGCAGTGTGTACGTGAATTTGTCCTGAGCCACATTAAGGACCGGCTACTCAACTGACGTCCCGCTGGGATCCGCAGGATCACCGCGCCCCTCAGGTGAATAGACCGGCAGACACGGGCGCTTGTCAGCATGGAAACGGCCTCTGTGCTCTAATGTATTCTATCGGTACAACTGTATTTTATTAAAATATATCTTATTTATAGGCTACATATCTAAAGACGATCAGACTAGGCACGGGAAGTGCATTATTATCATACTGTCGGAGATGTGTTGGTGTTTTTGTTCCGGTGCTCTACACGGAGCTGACACCGCGCTCACTCTCATCTCCTCTGAAGCTCTGTACACGCTGAGTCAGCGGCACGGAGGTCGACAAGCCTGCTTAACTTTATATCATGATGTTCATAAAATGATGACCGAAAGAACTAGGTCGCGGGTACAAGCGGCCGAAATGTGTTTCCTCAGGAGGGTGGCTGGCGTCTCCCTTAGAGATAGGGTGAGAAGCTCAGTCATCCGTGAGGGACTCGGAGTAGAGCCGCTGCTCCTTTGCGTTGAAAGGAGCCAGCTGAGGTGGTTCGAGCATCTAGTAAGGATGCCCCCCCCCCCCCTGGGCGCCTCCCTAGGGAGGTGTTCCAGGCACGACCAGCTGGGAGGAGGCCACGGGGAAGACCCAGGACTAGGTGGAGAGATTAGATCTCCACACTGGGAACGCCTCGGGATCCCCCAGTCAGAGCTGGTTAATGTGGCCCGGGAAAGGGAATTTTGGGGCTCCCATGCTGGAGCTGTTGCCCCCGCGACCCGACCCCGGATAAGAGGTTGAAGATGATGATGAGATGAAAAATTCAAATATGTAGGATATGTAGGTTTACTACGTGTTTATTTGCATATAGAGCAGGGAAGTGAGATCGGATCACAAGTGGTCACTGGAGACGCATTCAAATGCAGGTGTGAATTGACGTACTTAGAGCTGTCCGCTTGTGATCCGATCACTCAGGATCCATGTTAATGCCAGGTCTGAACGGGGCCACAGTCGACCCCTGTAGACCTTAATGTTGCGTTGACCTCAAAGACAGCATCACGGCTCAGTTATGTAATATACCCGTTCATTGAAATGTGAGTTTATCGTACGGGAACCTTACTGCTGTTGGACACTAGAACGTTTTCTGGCAGTATGTGTGTGTGTTTGTGTGTGTGTGTGTGTATTTGTGTGTGTTGGTGTGTGGTCATCTGGATATAAAGAACAGCTCTATTGTCTCCATTCAAAGGTGAGGGGGGACGGGGACCTGAAAAGCACCTCTCATCCAAACCCTTCCTTCTAATGGCTACACTTGACATGCAGGGGACAATTCTCCAGGCAAAGAGTGAAAAGGTGCTGGCCAGCTGAGCGGGACACTCAGCGAAAAGGAAGGAGAGGCAGAGAGAGGGAGGCCTGAGAGAGGAGGGATGAAAGAAAGAGGGGAAGAGAGAGGGATATATGGAGAAGGTGGATGTTGGGGTGGGATTAAAACATATAATAATGTGGGAGGAATTTTGTTATGTTTTGTCGCCACATTATTTCTGTGGATAAACTCACCTCGTTGTTTCGGAGGTGAAAGATAAAGAAATTAATTTCAAGGGGTGTGTTTGTTAAAAAAAGTGTGAGTTGGGGAGGTGAGTGGGGCCATTAGGAGGGCCTGGGATCTTTAAAAGCATATCCTCTAGAGCCCGGGGCATGCTATGAGAGGAATACCAAGCTCTGGGAACAATGAGGAGAGGGCCGAGTCACGCCTGCCCACCAGCCTTTCACCGCACTGGCCACTCAAAGGGCAACTACCAACACTGCTACAGCTACTGCTCGCCGTCTCTCCGTCTTTCTCACTCTCCAACAATTCATATCCTCACATATCCTCAGTTAAAGCTGTCATATTGAGAGAAAAACAAAACATGAATCTACTATATATTTTTGATGTTTCCACTCCTGTTTAGCTGAGTGGTTTTACTATCAGTTTATTCAAATCTCTCTCTGACTTACTTGTTCATTATCATTCTTTTCCCGGCCTCCCTTCCTCCTTTCCCTTCATTCTACACCAAAGACACCAACTCTTTAAATTTCATCAGTCCCATGCTGCTGGGAACGATAAGAGACACCGCAGACGAGCTCTGTGCTCTGCTTCCACCAGTACAAAGGGCTCATATTTACATACAAGCCTCTTTATCTCCGCTATGGGCTTGTTTTTTTTTATTTGTGGTAAACTCCTCAAAGCCTCCGTCAAGATCCAAGGCTTGTACAGCTTGTACTTAATGAGTGTAATTTCCAACATTAAAAGCTTATGGGTTGCCACTGCAATAATAAAAAGCGTGCTTTGTCAGTCAAGCCTTTTGATCTTGACACTTTTAAAAACCAGTCCCCGAGGATGTTGACAATGAAGCCAATTGACAGGCCGGTTTGTAGGCCGCGGAGAAAAGAAGATTATTGCTCTTTGTAGAAACGACCCCATTCGTCTTTTCGAGAGGTTTGAGCCGTCTTAGAGGAATTTGGGGATGTGAAGTTCTACCCATGTTTTAGATGAAAAGGAACAAGCTTTTAAGAGGGAGTAAAACCACACAAAACAACGTGGTTTCTTTTTTCTGATGTGATAAAACAAAGGGGCTCGAAACACAAGAATCAAAGTGGAACGAAGTAAAAAATGTCGTATACATTTCACAAGATTCTTAACACATTTGAACTACATTATCTGGATTTAAGAGTTAACACATTGTACACATATTGGAATTGTTTTTTTTTCGACACATCTCCTCTGGCACTGCACGAGGAGTCGCGCAGCATTTGTGAAGCCTCCAGCGCGGAATTTCTGGACTCGGCAGCTGTCATTTTGCTCATTGACATTATGCATGCTCGATATTTGCCATGCTGTTTTTTCCCCTCTCCACGGGGGTAATTTGGGGCACAATAAAGCACTCTAGTGGGTAACAGAGCTCTCTTTGTGGCACAGGCCCCTGGGGGCCGCTAATCTCTGCCAAGGAAAACAATGGCTCACTGCTGCACCAGGGCCCGCTCCTGTCAGTAATGCATCAGGTTCAAACGCATGCATACACACACATACACACACATACACACACACACACACACATACACAGCTGACATGGTTGCCGCCCATCCTTGTCCTGACAACCACAAGAAGCGAGCACCTGGCTCACAACCGGACTCTTTGGCAGATAATCAAAACTTTGTTAACAAAAGAAAAAGCAACAGATATGACAATATATTTCCCCTAACTACCTGCTGCCGTGTGCAAACAGAGGGTGTTTCCCTGTCACAGCTAATTAATTATCATGCTTGTTACCCAGCAAATCCTACTGTTGACACGTCAGCCTGCAATTTATAGTTCATGGAGAGATCCATCAGACTGCTGAAATACAGCTGACTGTGAAAAAGTCAAAGTCAGTGCAACATAAATAGTTGCTGCAGTGTTTTATGAATTGAGACCTAAATAAATATCTGTTTGGAAATATGACTTGCAATATTAATGTATCATTAATTAATGAGAATGGGAAATGATTCACCAACCCGTTTGCCTTCAAGCCCATAAAAGAATCTCAAGTGTGACTGAGCGTGTGTTTAAAAGCATCCAGACAATTATTTAGAGTAGGAAGCTAATGAGTCAGGAGTAGAGCAGAGGTCTTCATCAGCAGACGGACAATTCCAAACCTGTGACCCTCACACAAACATTTTAATATTAGGTTTAGGCAACAAAACTACTTGGTTTGGTTTAGGAAAGAAAATGTCATGGTTTGAGATAAAAGAACTACGTTTGTTATGTAACGTTGACTTTTGGTTTCACACGGGACACGAACACCGGTCTCCTGGGTGGAAGTCTGTGTCTGACCCACCCGTATGTCTGTTGAACCTGGGAATCTGTGTGTCCACTACGGAAAAGGATCCTAATTGACATTCCATCGGCAGTGTTTCCGTGGTGACGCCACGTAATTTCAACACATTCCATGCAACCAATGCTGTTAAGAGGTCATGGTCATTTCTGTGACAGCAGTTTTGTACCGTCCCCATAATTACTATATATCTATTCTGCAACAATTTATCAAACCTCTGCATTGTCCTCTCTCTCTCTCTAGGTTCCATGGTGGAGAGGAGGTCGTGTTGCTCTGGCTCTACCTGTTTGGCATGGAGAGGAGGTCGTGTTGCTCTGGTTTTATCTGTTTGGCGACGCCTATAAGCTGCTTGACATCCTCCTGGATCCATCCCTTCATATATATGTTCACATTATATAAACACTGTAAAGGACAGAGGGTGTCGTATCATGTACAGATTGTAAAGCCCCCTGAGGCAAATTTGTGATTTGTGATATTGGGCTATACAAATAAAATTAACTTGACTTGACTTGACTTGACTTGACTCAGACACATCTATGATGTTTTTGAGCGATTCAAATAGGTTTGGTGTTCGATGGCAGCTGTTTCCTTGATTGCAAGTTTCCATGCCATTGTTGCGAACGCCCATTTTTCCGAAACCCCAATAGTCCGAAAAATGTCTCAACAGCCTGTTATCCCGAACAGAAGCACATGGCTAATTATAATGCAAAATCGAGTCATCAAACCTTCCGGGTCGTGATATTTTTTTCCTACCATGGCGAAGGCATGACTGGTTTACCCTGATATTCTGACCCTAAACCTAACTAATCTCATTCCTCATGCCTAAACCTAACCAACCCAAGCAAAAAAGGTCACGAGTAATAAGACGCAGAGTGGTGGGGGGTCATGCCTTCGCCAGTAGGAAAACAAATTGTGAAGGTCAGATGACGTCATTTTGCATAATAATTAGCTACGTGCTTCTAATGTTGCACGGACAGTGTGTATTTTCGGAGCAATGAGCTTTCGGAATAATGGCCCATCGAAACAATGAGCAGTCCCCGATTGCAAAACAGCAAATTAGAGCTTTGTCAGCAGGGTTTAGAATGGAAACCTTCCTGTGCCAGAGCCAAAAAATGCGCCAGAAATTAGCCATGAAAATGTCAACAAGCATGGATGATTCTTAAATAAAATTGCCGTGTTTCACTGACTGAGGTGAAATTTATCGATCCTAATAAATACCAGTACAGCTTCCGTGTGGACTGAAAATGAGGTCACTTTCTACTAATCGGTTTGGGCACACATAATATGACTGAATAATGAAGTAGAAACCAAGAAGCCAGCAAAGCAAAGCCTGAGCCACATTAGGAAGTGATAAACAGGATCAAAGCCGACTGACTGGCCCCGTGTCAGCACAGGTCAATGAACACTAACTTCCCGCTTTAAGCTGAAAACCTACATGCCTTGGTTGCTTTTAGCAGGAGGAAACTGTTTCATCATTATGGAGACAGACGTGTGAGGAAGATTTTTATTTGGTCTGACCCATTAAATGACCTTCCTCTAAACAAGTAGCAGCGTCCTCGAGCCAAGACCTTTGTTTAATATAGCAAGTCCGAAGTAAAGTGGGAAAAAGGAGGAAGGAGCCCCCCAAAACAAGGTCGATAACATTGATATCAGACAGGTATACTGGATTCTCCGACTTCTCCAACAACTGTTTGTGGCATCGTATTCTGTGATCACTATTAGTGCTGCCATAGCTAAGTTATTGCTTCTAATTTCTCTTGGAGCGACGTGTGAATAGAGACTTTAAGTTTAGGATAGCTGTGTCTAGATTGTAATGGTGAACACAATGATGCATTGCACTTCAGATTCAGATACAAGTGGTCCTCAACAACACAAAGGCTTCTCCTTTAACTTCTAGATGTCAGTTAAGTGCAAGTGTTTAGCCATCAAATATGACAGAACAAGTCAAAGCTCTACTAATTAGTGGAATTCCACTGGTTTGCATATCTGTAAAAAGGTCAACCCTGAATAGTTTCCACTGCTAGTGAAGAAAAGCAGCATCTAGAGGACGTGGTGTCACCTCAGGTTATAGCCGCATAATGTTTTAGTCTCGTTTTCCTTCTCCTGTGTGTTCTATTTTCCTCTATTTATTACGACTTCCATCCGTTATGATAACCCACCAAAGTAATTGATAAGATCTGGGAACACGGCAACATTACTAGAATGAAGAAACATGAGCAGTCGGACAATCATGCAGGTTGTAAACAAACCAACAGTTTATTTGGAGGTATAACTGAAAGTGAGAGCATGTGAGTATGTGTGCATTCAACAACAATAAATACAGTAGGTCAAACATGAGGCAATTTTGGCATAGTGGCATAGACTTTATATAAGTAGTGGACGTAGTCACCGTGACGTCACCCATTGGTTTGTGGACTACCGCTTTGAAGCCTTGAGTTCGGCATTTTGGCCGACGCCATGTTGGTTTTTTGCAACCATCAGTGACACCAGAGGGTGGAGCTAAGTACAACCGAACGCTGAATACGACATTTTCACGCGACCAAAAAGGTTATAATTAACTTTCATGAAGTGAAAACACACTGTGAAAGGGTTAAAGTTGTGAGACGAAAACACAGACAACTCCCAGACCGGACAACGCCGTGGTAGCAACCTGTCAATCACCAGGTAGCCCCGCCCTAAAGCATCCCCTGCTTTATGGTCTATTTGACTCTAAATGGGACCATCATTTACAAAATGAACATCATGCTGTATTGAAGAAGACTTGAAACTAGTGATTGAGACCATAAACTCATGTTTACAATGTTTACTGAGGTAATAAATCAAGAGAGAAGTAGGCTCATTTTCTCAGAGACTTCTAAACAACCAGAGGAGTCGCCCCCTGCTGGCATGACACGCGACATGCACTCGCCCAAAAATACTTTTTCCCATACACAATCTAACTAGAACGCAAGGAATCTCACATTTATGGTTAGTGTATTCCTGGGGACCCAAGGACGTGCAGTGTTGAAGTTGATGCAATTTGGACATGCGACACATTCAATATTAATAGACTTGAAATAAACAAGCAATAGCGAACGGGCACTGCACTAGTCAGTAAAAGGAAGGCTGTAAAATGATGTATATTTTGTACCGAGCATCACAAACATCCCAAAATGACTTTGTATTATCAGACTTTTATCCATTAGATTCAGTAAAATTTGAAAACTCTCAAAGAGCCATATCAATAAATCATATTCATGCAAGCGAGGCATTGGCAGTAAGTCAGCTGGCTCAGCCAAAGGCGGCCTCTAGACACATGCTCTATTGACCCACAAATGCAGAAGCCCAAGAAAAACATTTGTAACGTATTGAGCAAGTTTCATTGAAATGAATGGGGCGTCCATTTTGGAATATGGCATCCAGTTCTTTTAATACATGCATGGCAAACTGCGATATGAGTTTGACTTTATAATTCTACTGTTCCATACATTTTCTCTTCCACAAGTTTGTTGCTTTTTGAAAAAAAGCCCCGTCTGACTTCATTTAATAATGCTGCTGCAGTCCCAGATCTCAGCAATGGAACTTTTTTTTCACAGCAGATATTTTGACTTGTTATAGCAAGAAAAGCACAGGTGGGATTGATAAGATTAACGATGGCTCAGTTCCATTTAGTTTCCCAGTACACTATTCCAGCGAGCAAGCACGCACAACACCAGGACCTCCCTTAAGTGGAATGCAGCCATCGTTAATGTTATTAAATACACCTGTGCTTTTCCTGCTATGACATGTCAAATTATCTTCGATGAAAAATATGTAATAAACTAAAGATATCCTTTAACAAAACCAAATTACTTGCTGCTTGCGTAGGCTTGCTGTATTCCATGAGAAAACACACTTTTGGGAACATGAAGCATGACAGAAAACCTATTTAAAAACCTCTGAGTAACAATAATGACAGGTTGAAAAATATAACTGTACATTGGAGTCATTTTACCAGCCAATGACAATGTAGTGAGTTGATTTAGAACAGGAACCAAAGCCTGTAATCTACATGTCCTCTTTGCATCTAACCTAGATCTGTTCTTTATTGGTTAACCACATGTTCTACAATGGCCAAACCACATGTGAGGGTTTGTATCAATAAGAACAGGTCATCAATCAAGCTCGAGCTCTCTGCATCGTGTTTGCTGAGGTTTCCCTGCCTTCGAATGAAAGGCGGGATCACTGCCTGTCGAGCCAGTGACGGCTTGAAAGACATCAGGGCTTTCTCTGCCAAGCCTGAAAAGGGTGGATGAGCAGCCAACTGTGACATCCTACACCAAACAATATGACGAATATTTAGGCTCATGTTTTGACTCATTTCTCAAGTGTCAGAAAGAAATCTTCCAAGCTGAAAACCAAATTAGGTGCTCTTGTATTTCAATGCGAGCTTTGTTTTTCATATCTGTTGAACTCTAAGTTGACAGATATGACAAGATATATGGAATCAGATACCCAAAGGGAATCTAGAGAGGACAGCTGTGAATGGTAGAGGAAGTTAGACAGGGAGAAATGAAGGGAGAGAAAGAGAGAAACTATTTGTGTAAAAGCCTTATTTTCAAAGCACTTTTATAAAGTCCTCATCATCAGGGCCGGGGCCAAAGGGTGGCACAGCTGATTGGCCCCCCTTGATGCCCCCCACCAGAGTACGAAGGTGATAGGTAGTTGGCTTATTAATATATCATAGATGGATTACTGAGCAGGCCTGCCAGTAGAGGCCCAGGATCCTGGACCAGTACCTCTGTATGAAGTGACTTATAGCATGTCCTGGGAAAGTTAATCAAATGACTACAAAGAGACACAAAACGACCACAAAAAGACGCAAAACAACCACAAAAAGATGCAAAACAACCACAAAGAGACGCAAAACGACAACAAAGAGACGCAAAACAACCACAAAAAGATGCAAAACAACCACAAAGAGACGCAAAACGACCACAAAAAGATGCAAAACAACCACAAAAAGATGCGAAATGACCACAAAGAGACGCAAAACAACCACAAAGAGACGCAAAACGACCACAAAAGACGCAAAACGACCACAAACAGAAACAAAATGACTAAAAAGAGACACAAAACGACCACAAAGAAAAGCAAAACGGCCACAAAGAGAAACAAAATGACTAAAAAGAGATGCAAAACGACCACAAAGAGAAGCAAAACGACCACAAAGAGACGCAAAACGACCACAGAGACGCAGAACGACCACAAAGAGACGTAAAACGACCACAAAGACCTAAAACGACCATAAAGAGAAAACAAAACGACCACAAAGAAACAAAACGACCACAAAGAAACAAAACGACCACAAAGAAACAAAACGACCACAAAGACGCAAAACGACCACAAAGACAAACAAAACGACCACAAAGACGCGGAACGACCACAAAGAGACACAAAACAACCACAAAGAGACGCAAAACAACCACAAAGACCCAAAACGACCGTAAAGAGAAAACAAAAAAAACACAAAGAAAAACAAAACGACCACAAAGAAACGCAAAACGATCACAAAGAGACGCACAACGACCACAAAGAGACGCAAAACGACCAAAGAGAAGTAGAACGACCATAAAGAGAAAACAAAACGACCACAAATCACGTTGTTTGTTGTTGTCTGGGTGTCTTGCTCGCCCTTTTACATGTCCAAGGACCCATTGTCTCATAATCTGTCCTTGGCTGTAGACTATTTGGAGTTACAAATAGCAGCTATTCATTGATTTAATATTAGAATATATAAAGTTGCTCATTTAGCATTTCTTTATTACACTGAATAAACTGTCTAATGTAATGTATGGTTTCAAATGTGAGTCATTTTTACTCGTGTCCCCCTTCTCTATAACTGTGTCTCCTGCTCATCACACATCTTTCAATTGAAAATGTGTTTTATTCTTTTTGTCATGAATAATATTTTCAATTTGACAGTACAATTTTTATAAATGTCTCCAATGAGAACTGAACCTCCAACACCATACCCCGTACACTGAGCTACACAAGTCTTTCATCCCGTGTCCTCTCCATCCACTGCTGTTCTGATCCAAACGGAGAGCTCTGAAGTGTTTGGACAACGAAGAACAACCCAGGTCGGGGGGCCAAATTACAACCTACCCTCATTACCCACATCTAACACACACTTTAGACCCTCGTATGTGTAGTCAACGAACATTCAATGGAAGGGATTAAACTCCTCTTTCATCCCCTTCTTACAGGTTTTGTGTTGATTCTACGGGTCGTCAGATCCAGCTGGGAGTCTTCACTTTGCCCACAACGCCTCCCCGTGTTGTGACACAGGCAAAGTACAGACTGAGGAATCAAACCGTCGAGCTACTTTGAAGATCAGCGGCTATTATTCCTCAAGTACCCTCATTGTTCTACGCTTGAATTAGTGCACCTGAATCCACTAATCGATGGTTGTTAGTTCTGCACGTGAATGGCATGTGAGGGCTGTTAAGTGATAGTTCATTGTTTCACGAGGAACGGCTGCCTGTGGTTCAGTGGACCAGGATGCCTGCATGAGGTCGTGAGTCCATCAGGAGATCATTTGCAAGCCAAAACTGTCCAGAAAAAGACGCTATATTATGTTTGAAAAGTAGGGGTCACATTATATCTGAGGTCTACGTACTGTTCTCTTTGAAGAGAATTTGTTTTATGTGTTTTGCAGCAGCAAAAGCAGTCTGTGCAATGCCAACAGCCAGAGAGCTTGATAGTTGAGTCTGTCTGAGTATGTGACTCACAAACAGGATGAAGAATATTACTTGTCCTTGAGAACATAAGTGGACAAACTACACAAATATTTTACTTCTACTTTTACGAGAGAAAAGGATTAAGATGAGGACTGTCTAATCCTTGGAGTATATGTATCTCGGGGAAACGTTCCCGACAAGACTTGCCTGATAAAGTGTTTCTCGCATTCAAAAAGTACTTTTCTCAAAACAAGTGTTGGAAAAGGGAGGATGGTCTTATAATCAGGTCAGTACAGTACTGAACGCTGCTCAGTTTACACATCCTTCAACTCAGCTGATTGGTTAATGTAGGATTACCGGTGGCTGGCAGCTAAGAAGATAAAACAAGTAAATAAGTCAACTTTGGAGTTACCAGTTCTTCCTCTTCTGGCGGAGGCTAACCGAGGCTTCCGTAGTCTGAGCAGTGTTGACCAATCACATTTGAGTGGGTTTTGGTTGCTTGCAGGCAACCCAACCCGATCTCATGAGAATGCATTTCAGCCTTTTTGCGTGATATTTTTACACCACGCAACAAAATTACGGTAAATCCACTGGCTACACTGGAACCCCAGAAATATTGTCCGTTGTCCCCAGAGGCTAAATCGTCGTCAGACCGATAGCCGATTGGTTCAGAGATTGGTCTCTCCACTGAACACAGAGAGACAGCGTTGTTATCGACCCTTCCATCCAACTCCTAACACAGCTGACCCCCGAAATGTTGAAATAACGGAGTTACTGGGATTTTTTACTGCAATGTATTTACTTTAATACATTTCAAATTCTAATACCTTACACTACTCATTATTCTTATGGCAGCCCGATGGCAGGAAAAGGTGAATGAATGCCATGATAATGCGCACGGCATTTAACGTGCAACAAGAACGCCTTTCTTGCTTGTCGTACACCATGTGGTCTCTAGGCTACGAACTGTGGTGGAAACACTCCGTGTAAATATGCTGCAGTCAGAGCCAGTGATGTAGAATAAAAAGTACATCCTCTCATGGGTCCGGGGTATACGTTAGCCAGCATATGGAGAATTTTATCTTATGTATTTGACTGACTGATTAAATTATCAACGGCCAAAAATGTCCGTTGGGAAATATGCCAAATTAAATAATAAATTAATAGCATATTAAATAGCCTAATATTGTGTGACATATAATATATGTTGTCAAGACAACTAAACTTATATTACACAAACGTTTACATGCCTCCGCTGTGATTCTAATCCAATACACTTTGTGTGGAGTTCAGTGAATATCTCCTCACAGTCTGCTGGCTGTCCGGTCTGTGTGCACGCTGAAAGAGAAATCCTGGCTCTGTAAATGGGAAACAAACTAAGTGGCTCGAACTAAAGCTCAAAGTACCGAAAGTCATTTTTATTACAGTCAAAGCCTCGACTGAGGTTTTTGAATGTCTGTCGTCATATTTTGACTGCAGTGAAAAATGTTGTTTTTGAAAGGCTAAACACCAACAAATGGACTATGGATTGAAGCATAATATTTCCTTAGATAAAAAAACATGTTGTGAATTTTGGAAATGATTACATCTGTCTTTGACTATTACAGAGACGATGAGCGCCGCCGTGCTCGCTGTGAGTGTGTGTGAGAGAGACAGGAGACAGAAAGACAGAGACAGAAGGTGGACTATTGCATGCAATATTTCGGAAGGTATTAATCATAATAATTTGAATGTCAACATTATGAATGAAGTCTCAAACTATTTGGCAGCCCTACGAGCCACACAACACTATTTTGGATTTGACAAACGCAGAAATCGGACCGACCAGCCTATTATTTTATTTTTTCGACCACTTCTTCATTTTACGTTATGTCAAATGTAGGCTATCATTTTGCTATTTAAAACATACGTCCAGTAGTTGTGCTATATGGCCGGAAGTCTGAAATATTAACGCCAATGGCCGTCAAAAAAAATGTGTAGCGTAAACTCTGGTTGGGTCCAACAAACACAGGTCTTTCAACCAGGAGACCGGTATTCAACCGGTGTTTTGTTTTTTAAGTTACGTTTTTTAGTGACGTGTTTTCCGTACTTCTGTTACATGTGTTATGTTTACGTACTTATTTTAAGCCCAACCATGATGTTTTTCCTAAATTCAAGTGAGTGGCTTTGTTTCCTAAACCTAAGTTGGTGGTAGCTGCGGACATTATGGTAGTTTTGTTGCGTGGCGTAGAAATGAGTCTAAAATGCATCCTCATGACACGTGCAATGTGGCAATGTCGTAGTGCCGCTGTAGCTGAACGGGTACAGCGCATGCCACGTAACCGCAAAGTCCGTGCGTGGGACCTTTGTTGCATCCCATACAATATCTCTCTGTTTCCAGTCTGCCTCACATTCATCTGTCCAATAAGGGCACAAAGATGCCAAAAAATAATCTTAAAAAAGAAGCCGATGTTAATTGTTGGTACAAGATGTGAATTGTAGTCTGTATCAAAGTCACATGCTTTGCTAACCAAACCGCTGTAACTTATTTTTGTGATGTCATGTTCTGTCGTTATGGGCTGCACGGTGGAGTTTGCATGTTCTCCCCGTGTCAGCGTGGGTTTACTCCGGGTGCTCAGGTTTCCTCCCACAGTCCAAAGACATGCAGGTTCATTGTTGACTCTAAATGTCCCGTAGGTGTGAATGTGAGTGTGAATGGTTGTCTGTCTCTATGTGTCAGCCTGTGATAGTCTGGAGACCTGTCCAGGGTGGACCCCCCCCCCCCCCCCCCCCCGCCTTCACCCAATGTCAGCTGGGATCGGCTTCCTCCCCCCCGCCACCCTGAACAGGATAAGTGGTTACAGATAATGGATGGATGGATGTTCTGCTGTTGCATGTTCATTTCTCTTGAATTGTTTGTTTGACAGCACATAGCACAAGTCTGTACAGCTCACATACGCTGCTCCGTACATCCCATAAAGAGCAGTAAATCATCCACCTTCATGCTAACAAGCCTATATGGCGGAAATCAAATCAGCATGGGAGGTTGGACTGACACATTTCCCCGAGCTGTTGATGAATGTTGTGACAGCTGTCCCCTCGACGCAACATCCCGAGGTGTCCGCAGCCCGACGGCGGGCAGCGGCCAGTAAAGTCTTTACGGGGATCAGCAGGCAGGACGCTTCGGTCTCGCTGAGTAATGGACAGATACAAATCTGTACCACGGGGATCTGATGAGGACGGCAGGGAGACGGACATAGATTGGGGGAAGCGTGGAGGAATGACGTGTACGGTCAGACGCAGGAGATTCGGTCGCACACCTGCACCGGGGCTGGACTGTGGTTAAGTGAGGGGGGGGGGGCCGTCTGTGTGATCCCTCCTGAGAGGACGATGAATTAACCCCAGCTCTGGAGAGACACACTCCGTCCATGGCTGGTCCCAGTGGGAGGTCTGAAGTGGTGGCATTAGTGATGAACTGTGTCATGCTATTACACAATGACACGGGGAGTTATGAGGTGTCAGCAGCGCAGCGTGAGAAAGGTCAGAGGAGCTTCCTCACGTTCCCGGCTCTCTCTGATCACTACTACTGTCACGTTTACTGTAAATGACTCTTTGATGCATCTAAATATTTACCTTATTGCTCACGTCAAGCAGCAGCAACACATGTTTTGTTTTATTGTTGTTGAGTGTAGGAGGTAGTATGTGCATGTTGAATAATGTTGCACCTCCTGGGAAAATCAGTCACAAATGAATTAAATTAATGGACAGATAAATCATCCATTTAACGGAATAGTTCAACATTATTTTTTCATTCTAAAAGGGAGATGAGAAGATCCAAAACAAATTAGCTTCGTCAGAAAGACTTTAGATCGGGGGAAACAGCTAGCGTGGTTCTGTCCAAAGTAAAAACATATGCCCACTAACAACTCTAAAGCATATTTATTAGGGCTGTCAGTCGGTTAAAATATTAAATCGCGATTAATCACTTGATTGTCCATAGTTAACCCCAATAATCACACATTTTTTATCTGTTCTAAATGTACCTGAAAGGGAGATTTGTCAAGTATTTAATCCTCTTATCAACATGGGAGTGGACAAATATGCTGCTTTATGCAAATGTATGTATATATTTATTATTGGAAATCAATTAATAACACAAAACAATGACAGATATTGTCCAGAAACCCTCACAGAGTACAGTAGGATACAAGCTCAACACATCACAGTTTTAACTGCTTTTAACTGTCGGATCAATCTTTAAAAAGCAAGTCATAACATATTATTTCCTCCTTTGAAAAAAAAAAGTGTGAAACCAAAAAAGTCAATGTTGATTTATAATAATTAACTTGGATAACATAAACGTAACGTACTTATTTTAAACCAATCCATGATGTTTTACTAAACTGAACAAAGTAGTTTTGTTGCGTTCTTTTTTTGTTGTTGTTGTTGTTTCAATTTGCAACGTTGATCACGTGTTAAAACTGTGACCGTAATCTGGGAGAAAATATATTTCCCTTAAAACGTAATGGAGAATGCAGTTTAGTTGTATGGGAACATAATTTTGTAGGAGACAGGGTTGAAATGAACTACAGTGTGTGTGTTCATGGTAATGAAGGAACAAGTCACCCAGTTGCAGCAGCAAGCGTTACGTTTGTGTAGGTGAGATATGAAAATATACAATATATTAAAACTATCGAAAATATTTAATTGCGATTAATGGCATGATTGTCCATGATTAATCACAGTTAATCATAAATTAGTCACATTTTTCATTTGTTCAAAATGTACCTTAAAGGGAGATTTGTCAAGTATTCAATGAACAACACAAAACAATGACAGATATTGTCCAGAAACCCTCACAGGTACTGCGTTTAGCATAAAACAATATGCTCAGATCATAACATGGCAAACTGCAGCCCAACAGGCAACAACAGCTGTCAGTGTGTCAGTGTGCTGACTTGACTATGACTTGCCCCAAACTGCATGTGATTATCATAAAGTGGGCGTGTTGCTAGTATGACATGGTTGGATTCTTTAGGTTTTCTAGTTTCATTTGGTGCCGGTATCGTCACTCCAGCTTTAAAACCGAGCCGCTTACGACCTCCAAAAGATCAGTTGTGTTAATGCGTTAAAGAAATTAGTGGCGTTTTATCGCATAACTCTAAAGCATATTTATGTAACGTAGTGTATCTTGTCTGTGGTACAAGTGGAGGAGTATTTGGCCTCCAGATTACATCATACCTCTATGTTTAGTCAAAAATCTGAGTAATTTTGTCTGAGCTCTCACAACGGACAATAATAGATCAACTGACAAACCCCAGTGCCCCCCCCCCCCCCCCACACACCCCCATCTGATGTCATTGTGTAACGGACAAAAAAATTAGGAGCGTAAAGATGATTAGTCAACGAGTTCCAGTTTAATCAATACAATGTGACGTGTGAGTGTGTGTGTGTGTGTGTGGGAGTGTGTGTGTGTGTGTGTGTGTGTGTGTGTGTATGTGTGTGTGTGTGTGTTTGAAGTTTTTCCTCCAGACAACTTGATGACTGATTGTTTTTTCTAACTTCCTGGAATAATCCTCCAAAACTAATAAAATAATAAAACAAACCATCTCTTCACAAAGTAAAGGCTTAATCATTTCTCCAGTCCGGTGATGACATGTCGTAAATAAGCTCATGTTTAGGATCATCGACTGTTTCTCTCCCTCGAAGGAAACCTGAGACACAATCATCTCTTCTCTAAATACAGCTGCCTTGATTACGTCTGACAAAACAACCACTGTGAGCTCGGCTCTACTTCAAATAAACAGATAGAAGAATAGATTGTTTATTCGTTTCTCGTGGGACGATGTGGCACAGTGAGAACTGTATTGGCACGATCCTTGAAAGGGTAATCTCATGAAATAACATTTAGGGATTAGCTTTAATTTCAGGTTGTGCTCAGCACACAGCAGCGTCTGTCATCAGAGGCTCGTCTAACGCTGGTCTGAGAGCAGCTTCTCAGGATCTACACTGTCATTAGACGATGATAGCATGTCTGATTTTAGATTCTCCTAAACTGACCACGGTGCTTTAATACGAGATGGAGGAACATATAGCTGACAGACTTTCTTTTTTCTGAAGCATTATCTTTTGTGGTTGTTTTCATTTTAGATGTTTTAATTAGGGCCTTCAAAGTTAACGGGATGATAACGCAAAATCGTTTTAACGCCACTAATTTCTTTAACGCATTAACATAAATTGCGATTTTTAGGTTGTAGTGGTTTTTAGTTTTAAAGGTAAAATACTGGCACCATCTGATACTATAAAACCTAATGAATCCATCGGTACCAACCATGTCATACTAGCTTGGCTGAGAGGAGGTTAAATAACGCTCCAAACTTACATTGAATTATGGCGAGAAAAAACTGGCATGTCCATTTTCAAAGGGGTCCCTTGACCTCTGACCTACAGATATGTGAATGTGGTAGGGATTTTGTCTGAAAACAAGTCTGAAAAATGTCCGAAAAAAAGTCTGAAAAATGTTAGGAAAAAGTCCAAAAAATGTCTGAAAAATGTCAGAAAAATGTTAGAAAATTGTCCAAAAGAAAGGCAGAAGGTTTTTGTTCAAAAAGATATATGAAAAAATGTCCGAAAGAAATGTGTAAAAATTGTCATTAAAGTAAAAAAAAAATGCCCGAAAAAAATGTCTGAAAAATGTTTGAAAATTGTCCCAAAAAATCAGAAAAAAAGTCCAAAAAAAGTTCGAAAGGCAGAAGAAAGGTCTGATACTGGTATCATATGAAACTAGAAAACCTGATGAATCCATCGGTACCAACCAGGTCATACTAGGTTGTTGCAAAGGAGGCTAAATAATGCTAATAAGTTACATTAAATTATGTCAAGGAAAAACTGGCATGGCCATTTTCAAAGGGGGCCCTTGACCTCTGACCTCCAGATATGTGAATGTAAATGGGTTCTATGGGTACCCACGAGTCTCCCCTTTACAGACATGCCCACTTTATGATACTCACATGCAGTTTGGGGCAAGTCATAGTCAAGTCAGCACACTGACACACTGACAGCTGTTGTTGCCTGTTGGGCTGCAGTTTGCCATGTTATGATCTGAGTGTATTGTTTTATGCTAAATGCAGAACCTGTGAGGGTTTATGGACAATATCTGTCATTGTTTTGTGTTGTTCATTAAATACTTGACAAATCTCCCTTTAAGGTACATTTTGAACAAATGAAAAATGTGATGAATTTACGATTAACTGTGATCGATTAATCATGGACAATCATGCCATTAATCACAATTAAATATTTTCGATTAACAGTCCTAGTTTGAGTATATTTTAATATCTCACTTGCACAAACGTAATGTTTGCTGCTGCAACTGGGTGACTTGTTCCTTCATTACCATGAACACACACACTGTAGTTCATTTCAACTCTGTCTCCTACAAAATTACGTTCCCATAGAACCAAACTGCATCTTCCATTACGTTTTAAGGGAAATATATTTTCTCGCAGTTTTAAACACGTGATCAACGTTGCAAACTGAAACAAAACAAAACAAAAACGCAACAAAACTACTTTGTTCGGTTGAGTAAAACTTCGTGGTTTGGTTTAAAATAAGTACGTTACATTTATGTTATCCAAGTTACGAATGTTAATTATTTCATACTTTTTTTTCAAAGGAGGAAATAATATGTTATGACTTGTTTTTAATGATCGATACGAAGGTTAAAACTGTGATGTGTTGAGCTTGTATCCTGCTGTACTCTGGCAGTCCATTAAACCTGCATTACGCAGAATATTTATGGCATCATTGGGCAAAAATTCCATAATAACCTTTCAGCATATTGTAATTCAAGTGTTCTGAGAGAAAACTAGACTTCTGCTCCTCCTCATGGCTCTGTTTTCAGGCTTTAATATTTTTCAGATTACTTGTCTCATTAACTACTGTCAGGATACAGTGACTGTTTATTAAAAATAGCTTTTTTTAATCATATTTCTACCCACTGCTGCTTTAAGTCCATTAAAATATGGGACACAGTGATCCCACAGTAATACACCTGCAATATTGCTTTACAAGACGCCCCCTTTTTCGCCCTGTATCTACCCGATTTATATATAACATGCAGTTATTTTGCAGTCTGATAATATTAATAACCATAATTATTTCTTCACAAGCTCTTTATGGCACCAGAGAACATAAATGTACATATAAGAAGCATTAAAGTGCAGTATGACCTGCTGTCAGTGAATTTGATTTCCCCAAAACTGTCCAATCAATGAGACGCCTGTCCGTCTGTATGTCTTTATGTTTACACCTCTTGGTTTATTTGTAAAAAGTCAGTGTGAACACAAACTAGACCAGACCTAAAATCTGTTTTCCCAGGTCTGGACCAAATGAACCGAACTACAGGTGTGAAAGTGTCCTAACACTAAAAGAAGAGAAGAGAACTAAAACGTCTGTAAACATGAGGATACAGCATGTACATGGTGTCCTGGGACTTGAACATAATTCTTCTCTGTCTTGTTAGTTAAGGTCCATTTTTTGAGAAAAGTCAATTTCACAGCACGTTTATCTCCACATGAAATGTGAGAACCAACTGTGACACTTTGTGGACAACAGAGGAAAACCTCTGAAGGAAAACTGCTACTTTGTCCAAAGACGTCCAAAGTAATAAAGCAACAGTATAACAGCACAAACACTTAACATAGTTGAACTGTTGAATGTATAGATGAGTGTGTGCATGGTTCCATCCAGCTAAAGGACAGTGTGTGAAGACAGTGTGTGAAGACAGTGTGTGAGGACAGTGTGAGGATAGTGTGCCAACCCGTAAGCTGTAAACAGCCATTACAACATTACAGTCTCCAACCCAAACATCAGAGCCTGTGATCTAAACAGAGAAGCTTTCTCTCGTGATGACGTGATGAATCGACCATCGTCTGAGAATGGGGATTGTTTTCCTGCATAACATAAACATTTTAATAGATGAACGTGTTCGTACGTGAGTAATGTTGCAATAGGAAAACAAAAGCTTGAGTCTCATTCACGTCCCGTGAGGAGAAATGTAATATTTGGTGTCAAATGTCAAAGTTCAAGGATAATCAACAATGGACTCTACTGTACTTTAAAATGGTTATGGGAGAAAGATACGACAGATGATACCTGCATCATCTGCAGTATCACTTTCCAAACTGCTTTAATAAGAATAAGATAATAAGATATACTTGTATTGTCCCCGTGGGATAAGTTTTCCTGGACTCCGTCCAACTGCAGTTACAAACACTAAATTAAAACAAGAAGAATGATAAACGGTTCCACAGAAGACAGAGAAACAGATGTTTCAACACGTACACAGTCCACGTACATAATGGCACACACCATCACACACATCATGGCAGGTATTGATCCCAGGTACTGCACTGCACCGTCTACAGTCTCGCCCGTATTGCACAGATGCAACAAACTGCACTGTCCTAACTTACTGCATTGTCCCTGTATAACATATTGCATTATGACTTTTTGTCACCTATTGCACTTCCTTTATATTGCACTCATCTCACATATTTGCTGTCTTAACATATTGCACTCTCCCTCCGTATTTTGCACCGTCCTTATGATAGCTTTATATAGCTTTAAATTTTGTCATCAAGTTTATCACACGAAACTCAGTTAAATTCTGTTTTGCATCATCACATGACAAACAATGAAGCCGGCACGCAAGACAAAGCAGACTATTCTCCTCCTCGTTTAAACATCTTTACAGTCCAATTACGATCAAACGAGACAGGACGCTAAAGTTTGTCACATTCCTGAACCCAATTATGTCCTTGAGGTGGAGCTCATTTGTTTTCTGTAAATATATTTCATTTAATTTAACTCGCGGTGAAACTCGAGCTCGATCCCGACGTCATCAGAAGATTGCACGCCGAGAACGTTTCCTCTGCTTTAGCCTTAAATCTGCAGAGGGACTGCTGAGCGAGGCGGATGGAAGCAGCGGAAATGAGGAATTAAACAAACTTTGAATTAACAGTTTGATGGCTATTTCCTGTTTGTCGCCCCCCCCCACACCCATCTCCTACCGAACCATCCTACAACTCTACCCTTAAACTTAACCTCTCACACACTCCTTCACACAACTCTGTTTAACATCTGCAGAGGTTATGACATGGAAAGCACTGTAATCTGCTGTATGGTACTGTACTGTACTCTGTACAGGTCACATTAAGTCAAAACATTCATGCTCACACATGTATTTGACAGCAGCTCCAAAGGTACTTCTGCAGTATTTTCTTGCTTTTTTATTCATACATTCATACTGGCTGCAGCATTGTTGACAGAGAAGCCAGTTCAGTATTCTGATTCTGATTCTGATGACATATCAGGGTCATTTTATGACTTATTACAGTAAATATAATACATATTGGTCCTTTAAGGCTGTACATTATAGGTGGATATGGAAAACAACAAGCTTTTGTTTCACAGCTCACAGCTAACTTACAACTGACAGCAGTTAAATATAAACATCACTTTACATACCCAAAATGATTTTAGTAAATTCACATGACCAAGCTGGGATGGGCTCCAGCCTCCTGCCACCCTGTAAATGATGAGCGGTCACAGATAATGGATGGATGGGATTCACATGACCAGTAAATGTCTCTTCCTAAATTCAGTAATGTGTGGTGGGCATCCTGATAGTAAGGTCGTTTGTTCAATCCCTGGATCACAGGATAAATCTGGGTGGGGAAAGTGCAGAGTGCAGCCTTTAAACCCAGCTGCTCCAGAGCGCTAATACAGGACAAACAGCCATTTGTGAGCTTTATAGTGAGTTTCAGCTCATTGTTTAGCTCTTCCGCCCATAACTTTACTGTGTTGGTTCACGGCGTAGTGTATGTCGTAGCGTACGTAGTGTACATCGTAGCGTACGTTGTGTACGTCGTAGCGTACGTAGTGTACGTCGTAGTGTACGTTGTGTACATCGTAGCGTACGTTGTGTACATCATAGCGTACGTAATGTACGTCGTAGTGTACGTCATAGCGTACGTAGTGTACGACGTAGTGTACGTCGTAGCGTACGTTGTGTACGTCGTAGCGTACGTAGTGTACGGCGTAGTGTACGGCGTAGTGTACGGCGTAGCGTACGTTGTGTACGGCGTAGCATACGTTGTGTACGGCATAGTGTACGGTGTAGCGTACGTTGTGTACGGCGTAGCGTACGTAGTGTACGTAGTGTATGCCGTAGTGTACGTCGTAGCGTACGTAGTGTACGCCGTAGTGTACGTCGTAGCGTACATAGGGTACGTCGTAGCGTACATAGGGTACGTCGTAGCGTACATAGGTTACGTCGTAGCATACGTAGTGTGCGCCGTAGTGTACGTCGTAGCGAACGTAGTGTACGACGTAGCGTACGTCGTAGCGTACGTAGTGCATGTCATAGCGCACGTAGTGTATGTCGTAGCGTACGTAGTGTACGTCGTAGCGTACGTTGTGTACGTCGTAGCGCTCGTAGTGTACGTCGTAGCGTACGTAGTGTATGTTATAGCCTACGTAGTGTACTACGTAGCGTACGTAGTGTACGTCATAGCGTACGTAGTAGTGTATGTCGTAGCGTACGTAGTGTACGGCGTAGCGTACGTAGTGTACATCATAGCGTACGTAGTGTACGAAGTAGCGTACGTAGTGTATGTCGTAGCGCACGTAGTGTACGTCGTAGCGTACGTAGTGTACGTCGTAGCGGACGTAGTGTACGTCGTAGCGTACGTGGTGTACGTCGTAGCGTACGTTGTGTACGTCGTAGCGCTCGTAGTGTGCGTCGTAGCGTACGTAGTGTAGGTTATAGCGTACGTAGTGTATTCCGTAGCGTACCTAGTGTATGTTATAGCGTACGTAGTGTACTACGTAGCGTATGTAGTGTACGTCATAGCGCACGTAGTATTGTATGTCGTAGCGTATGTAGTGTATGTTATAGCGTACGTAGTGTATGTCGTAGCGTACGTAGTGTACGTCGTAGCGTACGTAGTGTACGTCGTAGCGTACGTTGTGTACGTCGTAGCGCTCGTAGTGTACGTTGTAGCGTACCTAGTGTATGTTATAGCGTACGTAGTGTATGTCGTAGCGTACCTAGTGTATGTTATAGCGTACGTAGTGTACTACTTAGCGTATGTAGTGTACGTCAGAGCGTACGTAGTAGTGTATGTCGTAGCGTACGTAGTGTATGTTATAGCGTACGTAGTGTATGTCGTAGCGTAAGTAGTGTATGTCATAGCGTACGTAGTATATGTTATAGCGTACGTAGTGTATGTTATAGCGTTCGTAGAGTATGTTATAGTGTACGTAGTGTATGTTATGGGGTACGTAGTGTATGTCGTAGCGTACGTAGTGTATGTTATCGCGTACGTAGTGTATGTTATAGCGTTCGTAGTGTATGTTATAGCGTACGAAGTGTATGTTATGGCGTACGTAGTGTATGTCGTAGCGTACGTAGTGTACGTCGTAGCGTACGTAGTGTATGTTATAGCGTACGTAGTAGCGTACGTAGTGTATGTTATAGCGTACGTAGTGTATGTTATAGCGTTCGTAGTGTATGTTATAGCGTACGTAGTGTACGTCATAGCGTACGTAGTGTATGTCGTAGCGTTCGTAGTGTACAGCGTAGTTTTGCAGGATGACATTTTTTTAAATCTGGGTCAAGTGAATAAAAAAATTTCGGTCGCTATTGACGGTAGCTTTTTAAAAACGGCGGTTTGTGCAGAACGTCCCGTGTTGCACTAGTGACGATTCTCTCCGACCAATCAGTGGTCAGCAGTGTTTTAACTCCACCTTCTAGTATCGGCTCAGCTCGCTTGGAACCTGGGCCGAGGTGGTACTAAATGAAGTACCAGGTACTAACTACAACTTTGGCTAATGGAAACGCAAAAATAACGAACTGAACTGGACCACTTGGCGGATTTCCTTCCTGGTGCGTCTTTTGGTAATTTTGGTGTTTTATCACACCTTCTCAACATCTCGTACATATCATGGCACAGCATCAGTAAATACCTTCAGGCAGCCGCTGGCTTGTGCTAAAGCTTGATGGCTGATCAGAACCTGTTTGAAGCACATTGCTGTTTCGCCAGAATATTGAATTTCTAAGACCTCAGCGCTCCCTAAGTGCAAATAATGCTAATCTCTCAGTACTGTTATAAGCACAGTGGGGCATTTTCTGCTGTAAACACTGAGCCAAAGAGAAGCAGTGGTGAGCGGACATTCAGCCTCAGGGATTCCCTCATTTGGCAGGAGCAGCGCTGCCTGGGAGACTGTCCACAGGGAGACATAAACCACAGCGAGGAGAACAAAGGTCACGACTCAGAGACCAAGGTCTAAGCCCCCCACACTATTCAGCCATGGTCATCGTCTTGCTCACTCTTTGGCACCCACTGATCCCAACAAGCTCCCAGCTACAAGGTCGACAAGCTAGAAACTGCACTCGGTCCCGTTGTGCTGCTCCTGCCTTCCTCCTCCCAACGTAGGCCTCACCCTTCACATGTCCCGGCCTGGTCCCTAAGTGGTGTAACAATGCCAAATGTATGCCAAATGTTCCTCTTTAATGGGGGGGTAATTTATAGACACTGGCAGGAGCAAATTTGGACTTGTGGCTGGAGGTGTTGATTACCCTTTTTATCTGGCCGTTTGTTTGGGAGCATGATCAAAGCCATCACCCGTTAGCGATCATGTGCTCCTCCCCCCCCCCCTGCTAAAACTTTGGCACACAGCCATGCATCGGCCTACTTTTCTTTGTTTTATTACTTCAAAAGGTTGCGCCTCACTCCATTCATCACAGAACACTGCTCCCGTCAAAGCTGTAACAGAGTCAAATTGTTCAGGCATCTAACAAAGCCCGGTGAGCATCTCCAAATCTGATGTAACTCAAGGAGAGATAATTCAACACTCTCCAAGTCGTCTTTGATCTGCACCATATCTGCGCCCACACTCAACCCGTGGCTCATCCTATCACGCTTTGTTACGCTTTTGATATTCCATCTCATCCAGCACATTTGAACATGTCACCACAAATTAGCATCGCGATGTGGAATATCCCTCGATCACGCCTTTGATTTTCATCCTGTCTGTGAAGTAACTTTGATATACTTGTTTACTGTTTATGCTCCTCTCATATTATAACAGAAAGGACAAAGAATGGAAAGTATCCAGAAGGGCTCGGGGCGGGGTGGAGAGTTCAATTATAATGTGTGTTACCCAAAATAACTGCTAAACTTTTAAAGACATGCCCCCCCCCCCCCAACCGACTCTGTTTTTGACATATCATGAAGCAGTGTGTCCTGTCCTTGAGGGTTTCTTTCACGCGACTCTGCAGCTGGATGGATTTGAGCTTATTTATCTTCCTGTTCTGCCCGGCTTTGTGCAAATGTTGGCTGTGAAGGAAAGAAGGAGGCACATGAGGCAGAGGAAGCCACACCGGCTCTCTCTCTGAGGCACCCTGCCCCTATCTGGAAGCCTAATCCGATGAGCTCACACTCAGCATGTTCCTCTCGTGAGTTCTGCATGACTTGCGCTGCCCCCAGAGATAAAGGACGGATGGGGTGCTGCTGTCCTGATGGAGGGGCGGGTGGCGTGGGTGGGGGGGTTGTTACAAGGAGGTGGGAGGGAACGGGTGGAGACTTGGGGTATGGTTGTTGGGAAAGGGGCGGAGAGGGGACATACTAAGGCCTCTGTGTGCATGTGTGGGGGAGTCTCATCATCCACCACCTCTCCCGCCCTTGGACACTGACCTCTTTGTAGGATTCATATTAAAAACTCCGGCCCTGTGAAGATGACCCCCCGAGACTAATCCTGTGACCTCCAGCGCATTAAAGTGACCGTTAGTGGACATGGCAAGGACAGTCTGTCATTTTGGACTCCCAGTGGAAGGACGGCGGTGTGTGCGTGTGGTCAATGTTTGTATGTGAGCGAGTGCAGCGTGGGGGGTGCGGGGTCTGTTTGTCATGGAAGTGGGTTGTTGCGTGCAGCATGGGACCCACAGACGGACGAATGTGGGTGAAGCCTGATGTTAGAGAAGAAGGAGACGGTTTTGGACATGTTTCCTGCGTGATAAATGTGTCCGATTTTGTGTTTTCTCTGTCGAGTTTGTTGGTCTTTGGTTTCGATTTGTTGAACGCAGCTTTCACACAAGCATTTGTGATATATCAAATAAAAGGAACTATTCTACCAACTTAAAGGAGAACTATGGGTGCACTTAAATGTTACAGAGCTAGTTTTAAGAACTTCCTAAGTCATCCATAAATGTGACCTTACTTTTCAAGCATGCGAGATCAGCCATGGAAAATAAAAAAACTCAGTATCTGGAGAAGCATTCATTCTTAGTAGGTTACTTACAGGCTTTTCAAAAAGTGCTCAGACCTGAGAGAATCCTTTATAGCTTCCGAAGTCTGTAACCAGCCGGCCATTTGGTCGGTAATGTTCAATGACGGCTCAAAGCACCGACTTGTTGTCTCTGGTACCTGTGGACATCTTCTGAAGCTCTTGGAGGCCACTTTATGTGGTGATAAAAAAAAGGGCCCAATAAAGCCTGCTCACCAGCGGCAGATCCTCCCAGTGCAGCAGTCCTTGTTAATCACAGCAAACAGTTGGAGATCCTTTCAAAGGGGATTATATCAGGGTCAGGAGCATTTGGACCTTAATTACCCTTGACATAATGTTTGACCATTCTGTTACCACCGGGGAGGGCAACACTTATTAAGGGGACATGGGCCCGGGGGTCACCAGGGTTACCCAGGTCAACAGTGCAAGCACAGCCCGGCCCAACCCCCGACCCACTTCTTCCACAGTTCGTCAGAGCGTTGGATCTCTGAGCCTTCCTCCAACAGCAGCGATGAGCCCAAAGAAAGAATTCAGTTTAGGAGCTGAAGGATTCAATGTTGTTGGTTGTTGTCGTCACATTGAAGACCCTCAGCTGGGACAGGCTTTGGACAGCAGGGCCGAGCCGTGACGTGCAGACACATGATTTGGGGCCAACTGCAGCCAAAGGGTTAGAGGTCACCGGTTCTAATCCTCAGACTAGCAGGATACATCTGCACTTGAGAGCAATGCATATTTGTTTCTTTTGCTTGAACCCAAAGACCCAAGCTTTAATGTCACTTCAGTGTACAGAACAAAAAAATTGGTTTCTCCATTTACAACTGGAGAATCACCTTCTCAGGTCACACATTGGCCTCACTTTTTACGTTTACAGCAAACTTAATGCACTGCTAGTGTTAAGTGAACCTGCTATTTAGTGCAATGTTAGAGAAAACCCTCCACTTCACTGTCACCTAACATCATCCTCCACACAGCTGTACATCAGGGCAACACCATTTATTAGGAGGCAGAATCAGTAGACTTTTACTGCTGATATTTACCGTCAACATTTGCTGGCCAGAAAACATTTATTTAGATGTTCATGGACCTGAAATGTTGACGTGTTTCGCTGTAAAAGGAAGTGGCAGAGCAGATGATAACCACCATAAAATCACCATGAAAAGCACTAAATCTCAAAGCAAGACATAAAGTTTTAACTCACTAAATTGATACTCTCTCTGTGTCTGCTGTCCATTGCTCATGTCTGCGATCAAGATGTTTGACGGACTCTACGGACTGACGAGCGTGCTAACTGCTTATCTCAGGGCCCTTATGTGGTCGGCACTTTCTCCTCCTTGTGAAGGAAGTCAAACAATGAGACCATTTCCATCATTAATCAGTTGTTTTAGAATGTGTTCAGTGCACAGTATTTATGTGAGAGGTGGACAAAGTGGGATGCAATCAACAGATGGGAATGAAGTCGACCAGTGGAAAGCATTAGCCCCCTCCACACCCGGAAAACATGTTTCCTCTCTAATCACCGTTCTGTATAACTATATAACATCTTAAATGTTCTGATATTCTCATATCTTTCCTAGCAAACCCTCAGAAGTCTGTAGAATACTACTACTGTATGTCTAATCCCCGATGACGCAAAAGACCAGCTCTCAGTCTTTTATCTCCAGACACTCAACAGATAACACACAGAAAAAAACAGAATTAAGCTAATACGAATGCAATCTTGTGTCTCTCAGGGTGTGAGTTTACAGCATGTACACATGGGCAGATGCAGCCAAAATGTGAAGCAGATAATATTCAAGAGGAGGATACATGGTATGCAGTCAAAACATCCAATCCCTGGGTGGCTACAGACTGTATACATTCTGTCAAGGCCGTCTACAGAACAGAGCACATTCTCATGTAAACACACAATGCTGTGCTGTGTGACATGGGAGGTTTTTAGCTGTTCTGTTGCAGTTTGGGGGGAAAAAAATGTCTGTTGTCCTCTGAAATGACAGAAAAATCTTTGACTGCTGCGGTCCTATCTAAGCCACCTGCATGCTACACCCTGAAGTCATAACCTTATAGAGGATATAAAACTTAAGATGTCCTGCTGTTTGCCTCCCAAGGTAAAGTGTCTTCAGTGATCTTATGGGGCCAAATAGCATTTGCACATGCTCAATAATTTACCCAGAGTAAACAGTCTTTTGTTCAATGCCATGCTTGACTAGGCATGCACAATATCTCCCATCAACACATGCACATAACAGAAAATCCCCAGTACCCCCAACATGTTGTCCTCCTGTCAACGTCATACACTCGTGTGTCAAACTAAGAGTGTGTGACAATGTGTAAAATAAAAAACAGCCCCCATCTTAGTCGACATGAGTGGGAGCACATAATTGGAGGAGTTACTGTAGCTGTAGGGGAGGATTGAGAAAGGATTATGGAAAGGTAGGCAGGGTTGGGAGGAGGAGAAGGCAGGGAGCGGGTAATCTGTAATTAGTTTGTAATTGCATCTTAAATGGTTCAGATTGCCATTATGTGATGATCCACGGCTGACAGAGGACACGAAGCACCTTTATGTGATATGGTTTTTAAATAAACATGGAAGAAAGCATGACATGTGATTTAAGACCCATTAAGACTCATCGTTTTACAACTACAATTATTAACATGACTACATGGTTGCCTTGTTGCCTTCAAAAGACTGTTAGAGTGCTGTAGGGGACAATAGTGGTCATGATTAATGGAAAACTGCAGTTTATTACAACATGGATTTTATTTCCATTGGTGCTATCAGTTATGAGAACATTGGACTCAAAGATGTTGTTCGACGGGATAACAAATAATAGCCTGACCCACACTGGATTTTTGAGACAGATTTGTGATATTGATATTTAAAATAGCAGATAATATATCTGCTTGATACAGATCTCTTAGACAAACACACAATAACTAGTTTTCCATTGTTCTTTTTCAGCTGACCATACACTGATAAGAAAAATCTGCAATAAGCTAATATCAGATTTCAACACGGGAGATCGTTCCTAACCTTAAAGTTACTACAAGGAACTTTCAACTGGTTATGAAACAGTCTCATTGTAATACAGATTTCTCTATATGACTCTTCTTTGGGTCCTATTGCTCGCAAAATCAGACAAAACAGTTTACGACACAAAGGTTCACCAGAAAAGTAGCGCCTGACGGCTGTTTTGCTGAACTACTGCATGAGTCACGCGTCAGGTGTTCACACCAGCTGCGTTTCTGCTGCTGTCAGCACTTTCTTTCCACATATAGTTTGACTTTTGTAATGACCATTTCATCATAAATGTCATTTATATTTATTTTAGACAGAGAAAGGTTAAGAAACATGTGGTAACTTGTAAATAATAGTAACAATCCACAATTAAAACCCCGTACTTTATTCATTCATGGAGCTCTGCAAGTCACTGCATGTCCTACAACACTGTCCTGCAAATATTTCAGAATAAAAGCCTCATGTTAACAAATGAAGGAATTCTGTCCACAGGAAAAAAACAAACACTTGAGGGCTTTTATTTTGAAATGAAAGCAGGAAGTGTTGATTTAAAAATAAATCTTTACATTTTTCATGTCCGTGACATATTCTACAGATATTTAGGCATTGAAACTGTAGTAATGTTGCTGATATGATGTCAATATACAGTCAAACGATCACTTTCACTGTTTGTTGTTGCTGTGAACCACGCGGCACGCGGTAAAAATAGACGAGACCTCGAATCTCTAGAAGAGACGCAGCCGAGCCATGCGTCTCACGCGGGCAGTGTGGCTGCTCTACCTGTTAACATGGACGCCGAAATAAAAAACAACAGGTAACGCAGCCGCAACACGGTCTGGACACGCCGTGAGACCCCGCTGCAGTAAAATGAGAGGTTTTCTAAAGGGAATCTGGTGCTCGGAAACACTACCGCTTTAGTTCACAGGGACTGCAAAACTCAAAACAAAGTGAAAGTTCCTCGTAGTAACTTAAAGGCCTGATCACACATGCGTTAATGCAGGCGAGTGACTATCTCCTGCCGAGGTGATATTCGTCGGAAAGTTCACCAAATTTTAACTCCAAGCGAGTTCAAAGATGCAAATTCGCTTCGCAACCAGCTGCAAATGTTTTTTCGTCCCTTCTCTCACATAGAATGGAAGTGAACGGGAGGTTTATCATTGTAAGCATGATGACAAAGATCCCCGAGACCTAATGAGGACCCGAACAATGATGTTTTTCTAACCTCAACAAAGTACTTAATTTAACCCAAATCATGATCTTTACCTAAACATAACCAATTTGTTTTTTGTGCCTAAACCTAACCTCAGCTAATTTTAACCACAGTGTTGTCACCTCATAAAAAACTGATTCATTTTTAAACCGTGATTTGTAACAGTTTGGAAGGCACAGCCACATGATGTCCTGCAGCATCAGATCAGAAGATGCTTCTATTTGCCGTTCTAGAGGGACAAACATATGATGTCATTAAATTGGGAGTTGATGGATCACTCGACCATGGGTCACACTAGATCAGAGCTGATCCAGGAAGTCAGTCTGTAAACTTTGATGGGTGTCTACAACGGACAGTTTGGGAAACAATTTAACCCTTTTCACCTCGTCAGGTTTGTCTGCCGGTAGTTTACCTTTAAGATATACCAGGTTGACTGTTGGGAGGAAATGGGAAACAAACTCCTGCGTGTTTGCGTCGACACAGGATGCGTTCAGGCTCAGTAGTGAGTGTTTGTCTTCCAGCCCAACACACAATCCCTGTAGAGGTGTAAACAATGAGGTGAAGATTTGTCCAATATGAACATTAGTCCTGGGATACTGGGCTGATCCACCAGACTTTCAGAGTCCACCAGAGTTCCGTGGCTCTGTACTCTAAACGTGGTGTTACTTTCACCTTTGCTCCAGACAGACAGACAGTAGTCATAATTCACAGGCTGCAAGAGGTCGTTGTCAGTTAAACATAAACATAACTCATACTTCAGCAAATGACTGACGCTGTCGTTTTTCTTGGCAACATGTTCTCACCAGAAGGTGAGCTTAAAGCCTTTACACACCGCGTGATGAATAAACAACACGAAAACTGTTCAGATCTATTCAAACCGGCAGTGATGCAAATTTTCAACAGTTGCAACACTTTTTCAATAAAAGGTTCAAATAGATTCACGCAGGCAGAAGACCAACTAGGATCCTGCAGAGCAGCGTCTGGCAGTCTGTCTGAGATAAACTGTTGTACAGCCTAAAATACTGTCTGCTGTTTTAGTTCCTTTTAGCGAGATGTTCTAAGTGAATTTTCCTCTGGTAAACAGTTACACAGTGTATATGTCTAGGGCTTTTATTGTGAAAGGTTAGGACAGAAGGAGTGGATCTGGTCTGTGCTGAAAGGAGTAATAAAGTTTGCTTTCTGGATTGTTGTACACTATAGTGCACGTACTTAATATGTTCGTTCTGCACAACGTGATTGGTTGAAGCCTTTATTCACAAAAAAAAATTATGTTGCTTTTCACCTCGTAATCTTAAAGTTCTGTGTGAGAGTACTCGATGACAAAAACAGCTGTCAATCACTCGCAAACTCCGACCAAACGGTGAAACTAGGCAGCACTGATCAAATATGAATCAATATTCTGTTACTGTAATGATTATTTCTCTCCTCAGATGTTCTCAGAATCCTCTTGTAGTGTACTGTTTAGCAGCCATGTTGAGATCAGTTGAGGAAATACCAAGCACCGCCCACCAGCCGGAGCACAGCCAATAGGAACGCTCTCTCTCTCTGAAATGACCTGTGATTGGTCAAAGTCTACCGTCACAGGCTAGATGTTCTAAAGCCTGAAAACAGAGACATGAGGAGGAGCAGAAATCTAGTTTTCTCTCAGAACACTTGAATTACAATATGCTGAAAGGTTATTATGGGATTTTTACCTAATGATGCCAGAGACTTTCTGCCTACTGAAGCTTTAATCCTACCTTCAGATAGTCTGACCTTTTCCTACTAAGAAAGGCTTTCAATTGATCATCATGATAATGATTCTTGTGACACAGTCAGAGCACAACCTTGTAACTCTAAATGATATTCAACAAGCTAATTTATTGACAGTGCCAAATTTGACCTTGAGTGACACAATGTAAGTCCAGACTGGCTCCTTCCGAAGGACGAGTCAGTCTCAGATTAATATGTATAATGAGCGCTGTAACGTACTGCGAACAGCGGACGTCAGTATGACAGACAGCTTACTGTGGTTTAAGAAGCTAGAATAGCGGCATGAAGTTGGAATGCAGAATAAACGTTTGTATGAAGCCAGCAATCAGAGACGGGAAAACACTTGTAACTTTTATGACGGTGCCACGGGGGACATCGACAACATACAAGGCATTCATCGGAGACTCGGGAGCAATTTTGCAGAAAAACATTTTCCCCTAGTGAAAATGACAAAAGTGCTAAATGTGTACAGTGAGCTGCTGTTTTAGAAGCTGCTTTATGGCCTCCCTCGAGTCTTACATGAGACGTGGTGGCTACGGTCCACAATGAAATAATGCACATATACTGACATTTAACCTGAAGCCAGTTTTTTTCCACACACGCCAAGACAAGAAGAGTGGAGCTTTGACTCGTGTCCTCATAAATCTGTCGCTGGATCTGTTAAGTAATCCTAAAACAGGCATGGGGGGGGTGGGGGGGGGGGGTGGGGTTGTTTGTTTTTCAGGGTGCTTTACAGTAGTTGGTGATGCTAGCAAGTGGCAACCTGAGAGCGAGTTAAATTAAGGATTTTATAGACTCTGGTCTGCATGGTTTTATTGCAACAGTGGAAATAAGCATGCTAATGTTTCCAGTGCTGCATTCCTTATACGTTCATAATGGAACAAACCACAGAAGAAATATTAATCAGTGTATTAATGAATTCCAGAGAGGCAAGGACAAAATCACGTTTTGTCATCAGGTTTTCCTCGTAAGTTCACAAGTGTGAGGGAGAATGAACATACCGACTGCCTGGTTGGCACCGGCAGCAGCTAAATATTTGTTGGGGAAAATCCCTCTTATGGTAAAGTTTAAGTCAAACATTGAAAAGCGAACCCAAGGTAGATGTACTGGATACTATACAGGCAGTACTTTGTAGGTAACAAAGGCCTGAGCATAATGCAGCTCTGCAAGATCACATCATCACATTATCCCTCTATTGTACTGTACACAACCAATATACAATACCTGACATACTTTCATCTTGTCTTTATTTATATGCGTGTCAGAGTTAAGGGAACAATAATGTCTTTCATGGATGCACACGCAAGCACACACATATCCAAACCTCTTACAAAATACAGTTTAAAATGCATTTCAGGGCATTTGTATTTATCTATGTTCTATATATGGATCAGAACCCTATTGAAATATTATTACACTTATTAATAGACATTTTTCTTAAATATATTGGTCAATTTAACTAATTCCTTAAATCAAAAATATGTTTCCATGGCAATAAACCCACACAATGAACTCTCACAGTGAAATAAACACCCAAACAGTAAATGTTCCAAGGACATTGCGCTTTGTTTGGGTTTCCAAACTTCATCCACAATCCGTCTTGATTGCGGTGTGCAGCCTCTGTTTGGGCTTTTCATGCTTTTTTGGGATGTGGTGCAGAACCTGTTGGTACAGACTGGGATGTGCATGCAGTAAACCACGCCTGTGGGCTGGGGTTTTCTCCTGTATGTTCACTGTTACAGCATTTCCAGGGATCTCACAAGCTCACTGGGTAAAAGTAAAAAATGAATATATTCAGGGGAGAATTCACAAAAGGATTGTGCGGCCGCTAAACCTGCACAAATAAGACAAAAAGGAAACTGTGTGATTCTCAAAGCACCTGCAAAGGGTGAAATGCACCCTAACTGTGCTGCCAAGCAAATGGCGTCTCGGTGCTCGTGTGCTTTTAGCACGTATTTAAATGAGGTCGACACTTGGCTTAATATTGACCCCTTTCTATGCAAATGAGCCTCGTTGTAAAAAAACAGTCCAATCAGCGCTAATAGCCACACGCAGTAAAGGCCTTTACACACCGAGGGCGTGAGGAATAAACAACACAAAAATGTGAAATACTCTCCTGCGAATATTATATGTCTAAGGCTTTTATTGTGAAAGATAAGAACGTAAAGAGTGGGTCTGGTCTGGTCTGCCTTTGTCGAGGTTGAAAGGAGTAATAACATCTACCGTCCTGGTTGGACTACGGAGCCTCCATGTTGTTGTTTCATGAATATACAGTAGCTGCAACTCAACCCGTTCCACTCAACGTGATTGGTTGATGCCTTTATTCGCGATGTGAAAGCTCAGAAAAATCAACTTCGTTCCGGAAAAAAAAAAATCTCACTTTTTAATATTCGCGTTCTGCATGAAAGTATTCATGACAAAAACAACACGTCAAAAAAATAAATAAATAAATAACCTTTCAGCATATTGTCATTCATGTGTTCTGAGAGATAATGTTAGATAGCTTTAAAACAATCTAGCACGTGACGGGAGACTTTGACCAATCACAGGTCAGTTCAGAGAGAGAGAGCGTTCCTATTGGCTGTGCTCCAGCTGGTGGGCGGTGCTTGGTATTTCCTCAACTGATCACAACATGGCTGCCGGGTCACAATCTTTCTCATTTTACAGCTAAACAGTACACTACAAGATGTTTCTGATAACATCTGAGGAGAGAAATAGTCATTACAGTAACAGGATATTGATTCATATCTGATCAGCGCTGCCTAGTTTGACCGTTTGATCAGAGTTCGTGAGTGATTGACAGCTGCTCAGCGACGGCAGCTGGACAGCAGACTCCAGATCAGCTCTGACTGCTTGTTTTCCTCCGGTCTGTGAAATCTTGCAGATGCCATTAGGAGCACCGGAGGACACAGAGGAACATGATTTTTTTTAGATTACCTGTCTCATGTACTACTGTCAGGATATAGTGACCGTTTTATTAAAATAACTTTTTTTAATCATATTTGCTCCATTTCTACCTACTGCTGCTTTAAAGTGTGTAAAGGCTTTTACACTGAAATTATTAGTGTCTTCAGAGAGTTGGTGGTAAGGGGTGTCCGCTCATACTCGTTTATTTTGGGATGCAGTGATATGTTGCAATGATAGTTGTGTCTAGTAAAATAAATGAATAAAGCTCCCCTACACGTCACTTTTGAATACACATGAGAAAAAAACAAGATTGAACTTATAATTGAAGTTATGCTGCTGTGCATCATGCGTACATGTGCACAGTGTCTCTCTTAATGAGGAGACGCACTTATCATTTCTGCTGCGGTGGGATCGCTGCAGGTATTTAATAAACTCAAAAAATGTCTCAAAAAACTGTAATGAATGTTTTCCTCATTAATGATGTATTATTTCACCCACCCACACGTGCTTGCTCCGCAACTCTCACCCCTCACAACCGACGCATTGGCATTACACTTTGCCACATGGGTAATTGCAAACAAATGCAAAAAAAGGGCAAATTGCACTCAGCTGCAAAACTTTATGGACGATCTTGCGCTGAAAATCGGACCATGAGACGGAGCAGATAGCGGTTGCAAATGATGCGCAATTCACGGTGCTATCAGAGGCCGCAGTCCACTCTTGTTGCTTACGTGTTTTGTCAAACTGTTTGTTGACTCCTGTTGGGTCAAATCACAAGTTAGATTTGTATTTACACAGACCCAAAACCCCATGGCAAGAAAAACAAGATTTGACTAAGATCTGTGGTCGATCTAATCTGATTTAGCCGAAGTCCTTTGTGAACCAAGACTGCTACTGCTTTGTTCCAGCAATCAGTGCTTCTGTTCATGGCAGACTACAACTAGATATTTCATAAAGGTAGTGATGAACACACAAGCAGGAAGTGATGCAGCAATTTTTTGTTTATTTTGCCTTGTGGAATAAGGATTGTGTGATTTTAATGGATCACAGATACGTTGCCAGTCCGTTGAAGTCGGCGTACGGAGGAGGTCAGGGTGGATGGATCAAACAAACAGAGTTTCACCCAGGAGACCGCTGTTCATGACCCGAGTGAGACTAAAAGTCAACGTTCACTTATTGTGATTCATGTCCGTGGATTAATAACGTAACAAACAGTCATTTTAAGCCAAACCATGATGTTTTTTTACTAACCAAGTCGTTTTGTTGTTGTTTTGTTTCAATTTACTATGTGAACCATGTATTTAAAACAGTTTAAAACTGTGACTGTAATCCGGGAGAAAATACGTTTCCCTTGAAATGTAATTGAGAATGCAGTTTAGTTGTATGAGAACAGAACAGAACGTACGTTGTAGGAGACGGGGCTGAGTAGGGTTGTCGATATCTCTTGTCATACCACCCATATGATCCAAAGTGATTTAGTTCCCTCAAAGTTAAAGTCCTTTCAGTGAATACTAGTACTACATTATTTATTTCCCACTCACTACTATCTGAAAACATCACGATCTTTATAACTTTGTAATAGAGAAGGATCTTGAAGTGTAGCTGACTTCACTGTTTCAAACACTGCACCGTCCTGCTGTTTCCGCTCAGTTTGCTGACATCCAACACAGTCTTCAACATGTCACATCAGGCACAGGTGAGCCACGAGACAAAAGGCCAGGGAGGAATTTAGAATCGGAAAGTGAGCAGGAAAGAGGGAGCGATTGAGAGAAAGCCCTATTTTTCTCTGTATGGTTTTCATAAAGGCGAGCTCTCTGATTGCCAGCGTCAAAGTGACAGGGTCTTTTATGAGCACTTGGCGGGTCCCCGCCCTGGTTTGTGTAGCCAGGCAGTGATAGCAGTGCCCATTGTTGGGCTACGGGGAGAGGAGCGGCCCTGTGCTATTGAGCGGGGAGGGGCCCGGCCCTGCTTGCCCGCCCTGTGCAGTGTGTTGGCTGAATAGGCAGCTAAGGTGTCCATGCCCCCCAGTGCCCTTCAGTGTGGGAACGCTGCTGCAGAAAGCACCTGCAGCATCTTGACAGCGGCTGACACAGGATCGCGTGCTAGCGTTGGACGCGCAGGGCACGGCGAGGTGACACTCCACGCTGACGGGTACAGTAGGAGTGTCACACTCCCATGCTGTGTTAACATCTCCTGTCAGAGATCAAACGGATCGAGTTCACATGCACCGTAACGTACAGTACACGCCGCATTGTGCATGCTCGCGCTGTGCACACAGAGACAGGGTAAAAAGCACACTGACGGTGCAACCTGATGCTCGTTACAGCACAATAAGTATACAATCGCCACACATGCACTCACACAATCATATCAGTGCACGTGTGAACATGTTATACAACAAATTAGAGCACATAATGAAAAGAGCCTGTAATGCTTTGGGAAACTAACAAACACATCAGATAAGATGCTTCTTGTTTCAAAAGCTCTTGGGAACAATATATTTTTGTAACGCATCTCATTTTAATACATATTTCCTGATTTTACCTGTCTATATTTGAACATTTTAATACCTGTATTTAAAATACTTCTTCCTGTTGTTCCACTGTATGTTTCACTCTTAAAACTCCAATAAAAAGTTACAAAAAAAGTACCGCAAAAGACAGAAAACAAAGTTTCAGCATATATTATCCTTAATTTCACCAATATTTTTTTAATAATGTAGTACCCAGGGTCAGCGACTGAATAAAACGCCATCATCACTCTTTAATATTGACTTTGGTGCATCAATCAGTCTCTCATTTATTGGCTGGCATGTCCCATGCGATGTGTCTGTGCTGCAACGCTGCCATTCCTGGCATTCCTCCCTGGAACGCACAAATAGGACCCACAGAATGGGATCAAGACAGCAAAACAAGACAACATTCCTGAGGCAAGTTTTAACAAAAAAACACTGTGCTGCTTTATATACTGTAAGTAGAACCTGGATGGGAGACGTGCAATGTACTGTATCAGCAAGAGGTCAAGCAGAGGTCAAGCATTACAGCGTGAGGTTTTTAGCGTGTATAATGTTCCTAAACGTCTTTAAGGGGTCGCTCCTGTTATGGATTTATATTTTTATAGGAGGAAGAAAGTTGCCTTTGTTTTCTGTTTTTTTCTAATCTTCTTTACAAGCAGAATCTGTCTTATTTTTCTTACATTTCCATTGCAGTGAATCTGCTATATTACTACACTCAAGGCTGTCATATCCAACAGAGGTGGGCCAAAAATATTTGAGTTGGCGTTTTGAAATGTCTCAGCAGCTCAGGTGAGATGAATGTTATCTGTCCGTCAACATGCTGAAATGACTCCTGATTAGCACTGATTGGTCGCTGCTGTTTCCCGGGACAACAAGTGAGCGGCAAAGCCACTCGACGCATGACAAGCAGCTTGAACTGACTTGTTTTCTGAGGGTGGGAGGGGTGTGGGGGGGGGGGGGGCTCGACTGGGTTCACCACAGTGTGGCTGTTGTTCCAGCGCCCAAGGATTACAATTAACCAGCCACTCCTGTTGGGGCTTAATGACCGAACACTGCAAAAGCCAGCAGCAGGGACACTTCCTGAACAGCGCCGGGTTAGCCCTAATTGGTTCTGGCACAGCAATCCTTACTGCTTATCTCATAGCCAGCTGAGAAAAATCACCAGTGAAGTGTGAATCAAAACATGTTGATTGCAGGAAATTCAGACTGAGCAACATACCTGATGAAAAGGCTTATTTTAACAGCCTTTTTTTTATCAGGCTCGGTCACAGTTCCTTGATATTATCTTGTCAAAATGCTAAATTAATGGTGTGATTATATATGTGAGAGTCCAGATTACACCCCAGTCTCCATGGGCAGATTCAATCTTATCTTTATATGAGGCTTTGGGAATAAATAAATAGGAGGGAATCATGGAATCTCTTTTTTTCATAATAGGACCCTGCCAACGCATGTCCAAGCTCAGAGTCAAATGGAGCCGGGGGGGTTTGGATGGGAGGTCCGGGGGATTTGGGTAAACCATCTGTTGACCAAAGCTTTTGGGAAAGAGCACTAATATGGATTTAGGATATTATTCTCTCTGCAGGTGGGATGGTCAAAACCCCTGTGGATTTCTCTGCGAGGAGGGGGCGAGCTTTAGGAATAGAAAAAAAAAAAGATTTCAATAGAGGAACGGGGCGAAATAGACGGAACAAAGATGCTGCGTTATTAAGCTTTTCTCTAATCTCCACGACTCCTTCGTAGCTCAGCAGAGTCAGGTATGAGGGCTTCACAATGGGACCGAACAGAAAACTCATCAGAGGATCAATACAATTTTTCACCGCAAATTATCCACAAATATCTGAGGTGGCATTTCCTTCCTCCCACATTCCTAGCACAGTTAGAACCGTAACAATAAGAGCTGCAGGACCTGGGTGGCTCTCCACATGATCTCAGACACCATGCAGGGTGGACCCGGCTAAGCCCAGACCCTGACCTTGTGTTGGGTAGAGGAAGAGGGACTCGGGGAAGTAAGAGCGCACTTTGGCTCTGTAGCCTTCAGGGTTTATTCCAACAGCAGCCGTCTTTGCCGGGCTTAACACTGATTTGCCCCCTTTTGCTTACTTGTTTGTTTATCAGGATTGTACAACAGAGCTTTAAGCTGCCAGGTGCTTTCACTGTATCACTGGGGGGAAGATGCACAGCTGCTCGCATCTGCATCAAGACCAGTGAGAGGACTTTACTCACTGTGGCTACACACAGGCAGGATGGCTGGAACAAGGTTTTAATAAAATTTGTAATCTGCTTAAACTCCCAGACTAGAGTAAACTTCCCGGTGACTGTCTACCTACAGCATGGATGCCAAAACAAACCAGTAAAGGTAACTGCCAAACCTGCTTGGCCCAGGACTCAGATTTTACAAACATGCTGAGCCTTTAGAGAATAATGCATTTCTTATTAGGCAGATTTTTACATGATGCCCAACAAAAGCAACTTGACTTAGTAAGACTATGGCACATGGCAATCCTAGTTGCTTTTATTTATCCTGAGACAGATGGTGAGCAACTGTAAATACAAAAAAGACCCATAAAACTGTATAAAGCTGTATTACGTTAACTGTGAAGCAAAGAATTTCTACAAAATTCAAAATGAGAAAAAAAATCAAGAGGTTCTGTGGTTCCGAGGGTGATGACCCAAGAAAGAGGTGGTAATGATGGGAAGCTCCCAGTCAGTAAATTACAGCTTCCTCTAATCCGGCTCTGATCCCCCCAAACCCCCCACCCCCCTCCCACCACTCCATTTCCCAATCTGAGATACTGAGTGAATTGATTCCAGGAAATGTCTATTTTGAGGAACAGATTGTAGCGTTGTTGTTGACACATGGACGGGGGAATAGGGACGGCTAACCCTCTGTATTATGTTAGCTACTGTGCACATCAGAGAGCAACACATGTTGCCTTTCATATTCTGACATAAATAAAGTTAAATACAACATATTGTTCACTCACATCTGCACAGACACAGAGGTCAAAACAAGGCTTTACTTAGGCAGCAGTGTTTTAAGCTAAAAGCTAGCATACTCACAATGACAATGCTAGCATGCTGATGTTAAGCAGGTATAATGTTTACCAAGTTCACCATCTTAGTTTAGTGTGTCAACATGCTAACATTTGCTAATTAGCACTAAACACGAAGTACAGCTGAGGCTGATGGGCATGTCATTAGGTTTGCAGGTATTTGGTCATAAACCAAATTACTGGACAAATTTAAGTTTTTACAATGATGATGGCGCTAGATGAAAAGTGTTGCTCTGGCTTTATCTATCTGGCGTGGAGAGGAGGTCGTGTTGCTCTGGCTCTATCTATCTGGCGTGGAAAGGAGGTTGTGTTGCTCGGGCTCTACCTGTTTGGCGTGGAGAGGAGGTTGTGTTGCTCTGGCTCTACCTGTTTGGTGTGGCGAGGAGGTCGTTTTGCTCGGGCTCTATCTATCTGGCGTGGAGAGGAGGTTGTGTTGCTCGGGCTCTACCTGTTTGGCGTGGAGAGGAGGTTGTGTTGCTCGGGCTCTACCTGTTTGGCGTGGAGAGGAGGTCGTGTTGCTCTGGCTCTATCTTCTTGGCGACGTCGGGAAGCTGCTTGACATCCTCCTGGATCCACCTTCTCACATATGTTCACATTACGTGTATTTTTTTTTGTCATATGGATTGTCTATGTTGTATTTACATTATGTTGTTACTCTGTACACACGACATCTATTACACGTCTGTCCATCCTGGAAGAGGGATCCCTCCTCTGTTGCTCTTCCTGAGGTTTCTAACATTTTTTCTTTTTTCCCTGTTAAAAGCCCCCTGAGTCAAATTTGTGATTTGTGATTTTGGGCTATACAAATAAAATTTACTTGACATGAAAAGTCAGGAGATTCAACCAAAGTTATTACAATTCGTTCTGAGAGAAGACATTTACAGTATGTGTGTACCACCAGATTTCACAGCAATCCATCCAATAGCTGTCGAGACATTTCACTCAAACCCAAAAGTCAACGTCATGGTGGCGCTAAAGGAAAAGTCAGGAGATCACCATTCATTAGGATTCATCATCTGGGAACAATGAGCGTCTGGTACCAATCCATCCAGTAGACGTTTCACTAAGTTTAAAGTTTGCTCGAGGAAGAGTCAGGGGATCTCCAAAGTCATTAGTATTTGTCCTCTGGGGACAAAATCTCACGGCAATCTTTAATAGTAGATATTTTAGAATGGACCGATGTGGTGGACCGACATCGCCATCCTTTGAGTCATAGTGTGGCTTAACATACAGAATTCAAACATTAAAACAGTGGCCCAATGTGGGTTATATTCAGAATTGGGAGAAAGAAAGCTTAGACGGATTAATTGCTCCATCATTAAGCCATTAAACGTCCATCTCGGTCAAGTGATTTGTGGGGGGTCCTCAGAATTAATTCATAGTCAATAAAGACGACTTAAAGCCTGATTAGTGGACTTTGCCCCTATTAGATACAGGATCTGGCTGGGGTGATCCCATGCGTAAGGATATGTGAATCCGGCCACTTAAGGGGCTCTGTGGTTTTGGGTTGATTAGTTTCACGGATGTCCTTCCTGATGCTGTTGGGATATCCTGCTGCGTTCCAGTAAACCACACATCTCTGCTCAAATGCTGAAGGAGAAAAAAAAAAAAAGGTTTCCCAGCATCAGTTTAATCAGAACCGTTTATGATTTAACAACTTAGATTATAAAAGACTTTGCAGCTCAACAGGGTAGATATGATTCATTTGGATCTTTATTTCATTAAAGAAGGACGAACACGTCGAAGTAGAACGTGAGCTTGATTAACGGAGAGAGGCGTGTTGATCAGGGAGTCCTACCGAGCACGCAGCTCTCAGTGGAACAAGACAAGGAAATGCAATCTCTCAAACTGTAATTCAGAATAATAGGCTAGCTTCCTCCAGGAATGGTTCTGTTTGATTGTTTAATTGTTTGCAGGCATGCCGGTGAACTAACTGGAATCTGGTTAGATTTTTCTCCTGGGGATTAATGAGGAGCACGTTGGGAGGAAACCCAAGAAGGGTTTAACAACCTGTCCTGCAGAGAGGAACAGCTTGTCATTGCAACAGAAACAATTATTGACATCTTGTTGAACTGAAGATTACGGGCACTACATTGGTTAGTAATTGATCATTTTTTCTACTTACCGGCCCTCACTTGGCATATTCTCTCAATATTCACAGTCATTCAAATTTGGGGATAATTAAAAGCAGTGAGTCAGAGGGGACAAGTTTTCCTCTTTTAGCCTGGCTGTCGGGGCTCCAGACATTTAAAGCCAAACTATGTCATTTTTGAAGGAAGAAATTACACATTTTTCCACTTACAAACGTGACAAACATAACGCAAACCCTGATAGACTCAGGGGTTGCTGCTACAACCTAACACTTTCTGGTATGACCAGAAGCTCATGGTGGCAAACTTTAGATAGATATAGATATTTCCTATAAAGCCCCAGGATAGGCACAAATGTTTCACTCAAGTTGAAACATTTTCAACTTGCGTGGACACAGTTTGTTTCACCGAGAGCGCTCACTTGTGCCTTTCCATTGACTTTGCATGCAATCCCACCACATGCATCTAAAATTCGCTTGTTCAGTTCGATCGGCACGTGAGGATCTCTTTAAAGTAGCTGAATCAAGAAAATCTTGGAAAATGAATGGAAATTACATTTCCATTATTATATATTTGACTCTTGTGGCCACTGTTAAAGGTATAATATGTAACAGTCGTTGTTTGTTTGTGCACCGCATTCAAAGTCGAGCCGGGAAAGAGCAGCGATGGTCAAGCGAGCTATAGAGTGAATGAAGAGAGGGAGCGGCGTTAGTGAGAACAAAGCAGCAAATCGGAGAAAAAAAACGTGATTCTCTGATTGTTTCACGGCGGTTACGTTCTAAACACACAACTAACTCCGTTCAACTCTGCAGGAAAGTGCCGAGTTGCCGGATTTTGAATGAATGCAGACTTTCTGTCTCGTCAAACTACAGACACACACCTACACCACCTGAACGGGCTGCACACCCTGTGTGCTGTTATTGGCTGGGGGTTACACCCCACGTGGGGACCAAAGCCACTTTGCAGGCGCCCAGAAGCGTCCAGAGTAAAGCAAAATAATAAGAAAAGAGAAAATCCAGGCAGAGAGCTGCAGATTCTCTGCAGATACGGATACCACCACACACTGCTAGTCGGGCATAAGTGACGATTGAGAGGGATTATTTTTATTATTTTATAATAATTATATTATATTATACCTTTAAGCCAATTTTAAATCTTCTCTGTCATTTATCTGGTAATTAAGGTCCCAGTTATCGGAGTCACATGAATGAAGGTGTTATTTGAAACTGCCTGGGAGGAATGCAGTCTAAATAGAAATGCATAACTTCACATTAGTTTTTATTACAAAACTTTCCCACTGATTTGAATTTCGAACAGCAACTGTAAAAGCTTTTAAGAAAAGCCAACAGGTTGAACCACTACTGAGTTACCTCATCTGAATATATAGTGACTTTGCAGCTGTGTTCAGCTGCGGCCGCTCGTTCTTATAGAGTGACATCATGTTGCCGATCAGCTCAGAGCAGCACCTGTGATGAGGCTACCCTCCTCTGAGACATAAAGAAAACACCTGGGACCTGTACTACGAAGCAGGATTTGGGGTTAGCGAGGTAACTTCAGGGTTAACCCTTCAGGGTTTGCAGTCCTACGACGGTAGTTCGCTTCTTACCGGGGTAGATCGCCATGGTAACTGATGCTGAACAGCTAACCTGCTCCGGAGCAGGTTATGTTCCAGATAAGAGATCAACTCGTATGAAAGCACCTCTTACTGACCAATCAAAGCTCGGTGAGCAGATCGTATGGTAATATTACAGAAATATGAAGTTAAAGTCATAATCCAGGCTGAAAACAACACAGTTTAAACTGATAAATGCAGGAAGGACAGCTGGATTTATTATGTGTGCCGCTTTGAATTATGTTTTTAGAATAATTTTTTTACTTGCTCTCAAATCTGTTTCACACCGCCGGAGACGGGACGCAGCGGAGAGAAGGCTGAAATACTCATACACCCTGTCTTATTACCAAAGGGCATAATGAAGTCTATCAAACACCATGAGAAGGCCTCCAGGATGTGATGAGTTGGGATGAGAACATCTTGGAAACTCTGGTCTATAGGCCCTTTTGAGACTTGAGTCTACCTGAGCAGAGAATAAAGTCGCTCTCCCTCTGCGTGTGTTGTAATCAGAGCTTCTTTGTGTTTTGTTGACGCCGGCCAGGTTTGCTTTTAGTGCATGTTCGTGCATGTGAGCGTGCCCCACTGGCTAGCTCACGGCCGCCGCTCTGCGCTGCTCTGCGCTGCTCTCATACGCCGGTCACAGATGATAACGCCGCCACGACCCGACTGACGGCGCCATTGCAGAAGCGTAGCGCCAACCCTCCGGTTCCCGCTGCTCCCAGTCTCACATTTAGCACCTTTAAGAACACCTTTCCACCAGTTTACCTGCATCAGGTTTGAGTTTGTGCTTGTCTAACGATAACCCAACACTTGCAGGCTTTATTATTTAAACCAGTTTATTTTTATTGAACCCTTTTATACATGTCCTTATTATTGAAGAGGCATTTTATCACTCTCACTCATCACTCAGGCATTTTATTATTATCATTATTAAGGAGGCATTTTTTTCATTGTGAAGGCACTTGTGAGATTTGTTTCTCTAAGTAAATATTTCTGTATCATGTGGTTGGGCTAATATTGTGGCTGATAATGTGAAATTTATTGGGTATAAACGGTTCACTGAGACACAAGGTACGATCTGTTCCCGTCATTCATACATACATCAGTTGATCTCTGCTTTTGGAAACAAAATATTAATAATGGGATTGCCAGCCTGCTACAAGAAACACAAGATGCTTAAAAGGAAATAAGAAATCTAATTATTTTGACATTTTAATTAACCACTAGATCTTTAATCTGAGATCTGCCGGAGATCCCAACTGACTTCAGAGGCTGCAGCAGTCTCAGAACAGAAAAAAAATACACCAAAAACACCAAAAAAATACAATTATTGCAGAAATGTCAAAACATTTTGATACCAAATCCCAGCATGGCTTTTTCTATCTCTGACAAATATTGTTTTTATGTTACGGAATCAACGGTACATCTTTTCTGGTATTGTCATGTTGTTTCGGTGTTTTGGAGGGAGGTTCAGAAGATGTAACGCAACGCGTGTGAGATATTGGGTGACGTTACCGAGGCAGTTATATTATTAATCTGATTATTTTGATATGGAAAATAATTACTTTTAAAGCTTCTGGTGAGGACTGAAAAATGTTTATTAAATGTCACTTTATTTTGGAGTATTGCAAATGGAAATGACACTAAAACACACGTGGAAAGGTGGAAAAAGTTTATTGAAGCTGGAGGCTGGTATGAAGTTTTTATTTAATTAAAAAGAACATTAAATGTAGAATTTTAAATAATTACTCTTTGTAATTACCCGAAAAGACAGACAATGTTTTTCTGTACAATATTAAAATTAATTTGTATAAATGAAGTAGTGAGAAACTTTTCTTTTTGTTCCCTTTCTTTCTTTTTTTCTTGTTTATTATTACTTTCCTTTCATTTATTCTTTTCATTATTATTATTATTATTGTTGTTATTATTATTATTATTATTATTATTATTATTATTATTATTATTGTTATTATTAAGTTGTTTGGCTGATGTGTTTGTGTTCAGCAGGATGCATCGGTTTGATTTTGTCTGTTTCAGTGTGATTTTGGTGTTTTTGCTAATTTACAAAAAAAGTAAAATAAAAGATAAAGCAGTGGCCTCGTAGTGTATAATACAGATATTAATGGTTTTCATAGAGCACCGATCACACACATTTACACGGATACAGTGAATTATTTACTCATTGTTTTAATTCTTATTTGTGCATTGTCAGGGGGACACATAGACACATGGACTTGAGTGAGTCATGTGTTTGTCCATGAGGACATCACCTGGCATCTCACTGTTCTCTGACAGGACGTGTTCACGCACGTCAGCTATCCCCTGAGTTGGGGTTACGCCCATACGGCTCTTTCTGGTGGTGTTTCCCCGCTCTGAGTTCTCTGGAAGTAAACAGCCAAATGTACAGTTTCTGAAGAAAAGAGGACAGAAAAACACAGTGTTGGGAGATTATTTTGTCAGATGATGAAAACGAGAGCACTCAGCCCAGAGGCCCCGCGTCCTAGTCGAGAAAAAATATTCCACAACAGTAAATGCTGCTGCTTGACTACAGACAACCACACTTCCAAATAGAACAAGCTTCCACCTAGCAACACGGAACGATAAGCATTTTGCTATGCAAAAGGTATTTTGTGTATGTGTTATGTACATACTGCTGGACAGAAATAGTAAGGCCTAAGGCAGCAAATATGGGACATCTTGACATTTTGCCATAAACTATAGTTTGCTAATTTATTACTTTCTCTCATCACAACACAATCAAATAACTCATATTATAAAACAGGTAGCTCAAGTCAAGCTATCTGATTGGTTCATAGCTGTGATATAATATCTAATTCCTTTGCACTTTCAGTATCACTCTGCGTCTGAGAAAAAAAACATTAGACTAATGTGTTGCCATGGTTGCAAATTCCAAAATCTGATCTGAGATCTGCAAAAACTTGCAAAAACTGTGGTGTGACTCGCTGCCTATCCTAACCTTAACTATTTGAGATCAATACCTAACCTTAACAATCTCGCATGAGTTTCCCCAGTTTGCTGGTTCCTTTCTAGACACTACTGACTGCAGCGCTAAAGAGGAGGTTCCACAACAGAGTGCTCCAGGGATGATGTATGTTTGTAGACCAACTAGGAAGTTTGAATCGCACGGGTTCCCTGTGGCAAACACACGTTTATGATACTTACACGTTTTGTTCAGCAAGACAATCTCCACAAATGAACACCACTTTTATGATTTTTGAAGTGTGAATGCAATTGCAGAAAGAAGTAAAAAGCTCATGAGTGTGAATGTACACAACGAGGCTGTAAAAGTGGACGAGTCAATGTTCTGTTGTCTCATTTAGCCACTTTAGTGGGATATTTACTGATGTATTTTATATCGTAGAACAAAACGTTAACATCTCTTCAGCTTGTGTTAACAACAGACCTTATTTCAGACATCTAACTAGCACCACGATTCTGAAACTATCTGATGAGGGTCTTGACAAGAGAGAGAATAAGGACCTAAGTTGATTCGCAACCGAAACTCAGGGAGCGGAGAAAGTGGAGCAACATCCTCACCATGCCGAGTAGTACACTAGTACATGCAGTTATCAAAGTCATCCTACTGATGCTGGTTGCACAATAAATGGCAGCCTACAGTGATGTAAATAAAGAGCCAAATAATGAAATCAATATAACGCTATAACTAAAAATATGCTAGTTGTACGTTCCATAGCAACCGCCTTGGTATGTGCAGGCAGGAGGGCCTATTTTATTGTGAACATTATTACTTATTAATTAACTGTTTAAATTGAAATGTGTCCATAACTTTCATATCGGTGGTATGATGTGAATTTGAATATCGCAGCTAAGGGGCATGTTGTTTGGCCCCGACGCAAAGCATCACAATCACATGTTATTTTGTGAGCTATTGCTTCGTATAACAAGCAAGAAAGTCCACAAAGAGTGAGTGGGAGAGGTGGTGTTGGATGGGTCGAACAAACACAGGACTTTCACCTAGGAGAACCCTGTTGGTGTCCCGTATGAAACCAAAAGTCAACGTTGACTTCGTAAGAAAGTTCACTAAGGCCGGTTATTTGTGTATTTTTTATTACATTCAACGTATCCCGTGGTTTTCAATGCTGACGTGTTTTCTGGTGACTGGGTCGACTGCACAAGCAGCCACAGTAAATATCAGTTAAACATCCCTAAATGTTGCTGGCTGCAGCTACTGTACGTCAGTGCCACTGGTTACTTGAGAAGCTCTGGTGTGACATTGGATATAGGGAGGAATGTGAACGGTGAAGACTCCTGTCAGCTACACAGTGTCCAGGACCATTTTCATGTCAAAGGTTCTTTCACCGTCAGTTTATGAGCCGCCATTCAGGAAAATGTCAGACACTGACTGTCACTCTTTTTGCTCCTTTAGCTCAGTAACCAACTCGGTATCCTTCCGTCTTTGCTAAACAGTTTAAAGGATAAGGCTCGCGATATTTGATACCTTTTCTACTGTCAACAAATCCTGTGAAAATACCCAAAACAACAGTGAAAAGATCCGACTAACAATTATAGTCTGTGTATCCAAAGTCTGATATATCTTATTCCTCTGTGCCATAGAGCTGCATTGTTGTTCAAAAGCTATGAAGATCACCGTGAGCCGGGCTGTTGACATGTTCCTTCATCACCATTAACCACACACACTGTACATTATTTTGACTCAATCCCACATACACTGTCAAACTGCTGTAAAAATTTACAAGATTAATCCACCACAGGAAATAGTCAACAAACACACTATTTACTCCTGTTTGAGTTACTTTTGCTAACATTAACAGTGCCTAGCTGTTTAAGGAAATTATTTTTTAAAAGATTAAACTGTGTATTTTTCTAGCCATTGTAAAGATTTGTCTTTAGTAGGAACTAATAGGCTTAGGGCTCAGTACCATAGACAGGGTGGGGAAGGTGGAAAGAATTGAGAGACGGACTAACGCATTGGGGGTTTCGGGCTTTTCATGTCATTTGTTGAGAAAAACAGAATAAAACCAGGCTTATCCTTTATGAACACATACATAGTTTAATATGAGCATTACATTTATAATCTGAGAATGCTATTTGTTGCTGTTGCCTCATAGCGGATGTTCACATTTTGAACATATAACCATTTTGGGATTGTTCACTGATGATAGTTCAGATTATCTTTCCACCGATAAGGATGGTGATATATACAAATCCCACGAAAAGACCAAAACAACAATGAATTGATCCAACTAGCAAATATGTGTCCAATATAGCTTTTTCCTCTTTGCTATCGAGCAGCTATTCTCAACCTGGTGGGCCTCAGAGCGCCATCTAGTGGGCATCAGAGCGCCATCTAGTGGGCATCAGAGCGCCATCTAGTGGGCATCAGAGCGCCATCTAGTGGGCCTCAGAGCGCCATCTAGTGGGCCTCAGAGCGCCATCTAGTGGGCATCAGAGCGCCATCTAGTGGGCATCAGAGCGCCATCTAGTGGGCATCAGAGCGCCATCTAGTGGGCCTCAGAGCGCCATCTAGTGGGCCTCAGAGCGCCATCTAGTGGGCCTCAGAGCGCCATCTAGTGGGCCTCAGAGCGCCATCTAGTGGGCCTCAGAGCGCCATCTAGTGGGCCTCAGAGCGCCATCTAGTGGGCCTCAGAGCGCCATCTAGTGGGCATCAGAGCGCCATCTAGTGGGCATCAGAGCGCCATCTAGTGGGCCACCAAGTGGCTTAACCAAACTTGCAGGTCTCCATCCAAATCAAGGCCAATCAGGTTCAAGTATGGAGCAGCCTTCTACAGGTGGAGCATTAAGTGTGTAAGACAGCCCTGATGTTCCCTGATGTTCCCTGATGTTGCCTCAAACCACCAACTTGACTGCAATTTCCTTTCCTGCCATTGCACATTAATAACCTCAAGTCAGCTCTGATAACATGTTATTCGCTCCCCTGTAACCAGACATGTTCCAACAGATCAGAGGAGCATTAAATAGTATTTGCATGATAGGTTGCGTGAAAGAGCTCACCTCTATGGATGGAATGAATGCATGAAACTGCAATCCATCCAGTAGTTGAGACATTTCACTCAAAAACCTCAAATGTCAACCTCATGGTTGCACTAGAGGAAAAAGTCAGGTGATCACAACATGGATGAATATCTTTGGAAACCCCCTTCTCACCCACACCTTTCCGACATCGGATTGGGGGAACTCTCAAACGCACTTCGCACTTTTTATGCAAGTTATGCATTTTAAGCATAACGGAATAAATCATCACGCATGTGACTCAAGCTCCAGCTCCACTGACGAGTCTAAAAATAGCTGCAGATGAAAACATCAGATGTGTGTAGAGCGATCAGAAGTCTGTAACGTTCCTCAGATCAACAGATGAAACAAACAAAAATGTCTTTTATTTTTTGTCCTTTCTGCTTTATTCTGATAGTGAGAGAGAGACAGACAGGAAAGGCAGGGGAGAGAGAGAGGGGATGACATGCTGCACAGGCTGGACCCGGGGCTGGACCCGGGGCTGGACCCGGGGCTGGACCTGGGCCTGGGCTGCTGCGGTGAGGACTCAGCCTTAAAGGGGACATATCATGCTCATTTTCAGGTTCATACTTGTATTTTGGGTTTCTCCTACAAAATGTTTACATGCTTTAATTGTTCAAAAAATTATAATGAATGATTTTTCTCATCCTGTCTGTCTGAATATACAGTAGCTGTATTCACCCTCTGTCTGAAATGCTCCGTTTTAGCGCCTGTCTGCTCTGGTGCACCTTAACGTTAACTCTTATATCAGTTGTAAGGTTATTAAATGGATGGTAATCACTCTAACTGACATAGATAGTAATCTGATATGAAAGCAAGAATCATCAAAGTTTCACTGATCATCACCCCTCATCATCATCTCTAATAACACCAGCAGCAATGACAGACGAGGCAGAATTGGTCCACAAGACCAGACAGGATCCAGAATCCCTCCCGTCTTTCTTCTCCCATCCCTCACCCTTGTCACATGGTTCAGGCTCCAGAGGATCGGCGAGCAAAATCAACTCATGATTTGCTGCTGAAGGTCTTAACTTCTCGAGCATCTTGCTCCTCACCAGGATGACTGATGTCTCACGTGCTGGACTGTACATCACTCATGTGAAGCTGCTCCGACACTTCCGGCTTCACCTTCCACTCATCGTCCAGCTGACTGTAAAAAGATTGTTGGGATAATTGCTGAGTTTCCTCTTTCCAAATCTTCTATTCAATAATACATAACATGCCAAATTATCAAAAGAATCATCCACCAACCTGAAAGCCTTTTTGAAATTTGGGGTTCTTCCGGAGCTTTTTGAGCGATTCCACCTCGCCGTTGCCCGTGAAGGCGCCGGCACAATCCTGTCCATCGACCAGCTGACGGTGCCAGTGTCAAGGAAGATGACGAGGTCGATGACGTCAGCGTGAAGCAGGAGGATGAAGAAGATGTCGGTGTCTCGGGTCCGGCTGTCTGTCTCCTCCTGGTCTGACTGGAGGTCACGGATCTCTGTGACCTCAACCTGAAATGGAACAAAACACCTGGTAGCTTATATTATATAACACAAGACCTCATTGAAGTTTCCTAGGTATGGATCAGTCAACTTACTTCTCCATCTGATGATATTAGCTGATGAGCTCCACAACGAGAGCAGCCGTCTCGCTCTTTGCCAGCCGGGATGTCGTGTCCTTACTCCCCCGAGACCTTCATCATCAACTGGCAGAGCTGCCGCTTGTTCTCCTCATTGCAGAGAAAGAGCTTAAAGTCTCCTGGTGGCCGTACCCTGCACTATTAACTTCCTGTGCCTCGATGCAGCCAGGCTGGTACGAGTCAATGGAGAAGATGAAGTGCTTCTTGGCCACCATCTGGTCCAGGACCTACAGACAGATTGCTCCACGTGTACGAGGCAGGTTTCCCATCTTGGATGAAGATGCCGTCCTTGGGTAGGTTACTTCATCTGTCTATGCTCTCTGCAGGCAATGAGGAGAACAAGTGGCTATTGCAGGGAAATATTGCGAAACAATGACTTTTACGTTCATGTAGCCTCAGGACCTGCTGATTCAGTTCTCAAGAAATTCAGTTGAAATATTCACTAAATGTTGATGAGAACTTGACTAATGTGTGTTTATAATAGTCATAATATTTCTTCTGTTTTTTGTTTTGTTTTTTTAATAAAGTGTATTTTGTACACTAGGTATACTGTATGACTTTGGAAGCTATTACAATGTACAGTGCAGCAGCTTCTCTTCTTGGCAACTCTGAGAGGTCACAAGGTCACCACACGCTGGCACTTTGGCAAATCTTTTCAGAACAGGCAACAGTCCAGCAGAGGCACGAGTAAGGCACTTTTTTTTTTTTGCATTCCCAAAATGAAACTTTGTTTTTTTACAGGCAAACTCATAAACAAAAGCCTGCTCATAACTCATAAGCTTAAATGGCTGTTACTCACTCAAAGCTTATACATTTATGACTGCAATTGATTTCCTCGGGGCAGATTTTTCCTCTGCTTTGAAGTGGGAAACAATATAATTTTTTGTGCATTCTTAATACCATCACTTCTAGTTTGGTGACTTCACATAAAAGGCGTTTGTGTAAACAGCGCCGTGCAGTAGGAGGCCCTTTTTTTTACGGTGGAATAAAACAGCTTTGGCCTTCATGTTTTTTTACAGCTGAGGAGGCTGATCCTGAACCCCTGTGTTTCAAAGCTTCTTGAGCCCTGCACAATCCTCTACCCTGCAGAACCCCCACCCCCGCTCCTCTGCAGAGCTGCTTACAATAGGCCCTCGTTCCCCCTATCTTCTTTTAAACACCAATAAAATCTTTTACATTTCCTCAGCAGGCAGTTAAAATTGAGCTGACTACTGTGCGTTCCCGCTGTACTCTGCAGAATCTCTCCATGTCAAGTTCCTGTTTTGTTGTTCTGTTGTTGTTCTGTTGTTGTTCCCTGCTGTTACCGTTGCTTTAACTCCAGCTAACCTTGAGGAGGTAACACAAGAGAAGAAGAAGAAGCTGATTTACAACCAGAGCTCTGGGTGCCTTATTTGTTTTCACCTTTTGGCACAAGGGAGATTCATTTTGACACATGAGAAGGATGCCAGGCCTTAAATGTTTCACAGCTTAGTGGCCATTTGTAAAAGCTGTTACTAGCACACTTCCCGACTGCCTGGAAGTGTTCCTGATCTCATCCTTCCTCTCTAACCAGCCTCGATTCCTTTCGTTGTTCTTTTTTTTCCTCCTTTGTCATGCCCATCGCCCCCATCTGCTCGTTCCTCTTCACCCTCTTTCCTTCTTGCTTTCCGCTCTCGCTTGTTTCTTTGTTGTCCCATCTGCCTGGCTTACTTTCTCCAGTGCCTTCCTCCCTTCCTTCCTTCTTTTGCTACCTTTTTTTGTTTCCTCCATTCCTTCCTTCATCCTATCTCCCCTTCCCAGACGTTCTGCTCCCTCTCCCTCTCTGACTGCCTTTTCCTATACCTTCCTTGGCTCCATGCCCTTCCTTTGTTCCTTCCTTCCTAATTCAATTCCCTTCCTTGGTTCAGTCTCTTTTCCTTCCTTCCCTGTCTTCCTACCTCCTTCCTTTCCTCATTCCCTGCATTCTTCCCTCTTCTCCCTCCGTCCCTTCCTTTCCTTATTCTGAGCCACATTCGTAGATGTGTTCAATCGTCACCTCCACCCTCCAGTACAATGCTCCCTTCTTTCCTACGCCCTCCCTTGCCTTCTTTCCTCTTTTCCTATGTTTTCTCCTCGATTCTGGCCTCCACACCCACGTGACCGACATCATGCGTAAACTCTCATGACAGTAACACTCTGCCAGCTCTGCCATGCGGACAACCCTGGAGCAAGGAACTGTTGTTGCACAGAGAACCTCAGGCAGCTCTTATCTCCTAACCTCAGTTAACTCTCAACAATTTATAGCCCACTTCCACTGCCGGAACTTTTCCATGAAACCACAAAACCTTTTTTTTTTTTTTAAGGATCTCTGGAATCTTAGCTGCACTTGGATCAAAGGAACCAGGGTCTAGATTTAGTTCCTCATAGTTCCTGGCCCCTGTTCCGGGGGTAGTATGTTCCACTAGCCCAGGAACTATTGGGTTGGAGTCTGCTAAATGTTTCAATGTGGTTACACACGAAAGCAGGAATAAATTACTGTACAGCAATTGCTGTTCTGGTGCTTCAGTGTTCACTTTCACCGTCTGCATATAAACTACAAAAAACACAATAACGTTGTTTCGTCACCAGTGAAAATTGCGCCTGAATTGACGGCTTTCTTTTTTAATTTGTTATCTGACAAATTTTCATAAAGCTAGGGTTGGTAATCTTGAGAAACTATCAAGAGTACGCTAGATTTTAAAATGCACCAACCTATAAACCAGCCCAGTGTTGCCAACTCTTCTCCAATGAAAGTAGCTAGCAGTATAGCTCTACCAAGTCATCAACACTGACAGTCCATTCCTTCAGGCCTCCCTCCAAAGACAATCCCCCAAAATTTATGATTAGGAACATAAACAACGAACATAGCTGTTGTTAGTACAATGAGTGCACATGCAGAAAAACTAACTAAATTAAAGCTGCAAGCAGCGTTGAACGGGCCCTCACCCCTTTGCGCACGTCGGGGGTAACCGCTGCCGTGCATTTCCATGAAAGTCGGGCACAGTTAGAGGCTATTTTCTGCATGGAGCGCGTTAAACACACGCGCGTACACGCGCACGCGCGCAGTACCCGTTCCGCTGAATATAAAACTTCACACAACTATGCTACGGACATGCCGTGTACACAAGCAGCAGCAGCAAACAACAGCACGCAACAGAGAGCAATAGACACGTATTTGTGCACATTTCAGCCTCACATACTGAGATCACAAAATCACGCAGCCAGTTACCAACACTTAGTCTAATGAATCAGCAGTATTCCTAATGTTATATGAAAGAGCATCACATAGAGGTAACTATAAGGAGCCAGAATGTGTGCTTCTTCAACCACCAAATTAATTAAATTTATAATAGACAACAGAGGGAAAAATCATGCACTTACCATTAAACGTCTTCACAACGCTGCGCCCATTGGGCGAAACAGATCACCTGTTTGGCTTTATGTTTTTAGTCTAAAAATAAACTTTTTAAAAAAGTATTTATTTACTAATGGTTCAAATTATAATTAAGACTATTCAGACATAAAACAAGACTCGGTCAAAACCGAGTATATGGCTGGACCGTATGGTCAAGTCTGTGAATTTGTATTTATACAAGGTGAAAAGGTATTAGCATGACCTACAGTATGTAAGGTTAAAAGTATTTCAGTTTTTTATGAAAGCATGTGTATCAAAAGTCTGTGCATCATATAAGTGATGTGTAACAATATATACAAACGTTGTGAAAGTTTCTCACTGTTGAGATATTCCCGCTGTCATCACTGACGTTGTTGCTGCTGTATTTATTCCTAGATGGAGTATTAATGGAGCAGCTTGTTATCATAACCTGCCACTGATCGATCCGAACTCCATTCAGAAAACAAGCATTTTAAAAGTTGTTTGCCTGTCGTCATGGTAACAGACCCGACAAAGCATGAATTCAGACTTTTTACTAATTAGCATCATTATGTAGTTATTTCGGCAGACTTTGATCTGGTTACAACAACGTCGCTGCCGTATTTATGCCTAGATGACGTTATGTTGAGTGTTGATTGAGTAGCTGGTGTTATCATAGCCTGGCATTGATCGATCCGAACTCCGTTCAGAAAACAAGCATTTTAAAAGTTGTTTGCTTGTTGTGTTGCGGACAGACTTGACAAAGAATGAATTCAGACTTTTTACAAATCGACATCATTATGTTGTTATTTCGGCATTATTTTGATCTATTTATTGCAATTAAATCACAGCACAGTCTGTTTATTTTGGGTTCATACCGCAGTAGTGACGTGTGGCTGCTAGATAGTCAGTTCATGGAGGAAATGGAGGAAAGCGAGGAGAAAATTTGCGAACATAACGTAACTTAAACGAACAAAAACAATAACACATGCACAACAACAGCACTATGTCATGTTACATTGAACCGCTGACACGCTCCCCAGAAAACGTAAACACAGAACTGTTCTCCGCCTTTTCATTTTGAAAGAGCAACGACCAATGAGGAAACTCCAGCAGTCAGCCGACCAATCCTGTAACTTCATCACTCAGTCAGGGATAGACTTTTGCGTTTGTAGGGCTGGCCCTCTGCGGTCCAGCCAAAAAATATATTAACCACAGAAATTTCTTGGGGGTGCTGAAGGGGTGCTATGGCTATCCCAGGGGTAGCTACAGCACCACCAAGCCCCTCCCTGGCGCCGCCCATGATGAGAAGGATACCAGGCCTTAAATGTTTCACAGCTTAGTGGCCATTTGTAAAAGCTGTTACTAGCACACTTCCCGACTGCCTGGAAGTGTTCCTGATCTCATCCTTCCTCTCTAACCAGCCTCGATTCCTTTCGTTGTTCTTTTTATTCCTCTTTTGTCATGCCCATCGCCCCCATCTGCTCGCTCCTCTTCACCCTCTTTCCTTCTTGCTTTCCGCTCTCGCTTGTTTCTTTGTTGTCCCATCTGCCTGGCTTACTTTCTCCAGTGCCTTCCTCCCTTCCTTCCTTCTTTTGCTACCTTTTTTTGTTTCCTCCATTCCTCCCTTCATCCTATCTCCCCTTCCCAGACGTTCTGCTCCCTCTCCCTCTCTGACTGCCTTTTCCTATACCTTCCTTGGCTCCATGCCCTTCCTTTGTTCCTTCCTTCCTAATTCAATTCCCTTCCTTGGTTCAGTCTCTTTTCCTTCCTTCCCTGTCTTCCTACCTCCTTCCTTTCCTCATTCCCTGCATTCTTCCCTCCTCTCCCTCCGTCCCTTCCTTTCCTTATTCTGAGCCACATTCGTAGATGTGTTCAATCGTCACCTCCACCCTCCAGTACAATGCTCCCTTCTTTCCTACGCCCTCCCTTGCCTTCTTTCCTCTTTTCCTATGTTTTCTCCTCGATTCTGGCCTCCACACCCACGTGACCGACATCATGCGTAAACTCTCATGACAGTAACACTCTGCCAGCTCTGCCATGCGGACAACCCTGGAGCAAGGAACTGTTGTTGCACAGAGACCCTCAGGCAGCTCTTATCTCCTAACCTCAGTTAACTCTGAACAATTTATAGCCCACTTCCACTGCCGGAACTTTTCCATGAAACCACAAAACCTTTTTTTTTTTTTAAGGATCTCTGGAATCTTATCTGCACTTGGACCAAAGGAACCAGGGTCTAGATTTAGTGCCTCATAGTTCCTGGCCCCTGTTCTGGGGGTAGTATGTTCCACTAGCCCAGGAACTATTGGGGTGGAGTCTGCTAAATGTTTCAATGTGGTTACACACTAAAGCAGGAATAAATTACTGTACAGCAATTGCTGTTCTGGTGCTTCAGTGTTCACTTTCACCGTCTGCATATAAACTACAAAAAACAAAATAACGTTGTTTCGTCACCAGTGAAAATTGCGTCTGAATTGACGGCTTTCTTTTTTAATTTGTTATCTGACAAATTTTCATAAAGCTAGGGTTGGTAATATTGAGAAACTATCAAGAGTACGCTAGATTTTAAAATGCACCAACCTATAAACCAGCCCAGTGTTGCCAACTCTTCTCCAATGAAAGTAGCTAGCAGTATAGCTCCACCAAGTCATCAACACTGACAGTCCATTCCTTCAGGCCTCCCTCCAAAGACAATCCCCCAAAATTTATGATTAGGAACATAAACAACGAACATAGCTGTTGTTAGTACAATGAGTGCACATGCAGAAAAACTAACTAAATTAAAGCTGCAAGCAGCGTTGAACGGGCCCTAACCCCTTTGCGCACGTCGAGGGTAACCGCTGCCGTGCATTTCCATGAAAGTCGGGCACAGTTAGAGGGTATTTTCTGCATGGAGCGCGTGGCGCTAAAGACTCTTATAAAACATGTCGAGTTTGGGGCTGATTGGACAATGTATAGTCAATTTACAACAACTTCCTGTTTCCTGTAGGAGGCGCTATGACGATCACTCATAATGACACGTATATGTCTTCAGGTCTGGACTCTTATCCAGCTTGTGAAATTTGGGGCAGATCAGACTATGTAAAGTCAGGTTACAACAGCCTCCTGTGTCATGTGCTATTGTGTGTAGCTGTGTATTGTGCGTTTTGTATGTTCTTTCTTGTATGACTTTAATATGTTTCTTTGTCTTGACCTGCCAAGGGACTACAGATGTGAATTAGCTTAAAGCTATAATCTGGTACAGTGCATCAAATGGTGACATTTATGTTTAAACTGTACATGGTCCCTTTTAAATTAAAAATAAATAAATAAATAAATGTCGAAACATCAAAATTCGCTGCGCCGCCACAACAACGCCGTTTCGCTAAAACACAAAGGCTTCGTCAGTTCTGATGCGTATTCCAGTTTACGTGAGTTTTTGTGCATCCTAAGCGCCTCAAAAATGTGATCTCGCAGTGGAAAAATAATCTTTAGCAAAACAATAGGTTTCCTTGCACTTCGTGACACCGTTGGGTCTCTGGCACTTTCATGCTTGGGCTCTAATTATTGGACGGGCTTATTAAAGTCTTCCTGCGACAGTCACATTTCTGTTTACGTTCCAAGACAACTGAAGAAGCATGAATATTAAAGCTAGGGTTGGTAATCTTCAAAAACATTTTTTTTTTTTTTTTTTTTGTCAGAGCATTTGATTTATTGTCGGAATGTAACGAGAATTTCAACAAATTTAACAAAAATGTTTTTGAAGAAGATTACCGACCCTAGCTTTAATATCCATGCTTCTTCAGTTGTCTGGTACGACGGAGTATTAGGGCCACATTGAGGGAAAAATTTTTCGAGATTCGAGAATAAAGTCATGATATTACGAGAATAAAGTCGTAATTTAATGAGAATAAAGTCGTAATATTTCAAGAAAAAAAAGTCATAATATTTCGAGAATAAAGTCATAACTTTACGAGGAAAATAAAGTCGTAATATTACGAGAATAAATTCATAACTTTACGTGAAAAAAGTCGTAATATTACCAGAATAAAGTCACAACTTTATGAGGAAAAAAAAGTCGTAATATTACGAGAATAAAGTCATAACTTTACGAGGAAAAAAAAGTCGTAATATTACGAGACTAAAGTCACAACTTTACGAGGAAAAAAAAGTCGTAATATTACGAGAATAAAGTCACAACTTTACGAGGAAAAAAAAGTCGTAATATTACGAGAATAAAGTCGTAATTTAATGAGAATAAATCGTAATATTACGAGAATAAAGTCATAATATTACGAGAATAAAGTCATAATATTTCAAGAAAAAAAAAGTCATAATATTTCGAGAATAAAGTCATAACTTTACGAGAAAAAAGTCGTAATATTACGAGAATAAGGTCACAACTTTATGAGGACAATAAAGTCGTAATATTACGAGAATAAAGTCAGAACTTTACGAGGAAAATAAAGTCGTAATATTACGAGAATAAAGTCATAACTTTACGAGGAAAAAAAAGTCGTAATATTACGAGAATAAAGTCGTAATTTAATGAGAATAAAGTCATAATATTTCAAGAAAAAAAAAGTCATAATATTTCGAGAATAAAGTCATGACTTTACGAGAAAAAAGTCGTAATATTACGAGAATAAGGTCACAACTTTATGAGGACGATAAAGTCGTAATATTACGAGAATAAAGTCAGAACTTTACAAGGAAAATAGAGTCGTAATATTACGAGAATAAAGTCACAACTTTACGAGGAAAAAAAGTAGTTTTTTCTTCAGAATAAACTCAGTTTCTTTCACAATCTTTTCCAAGTCCTGATACTGATGATAATGTGGTGTTGATGTGCTAAAAGATGAAGTATTTGGTTATTTGTGAAACCTAAACTAAAGTAGAACTTCACAAGATGCTCCACGTTCCTCAATTTCACACTATTTCCCCTCTAAAATAACACGTTAAATTACTACTTTATAATATTATGACTTTATTCTCATAATATTACGACTTTTTTCTCTTAAACTTATGACTTGATTCTCATACTATTATGACTTTTTTTCTCTTAAACTTATGACTTTTTTTCTCGTAATATTATGACTTTATTCTCGAAATCTCAGATTTGTTTTTTCTCAATGTGGCCCTAAAACTCCGTCGTAGTCTGGGAACGTAAACTGAAATGCACAAATGGAGCTTTTTTGTTATTTTGTTTAGCTCCTGGTTATCCTTCGTTCCTGTAACTATTTGTTCAAAGAACGGCTTCAGGATCATCTCCATATCCTGTCACACTCTGTGCACCTGTAAGCCAGTGTTTGTGTTTTGCAGCATGCTTGACGGTGAATGGAATGTGAATTTTAAGCCCTTCAAAAAAGAAAAAACAAGCAGAGAAGATATATCAGTTCAGTTCCTCTGGTTCAATATCACACCATCATCAGTTAAAATGTTCTATGTTGTCCTTTTTATGAGGCAGCTGTCCCTGGTTAAAGAATCATTGCCATGTTTTATCCATCATTATAGCACATTTAACAACTTATTTATATATTTATTTACCAGTTTATTTGATAGGGACCACGTATAATAAACATAAACTCCAATTGAAACCTGGTGCATGTTCATCCCTGTTATTATCAAGAGAACAATTAGTAAGAGTATTAAGGGGTCATACTCAAGTGTGGACAATAGTTTCCTCAATGTTCGAGCACAATTTGATCCAGCACTGCTCCGAGGTGTGGGCGTTAACCACAGCACACTGTGGGGCGTTTCTAACATGAATGCAGCCTGCCATTAGCCTAGCAGTGAAGATAATACAACTTCCTCTTTCCACATGTTAGAACCTGACAGCCAATTGGAGCCATAAAAGTCCAGAAGGTTCCCATAGCCAGCAGTTCACACCAGGCAGGCTGTTGTTAATGTTAATGAGGTGTGATGGCAGGCTGCTTGGTTGTCAAGGTCAAGGCTAGCACTGCTGACAACACGGAGACGTAGAGAAGTGTCTGAGACCCTCAATGCTGTTATTACTAAACAAGAAGGGAGGACTGTGGGTTAAAGGCAGGGTTGACGATGTTCTCCAGTAGACACTATCTGTTATATTGGTTGAAATGGTCTTTACCCCCCCCGACAGCGATCCATTACTGGTGAGCTCTGAAAAAGGACCAGAAAAGATCCGTCATCTGTAGCTGCTGTAATCCTGTAAAAACGTCTACCAATCACTGCCTCGAGGTCCGCTTGTAAAGAACCAATCAGATGCCTCCCTGCCTCCCTGCTCGTTCTCTATCCTTGGCGTGCACCAGCCTGAACTCAAAGCGCGTCGCCGCCGCACGTTTCCTGGAGAATGGAAGAGAAAACTCAGCTCTGCAGTAGCTCTGCACAGGTTACTGTCATGAGGAAGAGTTGTTGAGTTGAGGTCCTCTCTCCGCTCTGTGGCTGTGAAGTAGTTACGATGCGGCGGTGCTCGTGCATGTGTGTGGGGGGGGCGTTGCCTTGGAAGGAGTTTCGAGGGGGGGGGGGGGTTTAGACGGAGCTCCTGAGGCGATGCTACTTTCACATTATACTAGCTCTCCAACATCGTCGACCCTATCTTTAATCTATAAAATGTTCGAAAAAAAGTTAAAAAATACCATTTAAATTTCTCCAAGCTCCAGATGATCTGCTGGTTGTCTGACAAACAGTCCAAAACCTGAAGACATTATATCGACTCTCATATATGACAAAGAAAAGCAGCAAATCTTCACATCTGAGAAGCTGAACTCAGAGAATATTTGGCAATTTTGCTTGAAATATGACAGAAATTATTGTTCAACAAAATAGTTGCAGATTAATTTTCTGTCGCTCGATTATTTGATCAGTCAACTAATCATGCTTGTGTTTCACTTTTCAGGAAACAACACATTAAGGGAATTTGACTGGCTGCTAATAGCCGATGATCAACCAGCTCACTCACAGTATGAAGAGGAGTCGGGCTGTGAACCATAAGGGAAACATTTCAACTGCTGTTTACACAAATTGACGTACATGCACACTTTCTGAGACACACCCCTACCAGTAATATCTATATATCCACTATGTACAGATGAATAGTGTGGGAGTCCCACAGCAGACAGATTATATATATATATAAATACTCACACGGCCATCACAGTCCAGGTTCTGTTCATGTTTCTGACTTTAGAAAACTACTAATAAGGACCCAGCAGCAGGGCAGAGTCTTATCTTGAGTCATGATGAACCCGCAGCAGATCCTGACATGGCCAGGTCACATATTTAACCTTTGACCCCAGCTCCGCTCCGCCGCTGAGAGCTCTGCCAGGAGAAGCCACCGTGTGGCTCCAGAACGGAGGAGAGACGGAGAGACACCCAGGCTGAGAGAGGGAGAGAAAGTTGTGTGTTTATGTCCGACTCGGTCCAATGTAAACAGCTCGGATGCTGTCTGTCACCGCAGCCCAGTAACACGGTTGTCCTGTTTTCACCGTCCCATTCCCAGCTGTTATGGAAGTGCTTGTAGGGGCTGGGGTTATGGAAGCATACCATATATTGAACAGTTTTATAGTGCTCTGAGGAGAGGGAGGTAGTTTGCTGCATTACCTCTGTTTGTAAAAAAGGAACAAACTGTGCATGTCTGTGCTGAGGTTTGCCAGAGGTCAGAGAAGCTCCAGACCGATGGGATGTGCTCTCATTTCTCACATTTGATGCCCTGGAGCAAGGCACTAATCTCTGGTTCTTCACCTGCTGAGCACTGAGTAACTGCTCTCTAGCAGCTGTGTTGATTCTTAAGACTAAACACTTTATAAAGCATAATGTTCACCAGTTTACAAATATATGCATTTTCAGAATTTTATATGAGTCAAAGACAAACAATGTCATTTGCTCTATTTTAACAGAAGACCGGTGGTTTAGATCTTACATTTATGAGAAGGCCAACAAGCTACCACATGATGGGGGTAAATATAAACATTACAACCTTCTCTGTGTGAGTTACAAATAGCATGAATGGTGAACAATGTAGACTATCTATCAACCGAAGCCTACTTTTAATGTAACTTGATGCAATCTTTTTGTTAACATTCACGTTTCAAATTCTGATCCCCAGTTTTTCAAGGTGTGTCGTCTTCGAGCCCAAAATGAAGTGAAGCCAAGTGATGTAACTTGAGTCAGTGTTGGTTGAGGAATGAAACAGAAAATAGCTCTGTTGCTGCTGTTGCATCCACACTCTTTTAAAACCTTCTTTAAAAAGTTATCATCGTCACTCCCTTTATGATGACATCATCGGGGTTACTCTCCCACACTTGACAGGAAGTACAAGGGCATCCTAGGCAGATTACCTGTGTACAAATCCACTAAGTTTGTACTTTAATACCTATATTCTCAGGTCCAATAATTGGCTTTAAGGTGCCACCTGTGCGGACTGAGTCTATTTTATTATGGTCCTTGGTCCTGGAATGATCTTCAGGCTAGACTCAACCTAGAGTCCCTCATCTCGTTTGTCAGTTTTAAACAAAAGTTATCACAAGTTTTAATCACAAACCGTTGTTGCAATAATGCTTAACAATGGTGTCATGTCTTGTTGCCTTTTGTCTATATGTATCACACACTTTCTGTCTATTGAACCTCTTCTGTTGATGCCTGGACTTGAGTCTTTACTCTGTAATGAATTGTTTACTTTTTGTTTTATTGTATGCATGAAATCAAGGTGCTTCTGACGTTTATCTTTGCCTCTCAGTGGATTTTATCAAGTTAAATAAAGGTTAAATTACATAAATGCAGAATGCATTACACAACTGTTTTGACAGGCTTAACACGACTCCCTGTGATGTGTAATCTGAGCCTTACTGTATGTGTAAAACCAGTGGAGACCTTCCAAATAACTTTTACATTAAGCTCACACTCACTGTTTATTACCTTTTGTTCTTCGTCTTGAGTAGGGTAAGATTTTTCTTTTTGGACCTGCTCTTGACCCCTGAAATGGACTGGAACTCAACCGAGGTGCTCTTGACTGAGCCGGACGTTTTAATGGTTTCTGTTTTATTTCATGCAAACACAGCGTGCTTCTTACATCATGAGCCTGAACGCCTCGGCTATGTTTACATGTGCATTATAATCCAATTATAGACAATAAGCAGCGCGAGGCTCCACTTCAATAAAGATGTTTACATGGGTTTCAAATGGGACTGGTCCATTAATAATATTCCAGTTTCCATGCTGCACAGCGTAGTCCACATTACAATGATGCCAGAGGTGCTTCCATGGTGTCTTTGCAGGAGTATTACAATAAAATGATGCTTTGCAGGAAGCGTGTTGGCTGTAAATGACTAAACAACATAAGGGACAGAATAAAGAGCTACCAGTGCATATCTTCCATCAAGCATCAAGATTGCCATGTGTGTTCTAAAATGCATTGAAAACCTTAATGGTCTCCATCTTACTCCAATACCTCCTTTATAGCACTATTGTTTACCCAAATGGTTATTGAGCGTTGCCCAGATTGTCATGGTTCTGTTGTTCCTCCTAAATGTGTATCCACTGACATTAAACACAGAGAAAGGTCTATAAAGTGTAGTATGTCATTCATCCCAACTTGGATTACATGGTACGAAAAAAAAGAAAAAGTTCTGCATCTCTCTTCATCATCTCAAATCTCACTCTGGTCACGTTGCCAAAGAATGTTCACTGGTTTACACCATCCGTCACTTCTAAGTGCTGAAACTTGTAAACCGAAACATTCTTTGGCAACGTGATCATTTTCAGAGGTAATATTATGAGAAGAGATATATTCTGGTGGTTCTATCAAGAGACTCGTGTTCCATGAGATAAAACAAAGTAGTGCAGAGGTATACAGATATGCCTCCTCTAAACCACTGAATACCAGAAGCAGGCTGTGTTTGCAGCTGGTTTTATGATGCCGTGCTTGACAAATATCATCCCTTTGGTATGCTTCATGTTTTTTTGCCTTTCATTTCCAGTATTATGTAATTTCTATAGAGTATATAAATATTTATCCGACTGTTCCGCAGGCTTCGGTGAGACGTGAGACCCATGCTATAAAATATGTGGATTAGCATCACCAAAGCAGTTGCTTTGTTTTTCTTTATTTACAGTGATAATGTAGCCTTATCAATGCCTTTACTGTATGCAGCCAAGAAACTGAATTAAATTCTAATATAATATCTAATATTCTCACTCCCAACTCGTCAAATACCGAAGCTTGGTCAGTGGCCCTGTGCAGGTTCCCCTCTGGTTTATAAACATCCAACGTAGGTTGACTTAGTTTACTTATCTGTTACTGTTTTAAATGATGTCACTATACCTCATTCTTTTGAATGTGTTGCTCTGAAAGTTAACTTGTGGAGTAATAATTCAATGAATGTGGTTGGTGGGTGTGTACAGTACCGATCTCCCTCAGCTGTCTCTGGTGCAGTTAATACATTAGCAGACTTACTCGCTCAGTACAATAACTCAGAGATGCTGGTTCTCGCTGACTTTAACCTAAAATGTCTGACAAATGACTCAAATGGTCTAAAAGAGATGTATGACAATCTCAATCTGTCACACTCCTCAAACCATCCCTCTCAGTTCACCCTACAGGCCTTCACTACCTCCGCTGTTAGGGAGGCTCTACAAGCTATCGACTGGAGAGGATAAACTGGATCCTTCTTTTTTTAAACCTCTGTGCCCCATTTATTGCTGATGAAATCACACATCTCTTTAATTTCTTCATCTCCAATGGAGTTATCCCTCAGGTCTGGAAAACTGCACATGTAGTCCCACTGCACAAGGGTGGTGATAAAACTATCTTAACAACTATCGGCTAATTTCCAAACTCTCCTGTCTTGCTGCAGTCATGGAATCATTAGTTAATAATCAGCTCAAATCATTCTTCTCAAGAAACTCTGTGTTAAATCAACACCAGTCTTGTTTCAGAGCTAAACATGGTGCTGTCACTGCTGTTGTTGACAACAGGAAATGTGCTGCTGCCCTCTTTGTCGATCTAACAAAAGCATGTGACACTGTTGATCATGCTCTGCTCCTGCAGAGATTATGTGAAATTGGTTTTTGATTATAAATCCTGTAAATGGTCTCATAGACAGCAATGTGTGATCCTGAGAAATGTTACCACTGTCAAAGGGGGCTCCACAGGGGTCTATATTGGGTCCTGTCTTGTTCACAATTTAGATTAACAACAGTATGTCCTTCTTAACAAATTGTAACTCCCATATTTATGTGGATGACAAAGTTCTGAATTACTTTGCTGATACTTTACACTCAGCCACTGAAATCCTACAACAAACCTTTGACAAATTGCAAAATACAGTTTTTAATCTGAAATTAGTTCTGAATGCAAAGAAGACTAAATACATGTTATTCTCTAGAGCCAGAGATATTGTGGACAACAGTTTGCATATAAGCACTCTGAATGGACTTAGTATTGACAAGGTCTCGGAGTATAAATACATTGAGCTGTTATGCACACAGCAGCACAGCTTCAGTTTCATCAACAGACCTGACCTACTGCTTCATTGGCTAAACCATCTGTAAGCTTTAGCTAACCGCTAACGACAACAACAACTCCTTTCAACACAGATAAATATGCTCAGAAGACTTTCATTATTGGATTTATTACTTTTATGAAGTCTCACTATTGTTCCAAGCTGGATTACAAACCGTCTGAAAGCTACAGCGGTTACGAAGCAGCTTCAAGTTAAAGCATCTACACCAGAGATATTATAAAAGTAGTAACTAGAGGACTTTTCCGTCGTATATGACAGCGTTAACCTCAGGGGGTTAAAGGCGTTTCACACCAAGCACGGATTTTTGTCCGAAAAATTTGCACAGAAATGTATAAAAGCTGATTTAGTGGGTTCTTATGAATGCTTGGAGACCCCTGCACAAATATTCTGCAGCATCTCGAGATAACTTCTGTTATGATTTGACGCTATATACAAATAATTATATGGATTAATGGCCATTTGTCCGACAAATGGTCTTTTTTCTGTCCTAGGAGACATTTTTGGGACTATTTGTGTTTCAGAACAACAATAGGCCGTCCCCTTCTCAACACCCAATAAGACAGGACAGACACTACACGACAATCTAATAAAGGATAATATATGGCTTGGGATCGCCCAGCAGCTGGGAGACGATGAAGATGGTAATGTAGCTGATATGCATTTGTTAACATTATATGTTGGTCACGGAACGAGGCTAGCCACAACAGCTAGCGTTAGCATCACACTGGGGGTTCGATTAGTTTATCTATTGTGTAGTTATAAGAGTATTATATGTGGATAGGTTTTTGTTGTGTGGAGTGGACGGCAGAATTCAAATGCATATTTTCGCATCGCACTGGAGAGAAACTGCTTCTACTGTTAGTGTTCCTGTTGTCGTATTATTGGTCACATGACATATGTAACCAACCAAATATTAAACCACTTAACCCCCCAGCAAAGTCAACCTATCCATCATTCAATCAGTTTAGAAGCTGATCAAACTATAGTATTGTGCCATGCAGACTCTCCAGCCAGGTCAAGCTGAATGTCAACACAGTTCTTCCCCACTGCACATTCCAGCTTAAAGTCCAGGCAACAGTCAAAGGAGCCGGGCGATTACAGTGGCAGCTGCCTGCGTCACTTTTTAGTTTACTTTCTAAATGTTCAGAAGCCTCGGAGCCTTTTGAAGTCATTTCCTTGTGTTGGGGGGGGGAGAAACTAGCTGTGAGTAATGTGTACAGTTCCAGCTGTGTTCCATATTACCAACTTACCACTAGGTAACAGAAGGATCACACTATGGTTATGCATGCTGGGTGTACACCATGTTTTGGGTTGTTGTTTTTTATACAAAATGTCACCTCAAAATTAGACTTTTTTTTAAATGTTCAGATTGACTATAATTGATTTTCACCCAGATTGTATGTCCAACACATCTAAAACTGGTTGTTTCCTCAAGCAAGAGGTCACTCACATCATTCCATAATAATAAATCCCATAATAATCTTTCAGCATTTTGTAATTCAAGTGTTCTGAGAGAAAACTAGACTTCTGCTCCTCCTCATGGCTCTGCTTTCAGAGTTTAGAACATCTAGCCCGTGACGGGAGACTTTGACCAATCACAGGTCATTTCAGAGAGAGAGAGCGTTTCTATTGGCTGTGCTCCGGCTGGTGGGCGGTGCTTGGTATTTCCTCAACTGATCTCAACATGGCTGCCGGGTCACAAACTTTCTCATTTTACAGCTAAACAGTAACTACAAGATGATTCTGAGAACATCTGAGGAGAGAAATAGTCATTACAGTAACATAATATTGATTCATATCTGATCAGCGCTGCCTAGTTTGACAGTTTGATCGGAGTTTGCGAGTGATTGACAGCTGCTCAGATACGGCAGACTCCAGATCAGCTGTGATTGGTTGTTTTCCTCCGGTCTATGAAATCTTGCAGATGCCGTTAGGAGCACCGGAAGACACCGAGGGACATGAATTTTTTCAGATTACCTGTCTCATGCACTACTGTCAGGATATAGTGACTGTTTTATAAAAACAACTTTATTTAATCTTTAAGTAGGCCTAATAATAAATGCATACACTGACACAGGTGTTCTCAGGTATTCTGTTTGTCCTTTTCTCAGTTTAGAGACGGTTGAGGCCGACAGTTTGAAGAGGTCACCATATTCTAAAGATTGATAAAGGTGTAAATTGTCCCACCTGAGCAGACTGTGAATCAAGTGCAGTTACACAGACACAGTCCAGTCTAATCAGCCGCGTGATAACACAACACAATGCTAGTTTTTACATTTGTTGGCATCACATCTGGAACCACAAATAAGAGAAACAGCAACACTCCTCAACATTGTTTCCTCCAGATGAGCAGCACAGTAACTGGAATCTTTCAAGTGGATCCGTTACTGAAACAAACACGCTCTCTGTGGAGCGACTGAAGCTGCCTGTGTCATAAAGGCTTTGTTGAGTTTAGGGCCTACGGGAAGCCCCCCCGGCCCCCCCCCCCCGACCAATTCAAGCAAGCTGCTCTCAGCGAGTGAAACCAGAGAAATGGCAATGCCCACGGGAGCAGGGATAGTGACTCAAAGACACCCATTCACCAGCCAAACACTCTTCCCAGGGGTGTAAGCCCTACAAGCACAACTATACAAGGATCACACACTCTCTGTTGTTACCTAAATGGAGTTATTAATCTAGATTTTCCATTGATCATTATAGCATTGTTGACACAATCTCTGACCTTATCGTTTGTTTTCACTGACCAGCTATCATTAACCTCTCACCTGTAAATACATTCATCACTTTGTGGAGTCATTAAATATCTTGTGACAATGAATCAGCCGAAATCAATGTTTGAAATTGCAGCAAAATCACGTTCCTCATTTAAAATAGTACTTTGAAGAGAGATTCTGGGTATTTGTCATTAAGTAACACCAGAGGTCACTTCAGGACACGTCAGACAGTGAAGAGAAAGAGACAAAGAGTCTAATCTTTCTAACAGTATTACATAATCAATGAGTATACCAATTAACATCTTTCAATTGACGTATGTATTATGCATTTATATAGCACAATCTGGTTGTAGTAAGGAAAATATTCTCAGTATAAATTTTGCCATTAGGGAAAAAAAGATGCTATGATTAGCATCAGCTAGCATGGCATCTACCAAGTGAATATACAGTAGATTTGCTCACATTACAACAAAGATTGTCTTCAAAGAAAAACTTACATTAAATTGAGAAAAGTGCCATTTGCTTTATATTCCATCTCCATCATGGTTATTATTTATTTTTTGGTAGTCAGTAGCAATCTATAGCAACATGATATGCTTATTCTACATAAACTATAAAAATCATTCAATTCAATGATAAATTTCTTATTTTCTTTGGTATATTTGTCATATATAGATATATAATGATGATTGCTGGGTAATATGTATGTTGATGTTGTCCAGTGTCAAGTCTCCATTGGATCACGATATACAGTCGCTAGTCAAGCTGAGTACATCCAGCAAACAGTCCCTTTCAAACATAAGAGGCAGTAAGTGGGCCTGTCATAAAAGCGTGCACTGGGGCCCGGCGTAACTACTTTATGCCTGATGTTACATTAAAGTTATAATCCTTAAAGGTATCCTGTATTTTTCTTGTGAACAAACACAGTTATGTATATGTTCAGTGTTTCCAACCAAACATCTCACCATAGAGAGCTCCAGGGATGGCGTATTTTTGTAGGCCAACCAGGAAGTTAACATCGCCCTGGTTCCCTCGATAAAAAGCCATGAAAGCCTCAATTGCCATGAATTTTTGTAGAGACATTTAGGGTACCCAGAGGATATATCCTAAAAACTTTGGTGATACCCTGACTTTTCAGCACCTCCATGAGGTTTATAGATATTCACAGAATTACAGAGAGGACGAGTTCTAATGACTGAAGTCATCATCTGAGTTTTTCTCTAGCGCCACCAGCAGGTCAAAGGTTTCACTTATTCAGTGAAATATCTCAACATCTACTTGATGTATTGGTACCCACCATATTTTGTGCAGGTATTTGTGGTTCCCAGACAATGTGTATCCTCCTGACTTTTCCTCCTGCACCACCAGCATATTGACATTTTTGGTACAGAGTTAAATGTCTGGATAACGATTAGATGCACTGCCGTGACATTTGGTACAGATAGCCTATTCATGCTCCCCAGATGATGAAATGCAAAAACTTTCTTCCTCTGACCTTTTATCTAGTGTCATCATCAAATTTAAATGTGTCATTACTTTGGTTTATGATCAAATACCTGCAAAACTAATTCCCATGAGCCTCAACTGTACTTTTTGTTTAGTGCTAATAAGCAAACGTTAGCATGTTAACAAGCTAGATGGTAAATATTATACCTGTTAAACGCCATCATGCTAGCATTATCATTGTTAGCATGCTGATGTGAGCATTTAGTACAGCCTAACTGAGCCACTAGCATGGCTGCAGACTTAGTCTTGCTTGAATATGCTCTAACCTACATTGTTAAAGTGTTTGCTAGCAGCCTTTTACTGGCACAGTACTTTGTTTCTTAGCATGTTATTGCCACCAACTGTCAATCAGTGGACTGTTGGGAAACAGTTAGCAGGAATGTGTATTGCATCAGCTACATTTGTACCATAAAAATGTAATTAATAGCCCGGGGTTTTATTTGCTTCACTGAACTCAACCACGTCTACATGGGACAAGCCTTTAATTCCTTTTGCACAAACTCTTGCTCAGCAAAGATTGGTATTTCAAATGAAACAACTATGAATATTACTTATAATAACATATCAATTATGAATCTTTCATTTGATCTAGCTCTGAGACAGTTAACGATGCTCGTTCTATATTACCCGGCATACCAACAGAACACCTCTCTTTATCCTCTTAAAACCCACTTGCCCATCAAAAGGGTTGAAAACTAAATAGAGAAAGGTGGGGACGCTTTTATTTTGTAGCCAACAAGGTAACGAAAACAAGCGTACCCAACAACACGGTGCAGGAAGAAGAGAAAATATAGATTATGTCAATTAAAGTGCGGTCTTTGTTTGACAAACAATGGACTTCACATGATAATATTCACACCTTTGATTCTTTTGATCAGTGGCTCTTACGGACTAAAGGAATTTACATAATCAAGGAATGGACACATATTCAGGGAGTTGAGTCTCCACTATTTTTTCATCTCTCTTGTTTACCATGCAGGTAAATCTGAATGAATTATACTTTGGTGCTCATGGTTTCTGTGAAATTAACTTAATAATTCAATTGTGGAGAATCGAGCCGGTCTAACGATGTGTAACGTCCATATTGACAGAAACGTCTGAGACCTGCGTTTTTTTGTCAGAATGTGTCGCCACACCCGGCGAATAAAAGGGACTTGGTCTCTAATTGGGGCTCGACTTTTAATTATTTTATGGTATCCTTGTGCTAAAAACAGGCTTCTGCTCAAAGAAATTGCTTCACAGTGCTACTAGTACGATAAAATCTATCAGTGCTGGTTTATTTACGACACCTGTGCACCACATACACTGATCAGCCATAACATTAAGACCACTGACAGGTGAAGTGAATAACATTGATTATCTGGTTACCATGGCACCTGGCAGTGGGGGGGATATATTAGACAGCAAGTGAACATTTCGAACTTTGAACTTTGTGTTGGAAGCAGAAAAAATGGGCCAGCGTAATGATGTGAGCGACTTTGACGAGGGCCAAATAGTGCTGACTAGACGACCGGGTCAGAACATCTCCAGAACTGCAGCTCTTGCGGGATGTTCCCGGTCTGCAGTGGTCAGGACCGACCAAAAGTGGTCCAAGGAAGGAAAACCGGTGAACCGGCGACCGGGTCAGACCCGAGGCTCATTGATGCACGTGGGGAGCGAAGGCTGGCCCGTGTTGTCCGATCCAATAGAAGAGCTACTGGAGCTCAAACTGATGAAAAAGTTAATGCTGGTTCTGATAGAAAGGTGTCAGAACACACAGAGCATCTCAGTTTGTTGCGTATGGGGACCGGTCAGGGTGCCCGTGCTGACCCGTGTCCACCGCCAAAAGCGCCTACAATGAGCACGTGAGCATCAGAACCGGACCACGGAGCGATGGAAGAAGGTGGCCCGGTCTGATGAATCACGTTTTCTTTTACATCATGTGGATGGCAACGAGTTGGAGGTGTTGACTCGGCTTTCAAATTCTCCAGATCTCAATCCGACGGAGCATCTGTGGGATGTTCTGGACAAACAAGTCCGATCCACGGAGGCCCCACCTCGCAACTTACAGGACTTAAAGGATCTGCTACTGACGGCTTGGTGCCAGATACCACAGCAGACCTTCAGAGGTCTAGTGGAGTCCATGCTTCCACGGGTCAGGAGGACCTACTGAATATTAGGCAGGTGGTCATAATGTTATGGCTGATCGGTGTATATGCCTCACAGTTCTTCATCCAATATGCTAATGACGTGTGTTTGATCCATTAAGGCCCTGAGTGGCGACTTTGTCAGCAATGCAACAAAAACAGAGTTGTGTGTCTGTTTACAATGGAACCAAATGAACCGCGGGCTGTGAGGATTCATAGTGTGACCTTGTTTTAATAGAGAAGACAGACAACGCTGTTAAACTCGATGATCAATACGTTGTCTTCTGCATCACGTTCAATACGTGCAGCCATTGTTCCTGTGCAACACTAATCCTGTGCAGAAAAAGGTTGACTACAACATCCAGTCATGGACAGAATGGAAACATGGGGTTTAATGTAAACTCTTAAGGTAATATTCCTGTTACAGTCCTATTTCTTGCCTCTATGCGTCCTTCCGGATAATAACTGAACTATTGTTGAGGTCATTGCAATTCATGTAAAAGCCTTAATCTAACTACAGTATTAACATAATCTGGATTTTCACAGTATAAACGAGTTGTTTGTGAATGTTCTGTGTGAATATTGCTTTCAAGTATTATATATGACTCATGTTTGACTGAAATAACCCCCCCGCCTGCTGCCTGTCCTCTGCTGCCCTCCCAACACAACCTCACACACTAATCAATATGAATATTAAGACACCATAATCTCTTTGTGTGTGTGCTTTCTCCGCGTGCAGGGGAAAAACTCTCAGTGCCCGATACCTCACACAGTCAGTGTGAGTCATTTAGCACATTAAACAATTAGACTGAAAAGGGCACCCCCTGCCCCCCCCCCCCTTCTGTGTCCCCACATGTTCAACAACAGGACGACACATAAGGGAGAGAGTTCACATTCATACAACGCACAACGTGTGTTCAAGTGTGTACATCAAATGCCAAATGTGTAGATAGAGTGGGTAAAGTGGGAACAAGCAGCGATGGTTGTTTTCGGGGGGGGCAAAAAAGCAGAGAGGGTTTAGCAGCAGCTGCCCAGAGAGTGACGATTGTATGAGAGGGAGGGGGAGAAATAAAGAGCGGAGCGAGGGAAGGAGGAATAGAGGGAGGGTGATGGAGAGAGGGAAAATCAAGGGGGGGGGGACAGGAGGTAGGAAGGAGACTTAGTTGTCAATCGAGAAGAGTGGATGTAGGAGGAAGAGGAGGAGGAGGAGGAGGAGGAGGAGAAGGAGGTGGAGGAGGAGGAGGAGGAAGAGGAGGAGGAGGAGGAGGAGAAGGAAGAAGAGGAGGAGGAGGAGGAGGAGGAGGAGGAGGAGGAGGAGGAGGTCAATTAGCTTTACGCATATTAAGTATTTTCGTGAAAAAAAATTGGTGAAAAGATTAGTGTGATGTATGTTTCCATTGTAAAACACTGGGTGTGCCAGTGTTGTATTCTTTTCCTGTTTTGAGGGAAAATTACTAATTAATATGCCTCTTTTTCCTGCAGTGTGGACGGTCCCGAGCTCCCGGTCCACACCAGCTGCCAGGAGTGTCACAGGGTTAGTGAGGCCTTGAGCCACACAGATAATCAGCTTTATTAGTGCTGCCGCTAAAACCGATTTAAGAGCAGACTAGAGGGATCAGACGGGCCAGCTGTCCACAGCAGCGCCTCGGCAGCACCCCGGCCCCCGGCACACACAAAACACCACAACAACAACGAGCCAACTGTGTGCGCTGCCAATTCAACTGTGTGAGCGGGCTTATTACCATATATCAAACACCAGCTCAGAGGAGGTCGATCAAAAAGAGCAATTACAAAATCTGTTTTCAGTGATACATTTCAGATGAAAGATTATGAAAATATTAATCTACAGTCGAATATTTTAGTGGATTTTTAACATTTCATAATTAAATTTTTGTGAGCTCCATGTTGCCATGGCACTGACCTTTTTCCTGCCACTTCCAGTTCTTTCCACAGGCCAACTAACTCATCAGCGCAGTCAAAACATCCTCGCCTCATTAACGAGTCCCTGACCCTGACAGTGACCCTCCACCGGCCTCATGACCTCATGGAGTTTCCTCTCCACGTACAGTCCATCTCCTAACCTGCCTCCACTGCTAATTACAGAGCGGCGAAAAAAAGGAGGCTAACTCCATATTAGACGGGCGCAAGCGTTCAACGCTGCAGCTCCGGGCGCGACTTCAACCTTACATCACGTTTCCGTCTGGGTTGAGAACGAGACAGTGGAAAGGACCGGCAGAGATAATCTGGTCTGGTCACAATCTCCGTCACGGTCGCATCCTCTACAGAGAACCAGGTCTCGTCCACTCAGACGGAGGTTTCAAGGCCAGATTAGCCAGGAAAGGGCAAGTGAAAAACAGGACACACACTCCGATATCTTGGCACCAGGACTGTTGAAATACTGCCTGAAATACCTCATAATCACAAACAAATGACTCCCTTTACCTTCTTCGATATACATTGAGGGAAACCTTTTCATCACCACGCTCTCACATGTGGATGTTAAAAAGTTGCCCCATCTCCAGGCACATGCATCCCCGACAGATCAGGGTCAAAGTTGTGCACATGAGGATTGTTCGGTGAAAAGGAGGGACACAATTTTAACTAATAACTGTCTGCTAATCTGCTGATGCTAAAGAAAAAGAGCCCAACCTGAAAATGAAACAATTTTCCACTTGTTGTATTGCTCCAAAAATACACACTTTCCGTGCAACAAACAGAAGCACAAAGCTCATTATTATGCAGAATCATCAGACATCCACTTTTTTTTTTCCTACTGGCAAAGGCATGACCCGCCATTCTGCCTCTTGTTACTCGTTGCCTTTTTCGATTGGGTTGGTTTAGGCATGAGGAGCTTAGTTAGGTTTAGGGTCAGAGAATCAGGGTAAGCCAACCAGAGCAGAGCAGGGCGGGTCATGCCCAACCAGGAAGGTTCGATGATGTCGTTTTGCATAATAATTTGTGCTTCTGTTTGGGATAACAGGCTGTCGGGACATTTTTTGGACTATTGGGGTTTTTGAAAGATTTTCACGACTGGCGCTAGGTAGCTAGCTAAGTGGGTAGATGACATTCCTATTTTTAATCCTAATAAACTCTGATTGGACAAATAGTTCTCGAACCTGTGGGCACAACACAAAACTCTCTCTGAGTGGATCTTTTCAATTTAGCAAATTCCTAATTTCCTTATGAATCATTGAGAGACTGAGATAGAATATTATTGGAGCTCTCAAAGTTAACGCAAATTCATTTTAACACCACTAATTTCTTTAACGCATCAACACAACTTGCGATGTTTAGGTTGTTGCGGCTTTAAAGACTGCTGCCAGTTATTTGTTTTGTATAACCCATCAAATTACAAAATAAATGCACTAGCTGTTCTTGTTCCATTTCAGTCTCTCGGTCTGTGGGTCATGGGTCCTTTATGTAAAAGGTGTTTGATAAAGTAGAAAAAGTACCGATGGTCACCAATCAATCAAAAGTCTTTCACCTCTGAAAAAGGATGAAGAATATTGATATATTTCTTCGTTTGCTGAGAATGGAATATTTTAAGATTAACTTTAAGTTTAATTTATTTGCACATACATAAAACCGCACAAAATCCAGTCAATGAAAAAAAACAACAAGAAATGTGTCAGGAGAGGTCAAGAAGCCACAGGCTTATACAAAGGACCCCCCCAAAACCCCAGGAGAAAAAAAACAATAACAAAATAGGAAGAAAGAACTAAACTAACATAATTTTAAAAAATACAACAAAAGTTAAACAACAACAAGAAGCAGACAAAATGAGCAGAAAAACTTACCAGACAGAGGAAAACAATCCAATAAAAACAATGAAATACATTAAAAACAGTACAGAGAAAAGGAAAATATATCTAAACACATCAAAAGATAATTAGATATCATGAATTAAATGTGATGATAATGTTCTAAGGATAACGAACTTTTGATAACATGTATTTGGTGTTTCATATTTGTACACTACGATATCTGAGGGAGTACTGGCAATGTTCTGTTTTGGTAAAAAGGTGAAGATGATCAACCTGTCTAGTATTATGGGAATGAATTTGAGACTTAGAATTAAAGAAGTTGCTAAACGATGATGGTAGAGAAGAAGGCAAAACATATATATATATATATATATATATAAACACACATATCTGATGAATATTTATGTCATAAACTGAAAGAATGTTCAGTTTCCTGAACAGTGGAACAGAAGCCTCCTAAGAGTTTGACACAGTTGCCGATCAAACAAATCGTTTTTGCAACAAACAAAGTTTATAAAGATTTGAGGGGTATGTACAGTATTTGCCCAAACAATATTACCATAAATCAAATAGGGATAAATCATGAAATAATATAAGGTTAATAAACATGAAACATTAATGAACAAGTTTTTATTTTCTGTTGGGATAAACATGAGATAATACTTTGGTGTATGAGGTCCAAGCCTTCGATATCAGCCCGATACTAAATATGTTCACACCTATTAGATACATTTACGATTCATCAGGGAATCATTAGAATCCAAAACTTTAGTTACACATGACCGGCCCAAACTCCAGCAGCCCAAAAGGAAAGCAGGGGGTGCGGGGCATGAATGATCTATGTGTGTATGTGTGTGTGTGTGTGTGTGTGTGTGTGTGTGTGTGTGTGTGTGTGTGTGTGTGTGTGTGTGTGTGTGTGTATGTGTGTGTGTGTATGCACACACATAGCAGCCTGTTTTTCAGACGTGTGCATGTGTGTGATTATGTATGTACATGCCATGGTTTCATTCATATGTGTGTGCACATGCTGTCTTGTTCTCTTGCGCTGTGTGTGCGTGTTTGTGTGTGTGTGTGTGTGTGTGTGTGTGTGTGTGTGTGTGTGTGTGTGTGTGTGTGTGTGGGATCTGAACGACTGAACGATTCTTCAAACCCAGGAGTGCAGATCTTTCTTAATCTGCAGTTAACGGCTGTTTAAACAACCTCCATAAATGTTTAACGGTGCTGCCCGTGCCCTGTTGAATGGGAGGCATTTTACTTCATGCAAAAACAGGCCGCCAGGGGCCTCGAGGGCCAACCCCCCCCCCTGACTCGCATTTAATGTGTGTAAGAAGGCGGCCATTATCAGCCTTACAATGACACAATTCACTGTGGCCGTGTGTCTGCTATCCCATTTGGTTTGTATCAGGCCCCGGTCCTGCTGATGGCTATCTAATTGGAAGAGTTAATCAAGAGCTAATGTCTGAAGAATTGATGGTTGAGACTGTGTACACAGTGTGTTTCCTCCGGTAATGCTTCATATGAGAGATCCAATGGAGCAGAGTCAGATGGGTGAGATTGTTGTTATCTTTGGCAGGAGTCTTTATTTGGTTCAAGTTGAATTCAGATTTTATGACAGAATCTAAATTGAAGATGGTTTTTATTTTTATTTTCTTACTCCATCGTAACTCAGAGCTAGTCTTTCTTTACATTTAAAGGTGCTAGAATCGAAATTCTGAGCATTAGTAGAGCATCAAACAACTATTTCTATGTAACGATATAGTGGAGTATTGTCTATCTCTCCCTTGACATAAATAATTGACTCTTTAAATAACTAAATAAACCTTTTTGCAATCATTTTAATGTTTTTTTTTCCTTTACAAAAAATATCAGTTGTTAAGTTTTTTTTTTCAGTTTTAATAGATAAACAAAACCAAAATTTGATAAAAATGTTTCGAAGCATCAAACTGTGACAAACCTTAAAGGACTCAAACAAATCTGACATTGTATGAAACCATATAGATACTTGTTTTGTTGGTTGACATTTGGGAAATATGCTAATTCGCTTTACATGAGAATACCTCGACAACTCTCATATCTGACTGTTAAAGCTTGGGTTGGTAATCTTCATAAACATTTTTGTTATATTTGTTGAAATTCTCTTTACATCCTGACAACAATCAATAAATCAAATACTTTTTGATTTTGGCCGTCACGTGACTGTAATGAAATGATTGGACGGGCTACCTGCCTGCCTACCTGTCTACCTGTGTGCACTCTGCCCATGCACCGGAGTCTTCCACAAGCTGCTAGCTCGGCAGCTATGAGTGCTAACAACAGCCATGTTAGTTGTTTACATTCATTATGATAATTTTGGGGGAGTGGCCTGAAGAGACCACTCCCCCAAGTGTTGTGAGCTTGGCGAATTTCTAGTTAGATTTAGTGACTTTTGGAACCTAATTTGACTGTTATCAGGCCATTAAATAGGCGTTATCAGTCTCTATAAGCACCATAGATGTGGGTCATTAGGGGCCTACTACGCCTACTACGTTGTAAAAGTGAAAGTGATAGTTAAACATGTTGTAAAACTGAATGAAAGTTCCTTAGGTTTAGGCAAAAAAAAAACGGTTTGGGTAATAAAACTACAACTTCTTTAGGTTTAGGCAACAAATCTACAACTTCTTTAGGTTTAGGCAATAAAACTACAACTTCTTTAAGTTTAGGCAATAAAACTACAACTTATTTAGGTTTACACAATAAAACTACAACGTCTTTAGGTTTACACAATAAAACTACAACTTCTTTAGGTTTAGCCAATAAAACTACAACTTATTTAGGTTTACACAATAAAACTACAACTTCTTTAGGTTTAGCCAATAAAACTACAACTTCTTTAGGTTTAGCCAATAAAACTACAACTTATTTAGGTTTAAACAATAAAACTACAACTTCTTTAGGTTTAGCCAATAAAACCATAACTTATTTAGGTTTACACAATAAAACTACAACTGCTTTAGGTTTAGCCAATAAAACTACAACTTATTTAGGTTTACACAATAAAACTACAATTTCTTTAGGTTTATACAATAAAACTACAACTTCTTTAGGTTTATGCAATAAAACTACAACTTATTTAGGTTTACACAATAAAACTACAACTTCTTTAGGTTTAGCCAATAAAACTACAACTTATTCAGTTTTAGACAATAAAACTACAACTTCTTTAGGGTTACACAATAAAACTACAACTAATTTAGGTTTGGGCCAAAAAAAAAACCCTAGTTAAGTTTGGGGAAAAACATTGTGTTTTGGGTTAAAATAACTACAAACACAAAGACAACAACACATGGTTGGTTTCACACAGGATGTGTTTTGTGTCCCATCCATCATCCGTCCACTGACCTCCACCCTTTATGGAGTTTCACACTGTCTATAAAACAACACCTGACTTCTGCTTCTACTCCTGTCATAATTACTACGGTCTCTAGAGGTCGCTGTCATGTTCTTTTATACCTTCTTTCGGCGATCTACCATGTGAATAGATGATAAAACCTCCTAGTGGGTGTAGTAGGCCCCTATATGGGGCTTATAGCGACTGATAACCCCTATTTAGTAGCCTGACAACAGTCTAATCGGCTGCTTTTGGAGCTAGTGCTGCTAGCTACATTCATCGGAATATAGTTGGCAACACTGGGCTGGACTTTTAAGTTGGATATCTTCAAAATCTAACATACTGAATGGCTTCTCCACCTGGTTATTGCTTTTTAAACCAGCCCAGACCAACAGGCAGGGGTGGGGGTGGGGGGGGGTTTCCCTGCTATATAAAGATAGCTACAAATGCTCCAGCATTGATTTATGGCTATTTAGTACTTTTGAAGCACATCCTTTCTTGATGAAGGGAAAATCTCCTTGTCTGTGCTTGATAATTTATAGACCACCGAGATATAACCCCACTTTTATCAGTGAATTCGCAGAACTGTTGTCCTTAACTCTGCCAAGAGTTTGATAAGTTACTGATCCTTGGAGACTTTAACATCCATGTCTGCTGCCCTTACGACCCCCTTGGCCTGGAGTTCTACAACCTTATAGAGTCTTTTAACATATCACTTGTTCGGAGTTAACCTACAAAAGGTCATACTCTTGATCTAGTGTTAACCCATGGGATAAATATTCCTGATGTCGAATGTGTAGATGCCTGTATCTCAGACCATCAATGCCTTATGTTTAATATAGTGCTGCCTTGTGTTTCCTCTAGCCCAGTCCCCACAACTAGATCTAGATTTTTTAACTCATCCTCTGCAACTAAATTCAACACTGCCTTTAATATCCCCACTAGCTTCTCTGGCTCGCCTCCTTCTGCGAGTGAGTTGTTGAATAACTTTAATAACACATGCTCCTCCATCTGATATGAAATGCTCCCGTCAAGACCAAAAAATCCAGTCGCCTCTCGATGACCTGGATAAATGAAAACATTTGGGCGCTGAAACGTGAATGCTGCAAGGTTGAGCGGTTGTGGAAATCACAGTTCACCTGCAACAGCTCAGGGGTCTCATTTATAACCGTTGCGTACGCACAAAACAGGGCCTGAAATGTGCGTACGCCACTTCCCAAGCAACAGTTGTGATCTATAAAAACAAACTTGACGGGAGAATGTGCGCACCTGTACGGAAACTTTGACCCATGCGTGCGTACATTATGGAGGCACCGAGGTAAGGGAAACTGGCCACGCAGATGGTGAGGTGATGAATTGAAACCAGATTGTTGAAATTAAACATTTAATGTCACTTCATATCACACGTTACTTATAGATCCACTTTATCATAGATATTTAAACCAGCAGTGTCCTAGTGAGCAATACTTAACCCAGAAGCACCTTACAAATGTAAAATATATCAGCCAACTCAAATCTCAAAGCAGATTCCGCTCAATATCTCATCAGCGCTGTCTCACCATCACGTCCCCCCCCCCTCCGAACTACTGACTCTCAGCTGTGGAGCAACGTAGCTGCTGAAATCAAAGTATGATAGTCATTTTTATAAAGTTGTTGTGTGTAAAATCGCTGCAGTGAACACGATATGACTTATTCATTTATTTATGGTTTATAGGGACAGATACAGTATACATAGACAAAAGGAAAACAGCTATCCGATGCAACTATCAGACTGTCTCCGGTGCGCCACCGCGGTGCGCCACACACACACTCAGCTTCCTCCAGTCACCTCCACCCGGCACATCTTCACCACCTGCACACACAGTATGGATGGAGTAAATTAGCAAAGTGTGGAAATAAAGCCAGTGACAGCTCTCGCACAATCGTTACTCTCCATATCCTCATTATCATTATCAGTCCTAATCATAATACAGGCCAAGTTCACCATAAAGTTAAACTTAACTTAAACATAACTTAAATAAATAAATTGTGTTCACCTATAGAACTTCATTTTTCAGATGATATCCAGGGTGGGGGATATTACTGATTGTCGCGATCATTTTGACAAGTTGTGAATGGATCAGTCTGATTGCTGTAAACATATAAACACTGCCGTGAGACTTGTAACATGCTGCATGGTGGATGCACTGTCACTGTTAGGACTAGGTGAATGAAAGAATTAAGAGGGAACGAGTGTTCAGAGACCTCCTCATCCACAAGAACCTCGATCTCTGTGTCAGAAAAACTCATTTTCTTGGTCTTCCTCTCTGTAGTTGCTGTGATTCACTGTAAAGATCCACTGATCAACAGGCTCATTTACATGCAGACACATTCATGAGGTGCTTTGCATCGACCATTTATGGCTGAATGTGGGCGTGTCGAGGGCGGGATATGAGGCTGATCCACGTGCGCACATTTCCAGGTGGACTGTGATTTATAAGGGGAACATTGCCTGCAGGTGTGCGTACGCACAATTTTATAAGTCTGATTTTTTTTTGGCGCACGCCATTTTCGGCTTTTGTGCGCACGTACATTTTTAGTATGGATCCTACGCACTGTTTTATAAATGAGACCCCAGGGCTTTTCTTCACACTTTTAACGCAGAGGTTAGAAATTCTAGATCTGCAAATTTTACTACGCCAAATGACAACAATCAGTCAAACCCTAGAATGCTGTTCAACATTGTGAGCCGTGTCACTGATCCTCCCCCGGGCCAGATATTAGATGCCAGCTCTGAGAAATGCAATGAATTTCTTTCTGTCTTTACACAGAAGATTCTACATTGAGTAATATAGTAATGAAAACCCTCTACCTGACCTTTCGAAATTCTTCCAGTTAAATTAAAAATTAAATTTAAAAATGTGCTTGTTCAACCTCTTTTAAAAAGGCCATCTCTTGATTCCTCTGATCTTAACAATTTTAGACCTACTGTATTTCTAAGCTCCCATTTTTAGCTAAGGTTTTAGAAGAGGCTGTAGTGGATCAACTGCTTGCTTTTATTCATGTAATATATTTGAGAAATTTCAATCTGGTTTTAGAAAGAAACATAGTACTGAAACTGCTCTTCTTAAGGTCTTAAATGAGTTATTGCTGTCAGCTGATGTTGGCCAAATCTCCATTGTTGTTCTCCTGGATTTAAGCGCAGCATTTGATGCCATTGACCATAATATCCTCTCTGGGCCGTGATGAGACCTGGGTGGGTGTCCCTGGCACTGCTCTGCAATGGTTTAGGTCAAACCTAAAAGAGAGGCGTTTCTACGTTGGTATCACCAGATCAGCTGAAGAGGTGTTCAATGTGGGATCCCCCAAGGATCGGTGCTTGGCCCAGTTCTCTTTTCCATTTACATGCTCCATCTTGGCAACATTATACGCAGACATTATATCAGTTTCCATTTTATGCAGATGATACTCAGATCTATCTAAAGCTGTGACCCTGCAAAGAACTATCAGAACACCATCAACCTGCTAAACTGTCCTCACGACATCCGCAGATGGATGTCACAAAAACTTCCTGCAGTTAAATGCTGATAAAACAGAATTACTGATCACAGGTAAAGGTAGTGCAACCTCCAAAATATCATCATCTCAGAAACATTTCAAGGATTAGACCATTTCTTTCTACCAAACCTGGAAACCATTATCCATTATCCATTAACCGTGATCGATTAACCGTGATCCACACCTTCATAACTAGTAGATTAGATTACTGTAATTTTTTGCTCTCTGGCATCAACAAAGAATCCCTCTCCCGCCTCCAGCTCATCCAAAACTCTGCAGCAAGGAAACATGACCACATCTCACTGATCCTGGCTTCCTCACATTGGCTACCTGTTGCTTTTAGAATTGATTTTAAAATATTACTGATTACTTACAAAGTCCTGAGAGGCCTCGCCCCAAGTTATTTAGCGGATCTATTATTGCCCTATGTCCCTTCCCGCACTCTGAGATCCTCAGATACGTCATTCCTTGTGGTTCCAAGGTCCAGATTAATACACAAAGGTGAGGGTACCTTTGCAGTCAGGACACCTAGACTATGAATGACCTGCATGAGGAGATCAGGGCTGCAAACTCTCTCCCGTCTTTTAAATCACTTTTAAAAACTCACTTTTTTAGAATTGCTTTTCTCTGATTTTATTTATGTTTTATGATGTTTTAGTTGTGTTACCCTTTAGGTTTTTATGTGTTTAGTTATTGGCTTTTAGTACCTTTTGTTATCCCTGTTTTAATGTGTTCTGTTTTTTTTTTTTTTCATCATCAGCAAAAATGAAATGCTGCAATGCACTCACACACACACACATGTCAAACTCATGCGCACACACAATTTTACTTATATGGATCACATTCACAGTCCGAACCACTGATCTTTGGAGAACTTTGAACATAGAAACAGTGAGAACGTGGGCCTCTGCTCCCCCCACTGTTGAGCACACACACACACACACACACACACACACACACACACACACACACACACACACACACACACACACACAGTCAGTGGTGTGTGCAGAATGATGACCGGTGCATTTAACGGGGCAGGACTCCCTCCACTCAGCGCTCTAGGGGAGCACAGTGATTTACTGTTCCTGTTATAAACGCCGCTCCGCTCCTTAATGAGCTTCTGACATGCTGCATGTTTCCAGCGTGTTTTCCTTTGGCTCAGGAGCTACGGCTGCCTGATTGCTGCCCCCATTAAGAGGGCATTCCCACTGACACCAGCGCGCGCCTTCAGCCATACGCACTCAGGCATAACAAGCAATCAGCTAAGTCTAGGTAATAAGGATGGGGGGGGGGGGTATGCAGCACCTGCTGTGCCACTGGTTGAAAACAAACACATTGTCCCAGAGCCAAGATTCTATGATGACTTAAAACATGTACACCCATCAGTAGGAGACGTCTTTTTCATGCAGTTCAGTGTTATTATCCAATAACAGCATCACATCCTGTGTGTGTTCCAATCACACGAGAGACCACAACCAGCTTATATCTCCGATAATGTGATTATTATCATTCCTGTGTGTTCCCTGCAGACCGCACGCACACACTAAAGCCTGAGTATCAAAACATTGACTTATATTCAGTAGCCGTAGTAGCAACAACAAATAGAAGCAAATCCTCGGTCTGGCAAGTCGTATCAGGTAAGACTATAAGACAATCTACTCGGATCCTTTCACGTTCAACCTTTCAGATTGTGCTATTTCTGTCTATATAAAACAAACACTGGACATGCTGTTGGAAAATTAATTACACTCACCCCCAGGTATGTGCTGCACATGTACATGATGGTGCTCCAATGATTCTCCTAATCCATGGAAGTTGAAAAAAAAAAATCATCCTTGTGAAATCTGGTGTCCCAGCCCTGTATATATATATATAACCTGCCCCCCCACACAGTCCAAAGACCTGCCACACAGCCAGTCTAGAAGCCAATCCAGACTGACTGACAGCTGCCAGCAACAACAGCTGATACCCAATATCTGCACGCCATCAGTTGCAGCTGGACCAATGGGATGTGGCAGCAACTGTCGCTGGGTCGGCCCCAGGCTCATTCAATAAAAAGCAGGACTCCGCTCTGAGGACCACAGATCCCAGTGTGCCCCAGTTTCCCACTCCGGCGTGACCAAATCCCCTCTCGAGGTCTGTCTGGACCTGCCGTGCAGAGCCGCCAGTCCCAAGAATGCCGTCCAGACGCCATACGACGCTCGCACTCTCACTCCTCACAAGGCTGGATTATTCTTTAACCACCTTGACCTCAGAACGACGGCACGGTGAGCGAGTTTGGTAACACTTAGCTGAGAGTAAAATGAATTCAGGAGGCAAATGTTCCTTCAAATTAGACAGCTGATGATCTTAACATGTTTACTATGCATGAGTAAAAGAATATATAAATTATAATTTTGTGTACAAACTTGTGCTCTATGGACTTTTCAGACGCATGCATATTCATTACATTTGCTATTTACTGGACACTTTAAACCGATGTGTGTAACTGTTTCTATCCCACACTAATCAAACACTTACATATAATAAAATGCAACGACTCCAAAGTGACATAGCACACATGACAAAAGGTCCCGTCAGACTCATAGCAGTGCTGATGTATTTGTGTGCATGCGTGTGTGTTATGAGGAGGAGCTGACTAGAGGCAGCGACTGCTTAACAAGCATTAAGGAACGGACAGTGGAGAGTTCTTTGGCTTAGCCTGCACAACACATGAGCTAATCCCCCCTTCTGCAGACTGACTGCTGCTTAGGCTAATTTAACCTCAGGTGTTTTTGGGGGAAACATTAAGATGTCATAGAAACAACAGAGAGGAAGAGGTGCTGGACCATCAGCCGCCCTGCGACCTCTCTCTCTCCCTGGATCTGGATCTTCTCGGTTGGACACCTCTGGGTTGGTTGGTCGATTGGTTGGTTGATATGCTCGATCACTAGTGTTACTTTCATAAGGAGAAAAGTGCTTCTTAATCCATTATTTTCGGGGAGAGTTCATGTCTTTAATGACGGGCTACTTGTTTTCCTGCTATTCAACAATAAAGAACACCGTTTAGCCGAGATCTTCTAAACTATTGTGGGTGGGGGGGAAAGAGAGAGAGCACTCTGGACAGCTCTAGGCGTAGCTGCTCCTGGATTTAGCGCTGCAGGGCTTCCTCGGAGAGCGCTGCGGAGCTTGTCTCTGTTGTGCGACTATAATGCATGAAGTTGGCAGTTTCCGGGTCGGGTTTGAAGGGTTGATCAACACAAATTTTTGCAGGTTTGGTCGGGTGATTACGGGTATTAAAACTAGGGTTGGTAATCTTCAAAAACATTTGTTGAAATTCTCTTTACATTACAACAGAAATGAATAAATCAAATGCTCTGACAAAAAAAAAAAGAAATAAATTCTGTTGCAGGACTGTAATAAACCCGACTATTACTAAATGATTGGGCGGGCTACCTACCCATACTTGCCTACCTGCGTGCACTCTGCCCGTGCACTCATTGCGTGCACTCATTGCATGCACTCATTGCGTGCACTCATTGCGTGTCCCCCGAGTCTTCAACAGGCTGCTAGCTTGACAGCTGTGAGTACTAATCATGGATGTATAAAGAGAACTGGATCAGGCGGGCTCCCGTTCATTCCAATGAGAGTTGCTCAGTGGCAACTCAGTTTCTCATACTGATGGTTCATATTGTAATTTTACTGTGTTGGTGTATTCGGTACACACGACATCTGTCCGTCCAGGGAGAGGGATCTCTCCTCAGTTGCACTACGCAATAATAAGGCATTTACGCAAATAAATTTTGTTTTAACGCCAATATTTTCAAACATTAACGCAACTTGCAATTTTTAGGTTGTAACTTGTCGCAAAGGAGGTAAAATACCAAACTTAAAGGCCAAACATGCGCTACATTTTGGAGAGGAAAAACTGTTATGGCCATTTTCAAAGGGGTCCCTTGACCTCTGACCTCCAGATATGTGAATGTAAATGGGTTCTATGGATACCCATGAGTCTCCCCTTTACAGACATGCCCACTTTATGATAATCACATGCAGTTTGGGTCAAGTCATAGTCAAGTCAGCACACCGACACACTGATGATGATCTGAGCATATTGTTTTATGCTAAATGCAGAACCTGTGAGGGTTTCTGGACAATATCTGTCATTGTTTTGTGTTGTTAATTGATTTCTAATAATAAATATCTACATACATTTGCATAAAGCAGCATATTTGTCCACTCCTATGTTGATAAGAGGATTAAATACTTGACAAATCTCCATTTAAGGTACATTTTGAACAGATAAAAAATGTGTGATTAATTTGCGATTAATCACGATTAACTATGGACATGAAGAGACATGAAGAGTAATCCTGATTAAATATTTGAATTGATTGACAGCCCTAATATATGTAAATATATAACAACATGTTGTCTGCTGTTTTCATGGGAACTATTCCATCAGTAGAAAGTAGGTTCAATAACAACCGTTTCCAGTAACTGGGACACTGTTCCTGGAAAGACATGTTGCTTTTCAAATGAGGAAAACATATCTATTTTTTTTAGTAATTTAGGTGAACCAACCCTTTAAACCCCCTCAGCTGCCCAGCTGAATGGTTTCCATTACAAAGTATTGTCACAGTCAAAGTTAAAATAAAAATAACCTTTAAAGCAGACTGTAATCCCAACCTCTGAGTGTGTGCATGCATACAGTACATGTAAGTGTATATGTGTGCATAACATAAATGTGTGTATGCATGCAGTGTCTGTGTGTGTAAACCTATACCTGCATGTCCTCGGGGGGGGGGGGGGGGGGTAACACACACTACCATGACACTTCTCTCTGAGGAGTTGCTGTATATTGAGATCTGAAATATGTGTCGCATCACGACCAAAACACACAACAAAGGCTTTATAATTCACATGTTATTGATACTACAGGGGGAAACAAAGCAACAGGAAGCCAAGTAATCACATTATAGGAGACGTAAGCTGGGCACAACAGAAACCTTTCTGTCCTCTCACACAGTTGGAACAAAGACAGAACGTATCGCTACTGGATGAATACATAAAAGACAAACCTTATCGTCAGATTTGTAGCATACATTTGAAATTCATTACAGTTATTATTGGCTCCGGGAAGATGAAAATCATTGTATCCATAATGTGTGATCACTTAAAATCTCCTTAAATAACCAGAACTGTAGCAAGTATTCCATAACACTGATGATACCAGAAGGTCACCCCCCCACGCTAATTTTCAACCAATCGTCCAAAACAGTGAAAGTAGCCGCAGGCAGAAATGACTCTGTTGACGAAACGATGCAGCGCTGCCCCGGTATCACCAGCACACAGCTAATAGATAGCAGGTGAAGGATGAGAAAGAGCAATGTCAACACTGCAATCGGAGCTCCCCTTTGGCAGGCCTCCAGACCTGCTTAGCTCTTCAAATCAAGTGGTACTTTAGTGCTCTGCAATGCCAACATGTGCATGTGGGGAGGGACGCACTGAGAGATGTCCGAACCCATCATCCAGCTCTCAGTCAGCCGTCTCATGTGGAACACATTATCATGTGAATGCAGAATATGTGTGCAGATATTCTGGGTCCTGACCTTGTCACTCGCTGCGAGGAAACACCGAACTCAGTTCAACAAAGATCAGGGAGTGATGAGAATGAATTAGAGAATATAGGTGGATGTTGGGGTGGAGGTGGAGGTGGAGCTTATGGCATATGCTATATGAACAGCAGCAGCGGCAGCTAGTGATTTCAGGTGAGCGGTGCAGCAGCAGGCAGATCAAAAGACGTAGACGCCGTAAATACAAAACCCTATAATGCAAAGTTTGTTACAGTGAGTGAAGCATGCCATGTTTGGGTGTGTAGCATCAGAGTTGTCTACTTGAGCTAACTTGCAGGCTTCATTTGGTGCAACGCTCAAACATTCAACAGGTCTCTACATATTAGAGCTATCCAAATATCTGAACAGAGTTTAAAAAGCTCAACATTCAATTATGAACGCTTGAATATATCTCAAAGGCCTACTACTACAGATGAGCAGAATAAATAAGGAAAACTGGGGATGCACATAAAAGAAGCTCCTCTTACAGTTGCATAACAGTATAAATACAGTATCAATGGTAACTGAAATGCAGCGATCCTTTGGTGGAAGAACAAAAGGCTCTTGTGTAGAAAGATTGTTTCTAACCTTTAACATCCAGCTTCAGTTGTATACTCGTCTGTGCATCGTACGTTTATGACGAAGAGTTTGTGAGGAAAAAGACAACAATGTCTAACCTATCAGTAGGCCTACATATATTGCATGCTCATATTAATGTAACTTTTCAACGTATCGTCATACAACGGTTCGTGTCATATCCTAAGAAAAGATATTTTTCGTTTGTTTTCCTACGAATGTCCAGCAACACAAGCGCTCAGTGCGCCTGCAGTGCAGAACCTGTTCAGACAACAAAACTACTTGGTTAGGTTTAGGTAAAGATCATGGTTTGGGTTGAAATAACTGCAGAAGTGGCGTTACTTAAGTACAGAAGTTACATGACAAATAAGTCACCATTGACTTCTGAATTCACCCATCCACCCCGACCTCCTCCATATGCAGACTTTGTCGCTCTTTATAAGGGCCCATTGTTCAGAAAGACCATTATTCTGAACACACTCTTCGTGCAACAAACAGAAGCACATGGCTCATTGTTATGTGGAAGGTTTGTCACGATTTTATTTCCAACTGGCTAAGGCATGACCCACCACTCTGCCTCTTATACTCATTTACTTTGTTGGTTGGGCTGGTTAGGTTTAGGTATGAGGAGTGAGATTAGTTAGGTTTAGGTATGAGGAGTGAGATTAGTTAGGTTTAGGTATAAGGAGTGAGATTAGTTAGGTTTAGGGTCAGAATATCAGGGTAAGACAACCAGAGGCAGAGTAGGGCGGGTCATGCCTTTACCATGGTAGGAAAAAAATATCTCCACTGGGAAGGTCGGATGAGGTCTATTATACTATCAGGGTTTCGGAAAAATGGGCCTTCGGAACTTCTGAACATCGGCCTTTATACGTCACAGGACGTCACCTGTCCTTGCTCACGATTACGTGGATTACATCCGAACTGGCGTTACGTAATTAGGATAAAAAAAAGGTAACTGAAATTCGTTACAGTTACAGAAAAAAGACATAATCAGATTACAGATACATTTGGCAAAAATGGGTACTACTAGCAGGATTACAAGTTTGCCTTTCATAATGGCCATTTCATTTCATTATAAATGTCATTTATATTTATTTTAGACAGAGAAAGGTTAAGAAACGTGTGGTAATTTGTAAATAATAGTAATAATCCACAATTAAAACCGTACTACATTCATTCATGGAGCTCTCCAAGTCACTGCATGTTCCACAGCACTGTCTGCACATATTTCAGAATAAAAGCCTTGTGTTAACAAATGAAGGAATTCTGTCCACAGAAAACAATGCTTGAGGGCTTTTATTTTGAAATGAAAGCAGGAAGTGTTGATTTAAAAAGAAATCTTTACTTTTTTTCATCTCCGTAACATTTTCTACAGACAGAGAAATGTAAACTGTAGTAATCTTGCTGGTATGATGTTAATATGCAGTCAATAGATCACCTTCGATGTCTGTGACATATTCTACAGATGTCTAGACATTGAAACTGTAGTAATCTTGCTGATATGATGTCAATATATTGTAGATAGATCACTTAAGTATCACTGTAATAGATCACTTTCTCTGTCTGTTGCAGCTGTGAAACGCGCGCGGCTCGCGTCAAAAATAGGCGAGACCTTGAATCTCTCGAAGAGACGCGTGAGATGCGCGTCTCACGCGGGCAGTGTGGATGCTCTACTGTTAACACGGACGCCGAAATAAAAAAACAACAGGTAACGCAGCTGCCACGCGGCCAGTGCGTTCCTGGCGTTAGGCAACAAACTACTTAGTTAGGCTGAGGAAAAGATGGTGGTTTGGTAGTGCTGTAACTTAAGTATGGAAGTTACGTGGCAAATAAATCAACTTTGACTTGTGGTTTCAGACGGGACACAAACACCGTCTCCTGGGTGAAAGTCCTGTGTTTTTTGAAACACCCACCGGCCTCCTCCCTATGTGGCGTTCGCCGCTCTTTATACTCCCCAGTTCACAATTACGTGGATTACATACAAATTGATTTCGTGCTCTATGTACACGAATCAATGCATTGAATTTTGTGACTATTTCAGGAACGTCCTTGCTACTGGGCTGTCTCACGTACATTTCTCATTGCCAGGGTGCTGATGCCCTCCGTTTAAGGACAGCAGCATCGTCACCGGGAGTGAAAACACAACCAAAGGACGTGAACTCATGTTCATGTGGACAATTTTAACTTGGCAGAGGAAATCCAGAACAACATTTTCATCTGCCTGCGCTCGGGTTACAATATGTCCCCGTGCTCTCTAATCCACGTGTTAGTCTGGAACATGTCCCGCCTCATGAAGCAGACTCTATTAAGCATCTACTTTGCTCAGAAAACAGAGGACACGCTGATTAACTGATAGGAGATGGAGGGTGAAAGTTGAAAAAACAAAACAGAGTTGGTAAATGAACACAAAGCATGTGCATACACAAATGTATAATACAGCTTAGTGCGACGGATTCCACTCATTCATCTCTCGTGTTGTATTTTTAGAAAGACGGTAAATCCTCTGTCCCTCTGTCTGATGTCATGCGAGGTTATGCTGGGGTTTGATTTAGGGGGATTATTGGATGGCTGTGTGTGTGTATAATGTAATGGTATAAAATACACTGATAGAGAGTTTAGAGCACTGCAGAGATCACGCTGTCTAGACTCTGGTAGTGCTATAATGGGATTCAGCCAGATTACTGTGATTACACTAGTAGTTGTAATACGGGGCAGCTCTCTGGGTAGCCACCAGGCTTCGGTTTCATTCACTGATGTGCAGGTTGAATTCCCCAATGGCTCAGATCCATACTGCATACAGCAACTCCTTATAAAAAAGGACAATTTCATCCCAAAGATGCAGCCATGTGACTGAAAGATCACAAGTTCCAACTAGTTTAGTTTATTAGATTTATTTGTCAGGGATCAAATACAGCAACATTTATCTCCCATAAGGAGAAGAGATGCATTGTGCCAGATTTAGCTACGAGCTAATTACCTCCGCCATGGAGGTTATGTTTTCCATTCAGTTTGTTTGTTTGTCAGCAGGATTATGGGAAAACTACCGGATGAATTTTCATGACACTTCGTGGAAGGGTGGAAGGGCGAGCATGGGCCAAGGAAGAACTGGAGCGGATCCAAATCACAGGGCAGATTTTCACTTCCATTAACATTGCGAGATACGCAGGGCATTTGGCCTTGGCGTACGTCTGCACTTTCCGAGTGCCCGCCTAGTTTTCATCTGTAGTCCCTGTTGTGCACATTGTGTCTTTGTCAAATTAAGACTGGTTTCTTAAAATCCATTTTGGACATCACAGGAAAAACTGTCAGGGAACTTGTTCCATTCCTTAATGGCCTTAAAAGCAAAGGCAGACTGCACAGGCAGAGCATCTTTTAGGGATTCTACAAATCCTCAGATCATGAGTTTTCCAAAAGATTCAGTATGTAAAGTAAAAGATTAATCCCATTTCCACAAGTATATGTGCAATGATACAGTATATAACTGTGATGCAGGGCCTTTATACACCGATCAGCCATAACATTAAGACCACTGACAGGTGAAGTGAATAACATTGATTATCTGGTTACCATGGCACCTGGCAGTGGGGGGGGGATATATTAGACAGCAAGTGAACATTTTGAACTTTGAACTTTGTGTTGGAAGCAGAAAAAATGGGCCAGCGTAAGGATGTAAGCGACTTTGACAAGGGCCAAATAGTGCTGGCTAGACGACTGGGTCAGAACATCTCCAGAACTGCAGCTCTTGTGGGATGTTCCCGGTCTGCAGTGGTCAGGACCGACCAAAAGTGGTCCAAGGAAGGAGAACCGGGTCAGACCCGAGGCTCATTGATGCACGTGGGGAGCGAAGGCTGGCCCGTGTTGTCCGATCCAATAGAAGAGCTACTGGAGCTCAAACTGATGAAAAAGTTAATGCTGGTTCTGATAGAAAGGTGTCAGAACACACAGAGCATCTCAGTTTGATATTTTGGGGACCGGTCAGGGTGCCCGTGCTGACCCGTGTCCACCGCCCAAATTACCAAAGCACATACTTTCTGACCTACCACTAAAAGTATTGAGACATGCAGAAACATTTGATTTCCTTTGTCTAGATTTTGAGATATCTGTCTCTGAGATTTCTTCCATCTTGCCGGTGCAATGGAGCTGAATGGAGTCGATGCTCTTCTCACTCTGTAGTTGTACTCACAGCCTTAAAGGGAAGATATGCAACTTTTGAAATAAAACAAACAAAATGTAATCTTCCGTTTACAAATGAAAGTTGAATTCATAAGCAATAAAACGCACCATTGCTCAATTCAATTCATGAAGGGGTTTTTGACATGACAGCCTTACTTCATCTGGCATGTCTATTAGTGTATATTCACTAATGGTAGCTAACATTAGCAAACTTTAGATCGATACTGTTGTGTAACTGGCATTACTGATGCAGTTTGCCAGCTCCTCTCTACTTGTGCTACTTTATCATTATACATTTTAGCATGTTACAGATACATTTATAAATGGATTTAAAGTAAAACAAGAAGTAAACTCAGTGAAGCTCAAAAGAAATCATATTTGTTGTTTTATCTGCTTGTGATTCTGTTCCAGTCGCTCTCAGTCAGGTTCTCTAAACTGATGTCTTTAAAGCAATTAAAGCTGAAGTGGGTAGAAACGGAGCAAATATGATTAAGAAAAAGTTATTTTTATAAAACAGTCACTATATCCTGACAGTAGTGCATGAGACAGGTAATCTGAAAAACATCATGTTCCTCTGTGTCCTCCGGTGCTCCTAACGGCATCTGAAAGATTTCACAGATCGGAGGAAAACAACATGTCAGAGCTGATCTGGAGTCCGCGGTCCAGCTGCCGTCTATGAGAGCCGGCTGTCAATCACTCGTGAACTACGACCAAACGGTCAAACTAGGCAGCGCTGATCAGATATGAATCAATATTCTGTTACTGTAATGATTATTTCTCTCCTCAGACGTTCTCAGAATCATCTTGTAGTTACTGTTTAGCTTTAAAATGAGAAAGTTTGTGACCCGGCAGCCATGTTGAGATCAAGTTGAGGAAATACCAAGCACCGCCCACTAGCCGGAGCACAGCCAATAAGAACGCTCTCTCTCTCTCTCTGAAATGACCTGTGATTGGCCAAAGTCTCCCGTCACGAGCTAGATTTTCTAAATCCTGAAAACAGAGCCATGAGGAGGAGCAGAAGTCTAGTTTTCTTTCAGAACACTTGAATTACAATATGTTGAAAGGTTATTATGGGATTTTTGCCCAATGATGCCATAAATATACTGCCTACTGAAGCTTTAACGGAAATTCACTCAGTATATCAGTATCTTTAGTGAATGCAGCGATGTGCTTCATGTTAAAGATGTAATGGGACATTAATGTTTGAAAAGACATTTAGCTGTTGGATTCTTGTAATGTAATATTTCAATGCCAAAAGAACCAAACGTTGAGTCAAAGGTGACATCAAGCCACTTATGACACTCAGGTGAGCGACTTGAAGTGATTCCTGCCAGGCGAAGGTGTTAAGATTCTTAAATGAGGACAGCTTCCCACGTCCCTCCTGCATGGACTGCCTGCTTAGCACTGCAGAGACGAGGTAAACGGGCTTAAGACAGTCGAGACGGTCACTTGGGGAATAACATGAAGACCCAGACGGTGCCCCAGTCTGACCTACATGCCATGTTGTGCTGTGAGACCTGCTTAACACTATGGCTTCATGCTTTAAGGGGAATAATGTGTCTTTGCTTTCCAAAGCAACTGCTTCAGGACCATAAAAGATCTTTTGTCCTCAGGTTTTGTCCTTAAAATACCTAGTTACACACAACACGGCATATGTGGGCTCAGGTAATGTGATAGGAGGCTTGTGTTTGCTCTGTGGATGTGTGTCAGATACCAACAGGGACTGCTTCAGTCACTGCAGGCCGATTCCTCTCAGACATCAATCACAACAGGCCCTCGAGATGTTTTTCACACCAACATACTTGAGATGTAGTTCCAAAACAACATTAGTTCAGTAACGTGTCTATGCAGGCATAAAGACTTGATACACAAGACACTGAGTGACACAAAGCGTGGTCATTTGGGACTTTGACTTAGCAGGTTTTAAGTGCGCTCTTGAAGCAAATCCTCTTTGTAACGTGCTCAGATACTAAAAGGTGTTTTTACAGTAGGTCTGAGACTGTTGACAACACAATGGCTGTTGACTTTCATCATCACTCACCTGTCTGAGACTATCACTCACCTGTCTGAGAAAGCCCCCCCGCCCTCGCCCTGTCACTTACAAGCTCGTCTAATGGTACATCAAAGCACCTTAACTTAATCACCAAAGCTGCAGCGAGAGACCACAACAAAAGCAAGAAACAGTGGGGAAACTCCCCGACCTCTGACCTTTTCCCTTATGAGACTTCCCATGAGGAATTAAAGCACTCAGATGTGGCACACATGAACCCCTTATTTCAATCCCCCAGCCCCCTCCTGCCCCGTCAGCTTTGGTTGCATTTAACTGTAGTGAACAGCAGGACCCAAGGTGGGTCAGTTACTGGATCATATCTGAGGGGGAACCGGTGGATCCTCTGGAGACTACAACATGCAGATTTCAGAGGGAAGCCGGAGGCAGAGTGTCTAAGTCCTATTTCCTCGTCTGTCTGAGGTTCCCAGACGGTTCGGTCATATAGGAAAAAGCAGCCAGGTCTTTCAGTGGAGAGGAAGCATCAAGCTGTCCAGTCATCTACATGTAACTGTGTAATATAGCACAGGCCGACTATAATAAAAACAAGAGGGAGGAAGGCATGTCAAAAAAGAATGGCCTTGATCTCAAACATCTGCACAGCGTTCAGGCAGCACCATTTGGACAGGTGTCTGAAAGCTGTCAGCTGAAGTTCAGGTAGTAAAGGTAGACACTAACAGGCATGTATAGTTTTACAAGAATACACAGAATAAAGGAGGTTTTACTGCTGTATGCAAGACTCCAAATCATAAACAGAAACGAGAGCTGGAAACACTGGTGGAAAATATCTGGATACGTTTACTGGAGAATTGTACTTAAAGTACAATGTTGAGAAACAGAGTTTTTTTTACCATTTTATGCTACATTTACATTTCAGAGGCAAATATTAAACTTTAACTCCACTACATAATATTACATATATAGTGTATTAGACGTATAATCAATGTATAAAATGTGATTTTTATAGATTAAACTATCCAATGGTATATAAAGTAGTTACAATTATTTCCACCTCAACCAACTACTTACTATATAATCATATATGTATATATATATACGATCAGCCATAACATTATGACCACCTGCCTAATATTCAGTATGTCCTCCTGACCCGTGGAGACATGGACTCCACTAGACCTCTGAAGGTCTGCTGTGGTATCTGGCACCAAGCCGTCAGTAGCAGATCCTTTAAGTCCTGTAAGTTGCGAGGGGGGGGCCTCCGTGGATCGGACTTTTTTGTCCAGCACATCCCACAGATGCTCCATCAGATTGAGATCCGGAGAATTCGGAGGCCGAGTCAACACCTCCAACTCGTTGCCATCCACATGATGTAAAAGAAAACGTGATTCATCGGACCGGGCCACCTTCTTCCATCGCTCCGTGGTCCAGTTCTGATGCTCACGTGCCCATCGTAGGCGCTTTTGGCGGTGGACACGGGTCAGCACGGGCACCCTGACCGGTCCCCATACACAACAAACTGAGATGCTCTGTATGTTCTGACACCTTTCTATCAGAACCAGCATTAACTTTTTCAGCAGTTTGAGCTCCAGTAGCTCTTCTATTGGATCGGACAACACGGGCCAGCCTTCGCTCTCCACGTGCATCAATGAGCCTCGGGTCTGACCCTCTCTCCGGTTCACCGGTTCTCCTTCCTTGGACCACTTCTGGTCGGTCCTGACCACTGCAGACCGGGAACATCCCACAAGAGCTGCAGTTCTGGAGATGTTCTGACCCAGTCGTCTAGCCAGCACTATTTGGCCCTTGTCAAAGTCGCTCACATCCTTACGCTGGCCCATTTTTTCTGCTTCCAACACAAAGTTCAAAGTTCAAAATGTTCACTTGCTGCCTAATATATCCCCCCCACTGCCAGGTGCCATGGTAACCAGATAATCAGTGTTATTCACTTCACCTGTCAGTGGTCTTAATGTTATGGCTGATCGGTGTATATATATATATATATATATATATATATATATATATGACATTCTGACAGAGGCCATTTTGCAGTATTAGCACATTTACTTTTCACACTTATGTACATTTGGCAAATTATGGTTTTGTACATTTACTTGTAAAAAAGTATTTATACTTTGTGGTATCGCTACTTTTACTTAAGTATATAATCTGAATACTTGCCTTAACCACTGGCAGGAGCAATTAGTCCATTAATTGCTCAACAGACAATTAACAATTTTGATAACTGTTTAAAGGGGACGTATTGAAAAACTCCTTTTGTGTGAAACAAGACAACCCAGTCAGTTTATTATGGTCTGTCTAGATCAGAAAACACGTGATTCAACGAGCCAATCAGATCTGGCTCCCCTTCCTATGTCACATATTATTAGCTTGAGAACTACCTTTGCAAAGGTGCACCATATTTTTCTTTCAGTCCAGTCGGAGCAGACTGGGCTTTTTCAGGGATTGGGGTAATGTGTTTTTTGAATATTAAAGCATATAAACATGTCCTAGTAGAAACCTAAAATACAAATATGAACCTGAACATGAGCATGATACGTCCCCTTTAAGTAACTTTTCATTAAAAATACTAAACATTTGTTGGATTCAGCTTCTCAGATGAGGTTACTTGTCACATTTATCTGTTTTATATCAGCAGAGATTGATTTGGATCGGTGGTTGAACCTGAACAATCAATTTGAAGATGTCATCTTGGGCTCTGGAAACTTTTTTACTATTTTTGGAGATGTCTGCCTTTGAACAGATAGAAAGTAAACACCTATCGGCATACAGCACATGGCGACTACATGGTCAGCGTCCTAAACCCCGAGGTCATCAGGACTATACCTCAACGTTTTACTATTTTTGACACTATATAATAGATTAAACAACTAATCTGTTGTTCAGTAATGAAAATAATTATTAGTTTCAGGCCTAAAATAAATGTATTGAACACTTTTTGGGCTCATAAAGGACGAAGGATCAAGATGGATGAGTCACAGGGAAATGAAAGAGTTACAGAAAGGAAGACTGAATGCGAGCGACGTGGGAGAGAGATGGAGAGATGAGGGAGAGTTCACTCCTTTCCCCTCATCTGCTGTCCTTTTATTCTCCTGTATCTAGATCTGGCCTGCATATCTTGGACCGATCCCTCCCCGGGGTTCCTCAAACTGCCCCTCTGTGTTTGGGCAAGCTTGAAAGAGAGCTGATAGTATTCAAAGTACCATGACAAGAGATTGACGCACACAGTCGCTGAGTTTTATCTCCACATCGGCAGCTGGGAGCGCAGCTTCGACGCATGTCCGCCGTCTCACGTTTCCGCAGCAGCAGCGGTCCCAGATGCAAAACGGGACCATGAAAGGTGCTTCATAGGTCAATGGCTTGGTGATTTATGAGACAGTGAAGTACCGCACAATAACAATACACTGCAGGGTGTACTCTGGTGTCACCTGAAGAGATGCATTGAAGGTCTTGAAATTCCATCAGCTGGATCTCTGTTAAACGTCCTCGAAGCCACGGATAGATGGACTTCAAATCGTTAACTCTTGCAGAACGCCTTGAGGAGAAGTCAGCTGATAGGTTAATTATGTCAATGTGCCAATGTGGTTGGTCTAATTTCAAACAGATTGTTCTAGTCAGAGAACAACAGGATGTGTGTTCTAATTTAGACCAACCAAGTTGCTTTCCTTAATCACTGTCAGCAAAACTGGCAAATAAACCAGCGCTAACTGAGCGGATGTCAATGAAACGGCCTTCGGTTGTGTGTCTAACTCTTCCTCGTTCTTATCAGCGCCACAGATCACTGAAGACTGCTGCGAGGTCTTTGTCACATACAGGCTGCTAACTGCTCCACAACAATGATTGTGTTTGTTTGATATGCTCATCTGCAGTTTAAGTTTAAGACATTTTATCTCTCCAAGGTCCAAATTACAAACTTTAATCACATTTGCTCCACTTTGAGATTCTTTCTAATTTAATTTGACCAATTAGGTGGTTATAAATACAGATATAGTTCAGATCCAAAGGTTCCATAGTTCCCAAATGAATGCAGGCGCATACATACAGTATATATAGTGTATGTTTGTATATCTGAGTACGTGATTAACAAGGCTGGTTTACCAACTGGCCAAATGGGAGATTGCCCCCGAGGTCCCAGACTCTCATGAGTGCAAATTGGTTTTTGGTAACTGATTAATTGCAAATGTGTTTGGTTATATGCACCACTAAAGACATGGATAGATTATGAGACAATGTGAGCATGTAAAAGGCCCTCCACCCCCCCCCCCCCCCTGTCTATATCTGTGGTCATTTTGCATCTCCTTGTAGTCGTTTTGCTTCTATGTGGTCGTTTTGTGTCTCTTTGTGGTCTTTTTAACATCTATTTTTTAGTGGTTTTGCACCTCCTTGTGGTCATTTTGTGGTCGTTTTGCATGTCTTTGTGACTGTTTTGTATCTATTTTGCGTCTTTTTGTTGTAACTTTGGGTCACCTTGTGGTCATTTTGCATCTCCTTGTATTGGTTTTGCATCTCTTATTAGGCGTTTTACGTTTCTGTGTGGTCGTTTTGGATCGTTTGTAGTTGTCATGTGTATGTTTTTGGTCATTTTGTGTCTATTTTCAGTATCTCATCAGCATCTCTTTGTGGTCGTTTTGCATCTCTACAGTCATTGTGTGTCTCTTTGAGGTCATTTATGTTCATTTGTAGTCGTTTTGTGTATGTTTGTGGTCATTTAGTGTCTCTTTGTGATCGTTTTGTGTTTTTTTCAGCAACATTTTGTGAGTCAGGACCCCCGAACCCCTTGGGCCCTGGTTCTGGTACAGTTGACCCGTTCAGTAATCCATCCAGAACTAAAGCATAAGCTAAAATGATAAGGGTGTCAGTACTCGGGACGAACTAGTACATACGACGTGTTGTCTGACCACCTGACCACCATTTATGGATGAGGCTACAAGTCTAGTTATCAGACATCTCCCAGCCACACTCTAAGAAAAAAATCTGTAGAAAAACAAATGATGTCCTGGCAGAAAATCACCAGGACATTTTCCGTTAAGTTTACGGACATTTTCTTCAACCCTAAAATGGAAATTTCTGTAGATTTACAGTATATCCTCCGTACCGATCCAAACACCAGGCCCAACCTTTACATTCTGGAGGGAAAACAGACGCTAATGCTGCATTTATACGTTACCTATCAGCTAAAACTGGGGCTAACTCTACCTGACATTCACTGAAGTCTAAAATATAAACATTGGTAAAACGTAAATTACAAACTCAGCAAAATATTCCTGAGTATCTGGTAACTTTAACGGTCGACAACAGCTGAACTAAACAACAAAACATCTTTCCAACTAAAACGACACTGAGCTAACGTTAAGTCCTTAAAATAAATCACTCTGGTTAGACATTAATTGTTGATTTTTTTACCACAGAAGTGAGAGAAAGGTTTCTCCAAATTCGAAATTTGAACTAAACTTTACCGTGTGTGATGGTCTCTGCCTTTTCCAACGTTCTCGCTAGCGGAGGTTCTTGTTCCCACAATGCAATGCGTATTTAAAAATACGGGAAAAAACTCCTGGGAAAAATCCTTCATATTAACACGGTACATTGGCCCGTATTTTTACGGACTCATTTCTTCAGTGATGATCTCATCAAGTGAACAAATGATGATAGAATCAGTCAAACACCCATCATGGGGCCTTTCTGTAGAAAGTGTTAATTCCAGGCAGAGAGCAATCCAATGATTGTTTTAATTAGTAATGAAGTACATATTTTTTATAAGTTCTGTCATCACTCGTTAGGAAGGAATATGTCTAATGCCATTGGGCTAAAAGAGAATTTGGTTCTTTACCTGTTAAAACAAATATGTATTGCCCTGGAAAACCACTAGAATATCAAAGCAATAAGCAGATACAAATTTGAATTCATGCAATTTAAAAAAAAGATGTTTTTACATGGGAGCACAGATCACTGGTTCCTCCTAGTGTTCACTAAAGGGAATCCACCTGACACCTGGCACACATCTCTGAGTGAGAATCTAAACTCAGCACAAAGCACATTTATTACTTCTATAAAAGAGAAACTCTGGCTCCAGCTGTAAACCTTCCTCTAATGTGTGATTTTGCTGCTCCTCTTTACCGTAACAGCGGGGGGAAACTTTTTTACTGGATCATTTGGAGACATCACAGAACTGCCTCACTGATTCCTCCCCATGAGAGAGACTGTTAATGTGTGATTAGTGGTCGGGGTGTGTGTTGACGTCTGATGCTCCTCTGTAAGCTCTGCGCCGCACGCTACCGTGACTCGGAAAGCCAGACTGGGCCGTGAGTCAGAGAAGACGGGGCACTTTGTGGCCTGCTGTGCTGCCAGCTCACTCAGCCAGCTGTGACTGCTGCGGTGAAGCTTTGGCTGCGGATAGCCTGACAGCTACTGTATCTGCAGCAATCTGCGGCCGGGAGTCTGGACCTCAAGTGACCAGAACTACGTTCTCGTGGTCTTCAGAGGGGAGATGAAGGAAAGTCCCAGGCAAAGTCATATCCGAGAGAAGCAGCCTTGTAATTCTTCCTGTAAAGTAAAATTAGGGATCGAGGCGGTTCGGTCGGTGTTTGAAGTCTTAAAACTTTGAAACGACTTGTTCCCACCTGCTGGATTCTTAAAAACCTCAAACAATGACAACCTCTTGACCACTTCTTCTTCCAGTTAAGCCAACAAAATGCCAGGACCGGATGTAGTAGACCGGATCCTTTGAGGTTGACCATGAGTCACTGAAAGGGGACAACACCCTCCCCCGCCCTTCGGTCCCCTCCCATAGCTTTGATGTGGTGGTAGATTGTGCACAAACAACATAAACCTGGACCTAGACAAACGCTGTGATTTACCACCCAAGGCAAGGAAATGGCCACTAAGACAGTTCCATTCAGTTTATAGGGCTGTTTTGTAGCTTTCGTACCTCCGGACGGACGGACGCTCTTTTGTGATGGCCACTTTGAGAATGCTGGAAATGAGGATTCCCAACAAATGCTCGGCCAGGCGCCTAACTGAGGCTCGCAAGACTCAGGATGATTTTATCAAAACAAAACTCACACTGTCACTGCCGTGGTCGGGAAATCCAAGGACAAAATGTTACTGAATTCAGAGGCTGGGAAGGAGATCCTCTCTCAGTTTCAGTGTTCACACTTCATGGACAGTGAAATCCTGAAACTGTAAACTGTGAAACTGGATAGCTTGTTGGTTATTTGACATATTTTGAGTCAACTACAGTTCAGTCCAACTGAAGGATACACATTTTATTATAATCTCATGAATCAGAAATATTTTGTCACAAAAAGAGTATATTCAATTTATTTAAATTAGGTATAATGTTTTGTCCTTATAAGCCATACAGTATATACACTGTTGTGTATTGAGACTACTTTAATTACACCATCACTGACTTTGTAATGCAGACTTGTCACGTACACTTTTCTTTTTGGGATATTCATAATACAAGAAAGAGCATTCAAGTACAATTTTGAGGTATGTTTACTTTACATGAGAACTTCTGTTATATGCTATTGCATTACACATATTTACATTTATTTGACAGCTAATAGTAACTTCTTACTTTACATACAAAACATATGATCAATTTAGAAGTATTACGCATTGTTAAAGATTAACTACCCACTGTATAATAATAACAAACAAACAAGTTCTGCTTATATGTTAAAGATTCAGTAGGCAGAATATTTTTGGCAAAAAATCCCATAATAACCTTTCAGCATATTGTAATTCAAGTGTTCTGAGAGAAAACTAGACTTCTGCTCCTCCTCATGTCTCTGTTTTCAGGCTTTAGAAAAATCTAGTCTGTGACGGGAGACTTTGACCAATCACAGGTCATTTCAGAGAGAGAGAGCGTTCCTATTGGCTGTGCTCCGGCTGGTGGGCGGTGCTTGGTATTTCCTCAACTGATCTCAACATGGCTGCTGGGTCACAAACTTTCTCATTTTGCACTGCAGCTTTAATCACGTTATCACGTATAATATAATATCATATAATATAATATAATACCATTTTTAAATTGTGGTATTGCTACTTTTACTTAAGTAAAGGATCTGAATTCTATCTCCGCCACTGTTAAAGGAAAAATTTGCCACCTTTTAAGTGGATGTCCAACCAGCGCTGATGGTAAATGTAGTCCATTGAAGCAATAAATTCCTTGTGTGTGCAATATTGACCCAGCAAACTTTGCATTGGGCATACTCTGACTCAAATAAATATGGCAGAATATCCGAGAGTCACGGTCACGTCAAATGACGGCGCTGGATGCGAGAAGAACAACAAATTTTGCAGCTGTGAACTCGGCTTTCTGCTTCAATATCGCACACACTGAGGAATTTATTGTTTTAATCGACTACATTTACCATCAATACTGATTGGAGATCCACATAAAAGGTGGCGGATTTTCTCTTTAATGCATTATATTGGATGATATATTGGACGGTGTAATATCAGATTCATGTCTCCATAGTTAAGACTGGGATTATTTCAATAAATCGAATTACTTCTCAGGGAAATCATTCAGGAGCTCTGCTTGCTCTAATGTCGCCCTTCACATTTACATAAATTAATATTAGAAACGCATTTCAATACAATGCTGTATTACAACCATTACAACCATTACAACCAACACCACTGCAAACTACAACCTCAGTAATAAACACAGAATTAAATTAAAACCTCTGAAAACAGTGTCAGTGAAAACTGAACATTATTATCTCTGTAAAGGGAGGATATGTGACCGATCAGATTTTACAGGTGTACCTAATAAAGTGGCACCAAACATACAGATTCAATTGTTGCAAACAGGGGGCAGTGGTCTAGTTGGTAATGTACAGTATTAGCAGTAGTTGTGGTACATATATCAGCATGTGTATTAGACAATACAAGGATGTATGTACAGGTTATTGCATGATGTATATATTACATAAAAATATGAATGATATGTATGTACAGCGAGATGATTTGGTGTTACAGGAATTGTTTTTCAAGGACGATAAGTTGAGAAATATGCTATTTTTTAATCTATAAGTAAAAACTTCAGATATTTAAATTGTGAATAAATGTGTCAGTGAATGACTGAACCTTCTGTGACAAACAAGCTGTAATATTTGAAACGACCAGTAGAGGGCGGCATTTTCTAAGAAATTCACGCCACTGCTTCCTCTGACTAACATGTCCAGTGAGACTGACTGAATTTATTCCTTTTCTATTCGACAAGTTAGCTGTTCAAACTTCAAAGTACTTTGTTTAAAATCTATAGCACTAAAGTATAATACTGTGGTACCTGGGGTCAAACTGAGGGGTCAGCAGATACTTTTGTGACACAACATAATGTATATTTTTCTGAATATTTTCACCACTTCAGGCCCTCAAATGAAACAACCTGAGAACTGCTCACATCTCATGTCCACACGAAGGAAGCAGACATGACTTTATTCTAAGAGGTCACAAGTTAAAAAGGTTGGGAACCACTGGTATAGTATTTTATTATAGTAGTATTAGGGCTGTTAAAGTTAACGGAAAGATAACGCATTAAAGCTATAGAGTGAAGATACTGGCATCCTATGAAACAAAACCTGATGAATTCATCGGTACCAACCAGGTCAGACTAGCTTGTCATGAAGGAGGTTAAATAACGCTCCAAACTCCGCTAACTTTTAGCGAGGAACAACTGTCCCTTGACCTCCGACCTCCAGATATGTGAATGTAAATGGGTTCAATGGGTACCCACGAGTCTCCCCTTTACAGACATGCCCACTTTATGATAATCACATGCAGATTTGGGGCATATTGTTTTATGCTAAATGCAGTACCTGTGAGGGTTTCTGCACAATATTTGTCATTGTTTTGTGTTGTTAATTGATTTACAATAATAAATATATACCTATATTTGCATAAAGCAGCATATTTGTCCACTCCCATGTTGATAAGAGCATTAAATACTTGACAAATTGAACAGATCAAAAAATGTGTGATTAATTTGCAATTAATCATGATTAACTCTGGACAATCATGTGATTAATCGTGATCAAATATTTTTAATTGATTGACAGTATAACATGTGTATGATGCAGAAGAGTAAACCAGTAGACTTATTAAATTAAATTTAATAAGATATTTAATTTTGAATTACTTTAATTATTTAGCACATGTAAAGTGAAATGTTTGATGCACCTTGAGCTCCCGTCTGAATGCTGGTCGATGGGTTGATCTACAACCTGAACCTGGAGGACGCAGTGAGAGGTGGAGCAGTCTGCTGCCCCGAGGAAACACTGCAGTTCTGTGGAGGTTGAATAGACTGTCAGCTCAGTGATGAGCAGATAAGAGGACAAAGTCTCTACTGTACTCCAGCACAGAGCCTCGTCCACTCTACATGGATGTGAGTGAAGTCAACCTTATTTATCTAAAGAGTCTAAAGATAGAGAGTCTTTGACCCTCTGAGGCAAAGCTGTGATTTGGTTCTACATGAATAAAACTGATTTAGTACTCCATGGAGCAGCCTGTCATTCAGAACAGGGTCAATAAAATAAGCAGTGAAAAATATTGTCGGTAAACTGAAACTAAATTATTACTATTGTTATTATTATAACTATAAAGTAGACGGCATGAATCTCTGTCTACTCAGTGACATTGAAGTACAGAAATTAAACAGACTTGATATTCCAGATGCCACAATTGCTTCACATTGGACACTAAAGTATATAGCGCAAAAATTAAACATTAAACATTAAACATTACACAGTTCTCTAATCATGTACTCTGTATGTATATATAACTACATACTTGTTAGACTTTATATCGGCCCTAACAAACACAAACTAAAACTACTGTAAAACTCAAACTAAATACATAAAAACTAAACCTTTCTTTGGTGCCCAATTATTAGACACCTTGACTCCCCCGACTGTTAGCTGAAGTCCCTCCTGCGTGACATCCAGTTCAGCTATTCTTTTCTGTTCTTTCCCTGATATGACACAGGCGGAAATGTGATTATATCTTTGTCTGTCTAGTCTGGCTTTCTTGTGGTGGTTGTCTTTTTTAATTATTATTATTATTTTATTTTTTATTTTTTATTATTATTATTATTATTATTATTATTTTTTTATTTTATTTTTATTATTTTTATTATTATTATTATTATTATTATTATTATTATTATTATTATTATTATTATTATTATTATTATTATTATTATTATCATTATATTTTATTATTTTGTTTTCTGTATGTGGGGTTGGTATGTTGAGTCTGTCTGTAGATGTTACTTTTTTTTTACTTGTTTGTGATGAAAATTTAAAAAAAAAAATAAAAAAACAACAACAAAAACATAGGACACTGTAGTGTTGAAGAATACCTGTGCTCTTTGTTAGTCCATGCATAATATGTAGATATTCAGTGGTGATGACTTCTACTTAATAACTCGAGGCTGTTAGGTGATACATTTCTTTATCCGGTGATATCAGTATACATCATGATATAGTACATTTTGTGGAAAATTAATTGAGAAACAGTTGATGAATAAAATATTATCCAAAATTGAAAAAAACAAGAAAAAACTAAACCTTTCTGAAAAACTGAAACTAAATTAAAACTAGCAAACACACTCTGAAAACCAACTACAACTAAACTAAACTAAAATAAAAACCTTGGTAACCTTATAAGCTTGGTTTAGAACATATCTTTGGTCTACACATGTGAGTAAGGTGCCTGATAGATAATAATAATAGCAATAATAACAGTAATAATAGTGTTATGAGCTATTATCTTGTACTTTTGTGCAAACAACCCAATTTCTAAAGATTTTTTTCTTTCATTTTTATGAAGGAAAAAATGTTAAAACCTCAAAAATCGTTTTAAAGAAGCAACATTTCATTCATTGACCTTCATAAGGTATTATAGCAGTTTGCATTTAGGCTGGAAAACCTCAGAAAAAGCACAAGATCTTTACCAAAAAAACATGAATGAAATATGTATACTAAACACATATATCAGTCAAAACTACACTCAGCTCTATAATGAGATGTTGACCACGGCGTCATAATAAAATTTGTTTTAGATTATCCACTAAAAGAGGCGATGAGTTCATTTAAACAACATGTGCCTCATAAACATTTCGGTAAATAATGAGTTGCACCATCACCGGCTGCAGATGTTATCACAAAGGAATGCATGAGGTAATATGATCAAACCATAATCTTATGGTCTCCCTATCAAACTCAACTTTATCCCTCCTCCTCCTCCTCCTCCTCCCTCTGTGATCCTCTACTGTCAGAGCTCTGCAGTTACATTCTTCTGTTCCAATCAGAAAAGACCCAACGAGCTCATTAAAATTCCTGCCTGTAAGACCAGAGCAGCACGGGAGAGAAGGCCAGAGAGCCTGACACTGGCATTCAGCCTCTGAGGACGTGCTCAGGCTCAGAGCTGCACAGGTCGCTCATGTGCACATGGCGTGTTTAGAGAGCGGCCACTCGGGCATGATGCAGGCTCAGAGAGAGACAATAGGTGGCAGCACCTCGAGCCCCCCCGAAACCAACCAGGCCTGACCGTCCCTCTGTGACTCTCTCTTTTCAACCTCTCATCTATCCACCTCGTGTTGTCTCGTAAGGACCGGGGAACCAGTCTGTGTGCAGTTTACATGTGATTACCGTGTTTGTGTGAAGTCTCTCCCACATATAAAAGACCCGACATGTCACTTAAAGATACCAAACGGCCTGTTACACTCTGCAGGGGATCAGCGAGTCATGGGAAAGTGTGGAGGCCATGAGGGGAAGCAGCCTCATACTGACGACTCTGTGGTAGCATTTCATTTCACAGCATAACTAAGTATATTGTAAGGTACTTTTACTTTATTATACTTTAAACTCCCTAGATTCCATAGGGAAATGCTATACTTTTTGCTCCACTGCATTTATCAAACATATAATCAGTTCATAAGATATGAAGTTATGAAGAGCACAACAGTTTATAAAGTGGTTCAAAGTAGCTCCACCTTGATATTAAAATGTTGCTTACCCATGAATGCATAATAATCCAAGATAATAATCCAATAATATAAAATATATATTAATGTAACACACCTGAAAGACTGTGAAAAGAGTACTTTTACTTTTCATACTCTTGTACTAAATGTAGACTTTGTCAGTTATGTGAGTTAAAGGTTTTATAGTGTCCTTCAGTCATTCATAAAGACTGGGTCATATCATCTTGCAAAATTTGTGAGTTTTTTTCTCATAAATTTACTGCATTAATCTCAGAGGATATTACCCCCACTCCCTCCGTTGTACTGGGTCGGGACCCACATGTGCAGGAGATTTTATCAGGGTCTTCCATCGTTTTTTATTTAAGATGTATATCTGCAGGACACCTTTGAGCCACATGAGGGCCTAAATGTTGGTATTGTTCTGATGTAGCCGACTAATAACACTGAATCTGATATGAAAGGCTGGCGTACACTCTGTTGAGAGCCTGTTAAATCCACGTAAATGGTCTTATTTATTAAGTATCTAACATGTGTATAAGTTTTCAACAACACATGCATAAAACAAAGACATAAATCTCTTCAACATGGCTGGATTACCTGTTCAACATCATATTAGGTGATGGGGAGATGGAGGTAAAAATGGTCAGAAATGTTCATTTATGCACAATTTCGCTCTTCTCACGATGTATAGATAATATCATAGATAAGGCCTGTTGTGAAATGGGTTGTGATGGTTTCTTATGTTTATACAGTGGGTCCCCATAAAAAAATTTGAATAAAATAAATGTGGGAAACACTGCTTTATATGATAATACATGAACAGATGATTCAGTAGAACTAAACAAGATTACATTTTGTTGTAAGTCGGGCTGTCAGAGTTAACACGATATCTTATTAATGCCACTAATTTCTTTAATGCAACTTGTGATTTTTAGGTTTTTGTGGGCTCAGTTTAAAAGCTAGACTGAAGAGACTGGTATCATATGAAACTAGAAAACCTGATGAATCCATCGGTACCAACCAGGTCATACTAGCTTGTCGGAGAGGTTAAATAACGCTTCAAATTTACGCTAAATTTCGGTGAGGAAAAACTGGCATGTCCATTTTGAAAGGGGTTCCTTGACCTCTGATCTCCAGATATGTGAATGTAAATGGGTTCTCTGGGTACCCACGAGTCTCCCCTTTACAGACATGCCCACTTTATGATAATCACATGCAGTTTGGGGGAAGTCATAGTCAAGTCAGCACACCGACACACTGATGATGATCTGAGCATATTGTTTTATGCTAAATGCAGAACCTGTGAGGGTTTCTGGACAATATCTGTCATTGTTTTGTGTTGTTAATTGATTTACAATAATAAATATATACATACATTTACATAAAGCGGCATATTTTTCCACTGCCATGTTGATAAGAGGATTAAATACTTGACAAATCTCCCTTTAAGGTTCATTTAGAACAGATCAAAAAATGTGTGATTAATTTGCGATTAACTATTTGAATGGATTGACGGCCCTCGTTGGAAAATACTGAATTAATGAAAAGACTTTTGCATGGTCCGAACATCTTGACAATGCATGGTCTGTGGGACAAAAAGGTGTTTTTATATTATATTCTCCTGTCTTTGCTTTGCTTTAGGGATGTGTACAGTATAGTGCGTATTCGTCTTTCTTCGGAACACGAACGTAAACTGACAGAAGTCTTTTATATTTCGGAGCGAGTAACGTTATGGACTCCGGCCCAATCAGGAAAAGTTAACAGAGTTTGGTTTGTCCGTTCTGGGCTACTGTAGAAACATGGAGGACTCCACGGAGAGGACCCGCTACCTATGGAGATATAAACGTCTCATTCTAAGGTAACGAAAACACAACCATTCTTATTATCAGGTGATTATACACAGAATAAAACATACTTATTAATATTATATTCCATTTCTGCCAATAGATCCCCCTAAATGTTACACACGAGTCCTTTAACCCTCATCTACCTATTTAAAATACTCAGACTACCGACTGAATAAACTACTGTAAGAAACAACCATCATAGCAACATGTTATTAGTTATGTTATTAATGTCATCTGAAGAAAAACAGTTTATTATTATTATTTTAGGAAAATTATAGTTAATTTGCATATTGAGTAAAATGAAAATAGACAGAGTACATGTGAGTGCCCGTACCCCCCCGATAGTGTGTGACACTTTAAATAAGGACCCACGGCAAACATTTAATCCACCTTTTCTATTCTAAATATTTAAACTGCATAAACTGCAACTGGTTTCTGCTTTATTATCTAATCTTGACACAGCTGCACTGTTTCCAAATCTAGTTTCAAGACCTTCATCATTTCACTTTTGCCCTTCTATGTTGTGTATCCCTAAATTAATGTTTTAAATAATGAAACCACGCAGCTAATCTGTGGCAAAGTTGTATTCCAGGATAGAAAAAAAAACTGTACACATTGCACACAGAGTGGGAGGAATTTTCTTTCTTCTCTTTACTTCACTTTCCTTAGAAATAGCCATGAATTAAAAACACTAAATGAGCATTTACACTGGCACGGACAGGGTTACTTTGGATGGAACCTACAGGAATGCCCTGCTGAATGAGAGGTTCCAACCAAGATGAAAAGGGATGGGAATAAACAAAGCATGAATTATGAAGATTGTTTGCTAAAATCAAGGAGCCCTAACTATAGGGTCTGGATGTGTTTGTTAGGGAATGTGCGTTTGGTTTGTTCTGGTTCTGAGAGGCCTTGATCATCTGTCCACCCACTCACAGGATCACTCAAGAAAAACATTACAATTAGAGCTTCACCAGCTCTTTTTCTTACAACTGCAAGAAACTCGATGTCAACAAAAGCTTCGTGGAGCTCTACAGTTGCAGCTGATGTGTGATAACTGCTGTGACTTGTAAACCAAAACCGGATCCGATAGACCTTCTTAAACCGTGAAAAATGGAACAATAAATGAAACTTTATCTAACTTTTCCCTCCGTCTGCAACTGCTGGATAGAGTTAGCCCGGCCCATCTGGTGCAGCAAATGGCCCAACTCACCAGGGAGCACGGGGAGTGAGAGGGGGGGGGGGGGGGGGGGGGGGGGGGGAGATGGGAAAGGGGGGAAGGAGAGAGAGCGGGGGGGGGGTCGGATTGAAAACAGATCAGCAGCCTGAAGATCTCAACACCACCGCATGTCTCTGCAACAACTGTCGACTGAAACCCGCTTTTAGTTCCAAACTTTTACGCGCAGACTCGAGAGAGAGAAAACAAACCTTTTACGCATCATGTTAGTTTGCTGAAAAGCGCGCAAAGCACGCACGCTCGAGCGCACCTCTCGGAGAAGATGGATTGTAAGAAAAAGTTCGACTCGACTTGTGCTCCGCACTGACTCACTATCCCGGGACAGAGGACAGAGGACAGAGGAACCGGGGAATGCCGTGCGAACTTTGAGCGTCTCAAAACTTTTTTTTTTTTTCCTTAACTCGGTTCATGGAGTTTCGCGTGAAGTCCGGAGAGGCTTGTTTGCGCGTTTTGCGTTCGATGGTTCCAGCTCAGTCCTAGTTTACGGGATCAGACTGCAGGCAAAGTTTAACTCGGACAGAAAGAGTGATCGGAAGAGCCTCGGGTCGGGTCGGGAGTGAGAGGAGACGGAAGGTAAGAGAGGCTGTGGGGATGCTGACAGCAGCCGGGTGGACCCGGGTAGACCCGGGTGGACCCGTGCTTCTGTGTTCTGGTCTTTTCTGCTCTTATAGTCCCACTTCAGTGGACTTCACAGTGTTTTACCCCCGCTGCTCTGATGCCGTGCGTGCAGCGGCAGATGAGGCTTTGCGGGGCAGCTTCACATCTCATTTGCACTTTGAACTTATCTGACTCAGGAATCCAAAAAATGTTTAGTCCTGCAACTTGATCCATATGGGAAGAGATGTGATCAGAAAGCTCGGCGCCAATCTGCTTCTGCACAGCTTTTAATAGTTCAACACTAACTGCTGCAGTGTGTTTTCCACTCAACTCTCCAAAACTGTGAAGCTACTTTTATGGTTCAAACTAAAGATATATAAAAAAAAAAAATCCAATTAAAATATCCTGCAACATTTCTTAAAAGATCCTGCAACATTTCAAATGAGGTTCATTCTCCAACACCAAGAACACCACTAAGCAGAGTGTGTTTTCTACCATTTCACCTTTGAATGAAAAACTATTAGAACAATCACAGTGCCCCCCCACTCTTTGCTTTTTTAATCTCTTAATGCTACAAAGCAAAGGAGCCAACATGAGGCAGAGAGTGTGAGGGATGCAGCAGCAGCCTGTGACAGGACTGTGGGAGATGTGTACTTATTGTTGAAAGATTCAGAGTTTACTGTTTGCTCTCCAGCCTGAGCAGTCAACAAACACTTGACGCCTTTGTGGGGCCCTTAAGCAGCTCTATATTTGCTGTTGGCTTTTACTCCTATCTAACAGGCGCTGCTAATGATCTCCAAACTCATGTGTGGACTTATGAGTCCCACTTTTTGTGTTAGTTGTTTTGGCCTACATATAAATGAAAGTGTTCTCTTAAAGCTTTTTTTTTCCTCTCCATATAATTGTAAAATCAAACCTCCTCGGATGACGTTTTTTTCTTTTTGCATGCTGATGAGAAACAGACCTAGAAAAGTTGGAACATTATTGGGGTTTAAATAGACGACTAATTCAAGTAAATAAAAAATGTGTAAAAGTTTCAAATAATAACATTTTTTTTTAAAAGAGTATACGTGCATGTGTGTTTTCCGCTTCACATGATGACAACCCCGGTCCGTCAGGGCTGAGGTGATTTGCATGAGAAAAAAAACAGAGAAAGTTTTAGTGCATTTGGCCATTGTGAGGAATGAAGAGTTCCAACAGTTAGGGCCTACGGAGAGTGAAAGGAGTAAAGAATGGATGAGCCTATTCAGCTCATTCAGCCTCAGTTCGGGGGAGACCCATAGTGGCCATGTCACTTTCATCTCCACAGCCCCGGCCCCCGTGTGCTGTTGTATGGATGCTGCTGTAGCCCCCCCGTTTCACACATCGCCTCTCTGCACAGGCCCCACTTTATTGATCTGCTTCCCTTTTTTTTTGCCTCTTTTCTGGAAGTCTGCAGAAAATTTAATGAACCAAATACTGGAAAAGGAGTGACTGGGTTGTGTGTGTGTGTGTTGGAGGGGTATAGGGGAAGGAGGAGGAGGAGGAGGAGAAGGGTGGTGGTGGTGGTGGGGGGGTACAGCTTTTTTTGAAAGCAAATACCGATGAAGTCTAGCGTACAGGGACAGAGAGGAGGGTTGGAGGAGAGGGTGAAGAGGGTGAAGTCTGAGTGACTCTGAGGAGGGGGAGGAGCACACCCCACCACCACCCCACCACCACCACTCCTGCTGAGTAAACTCAGTAAAAAGTTGAAAAAAAAAAAAGGAGAGAATACCTTCAGCCCATCCCACTGCGACCCCCGTTCCACTGATCTAACACGCCATACTGTACGGATGAAGCCATTCAGCAGTCTGTCGACCCCACGATGGCAGCTGGAAGAAAACGCAGCCTGTGTGGGGATGCGGTAGGTGGGGTGTGTGTGTGTGTGTGGGGGGGAGGGGGGGGGTGCTTCTGAGGCCTCTGTGGTTTGGCTGAAAAATGTTTGCACTGGAATTTAGTGGCTGTGGATGAAGGGTAGCTGCTGCTGTGTAAACCTCTGACCCGCTGCTGAACAGAGTTAACTACGAGTCATTATCATCCTCACAGTGAAGTCTCATCATCGACGTGTTCTTCACTGTGTTTCTGGAGTTATGATGACCTGTTGTTGTGTTGCACCGACCTTCTTCTCAGTTTATCTCATTCATTCCAATTAGTTGATCTGCTACATCATCCCATAAAGGAGTGACTTTATACAGAGAATAGTTGTATGGAAGGCCGTAGGTGGTGGAGCAGCATAGTAGAGCCTGAGCTCATGGGGAGGCGTAGAAATAACTAGGGATTCTCCGATACCAGTATCGGGTACCGGGTCCGATACTGTGCTCATGTACTCGTACTCGTAAAATGGCTGTGATACATCGGCACCGATACCACTTTACGGCAGCGGGACGTTAACCTCTCGTCACCAACTTTAGGGTCCTAACGCTCAACCTCCCCGATGGTGCGGGCGAGGTGCACCATCGATGCAAAAGCAAGAATGTCGTTCTTATTGCATGTGAAATTATTTACAAATTGCATTGTCATTCAGACGCTATCTGGTGAGAGCGGGCTGAGTTTCCATAATATAGTGAGTTTATTATAGGCCGCCCAGAGAACGGCTGTTTGGATGGCCGTACTTTAGGAGATGGAGTAGCATAGTCATAAGAGGTTTTTCAATCTGAAATTAAAAAAAAATAATAAGTATGCTGCATCATGTGTTGTGGCTGCAGTGCATTCTGGTCTGCTGAGAATGTAGAAACAACTTCTGCTTGTCTACCTGTCGTCTACCTGATGAACACATGCAGGTGTGAAATGGTGAATCTTGCTCTTGGATTTGGAGACGGATAAATAAAACAGTGGATTTCTGCTTCAGGATCTTCTGATCAATTTTGAGACTTTGGGCTATTTTGCTTCCATAACACGTCTTCTTCCAGACTAGTGGAAAGAAAACATCCAAAATACACATTTGGGTGTTTATTTTACTACTTTGTCTATTTACATCTGTAGATTTCTCCTAAATTCACCCAAAGTTAGCATTAGATAACGCCTCATTTGCATGTTTAAACATAACATTTCAGAGAACTTGTCAATACAAAAAAATATTGTCTTAATGTCAGTAAACAACTGGGGAAGTTTCATGGTGATATCTAGTAGTTATTTATTTTTTACCATATTCACCTGTAGTGTCAGTAATATCAGTATTCACAACTGAGAATCACCAAATGTTTGCTCCTTTTACTTAATAATTTGAACAAATAATGATTAATGGTAATGAGTATTGTTCCGTCATCAGTGATCCGAGCGGGACTTTGTCTGTGGTGGTGTGTTGTGGACTGACTCATGTGCGGGGATGAATTGATGAGACTTTAATGGCCATTTAGGGGGCTGTAAAAGGCAGCTATGTGTCGGGCGATGCCACAGCGATCTCTCACAGTCAGCCTGCACTTCAGACGGAGAGACGAGTGGGAGAGAGAGAGAGAGAGAGAGAGAGAGATGGCTGCTTACATTCATCTGTAGAGCCCTTCACTGAATCCCATCTCCTTTGCTTTTGGCATGGAGCACGGCGCTGGACAATCCCCGCTTGTTTTAACGCCTGTTGTTTCACTCCCCTCGAGGCATCCTGTTCATTCTCCCTCAAGTGTGTGAGGTTAAATAGGCTCACATCATATCTGGGTTGGGGTTTGCACATTTCCACCCCTCCTGCTCCCCCCCCCTCTTTACACTAGAGCAGCTATGAGTGGCCACTCCAATCCCAGAACAGAAACCGAGGTCACGCTGGATTGTACCGCCGCCGTCAAAAGAACGTATTCACGCCGTAAGGCCTCTAAAAACACGTGTCGTTGAGAAGCGGGCGCAGAGCCTGATGTGCATTTAACAAGCTGTTTTAATGGCTGTATGGTAAAATAACCGACAAGCTCATTACAGGCCGATTGACCTCATCAATCACTGGAGGCGCTGCCCTTCGTCTGGAGCTGCAGCGGAAACAGTATTTCCACGTCACGCAACGAGGTCTAACAACCTTCTTCCTCTGTGATTCTCACACTGCAGAAGAAGAGGAAGCACAAGGACCTCAGCCAGCTCCAATATCTCCAAAAGGGAGGAACGCTCTAACAGATTGAGTCTTGTATATACAGTGTACTCTGTGTGATGCATGATGTGTCATCACCAGCACAGCACAGAGATCTTCCCATCACGTCCCGGTCCAACTCTGCACTCACTCCTTCACTCCAATACTGACTCATCGGAAACCCAGTTTCCCAAAAGCATTTCAGCAGTAACCTCATCATTGTCTATCGGCCTACAAAGGAACAATGGTGGTGGTAGCTCTGGGGTCTACGGGGGGAACCCGGCCCAGGTCACAGAAGGTCAGCTCGTTTGTAGGAGGGGGATGGTGGAGCTAATTTCATTATCTCAACACAAGATAAACTCCACAGACAATAGAAACTATAACACGTTGTTTTATCACCTAACACTTTGAACTTCTTATTTGGCTTCACGTCTCACAATTTTAGAGCTGCAATGATTAGTCAATTCATTTTGATAATCGATTAATCGTTTTGAGTATAAGATAAGATCAGATATTCCTTTATTAGTCCCACAGTGGGGAAGTTTGCAGTGTACAGCAGCAGAGGGAATATATAGTGCAGAAACAAGAAGCATCAGTAAAAACAAAAATCAAGATACAACACAGTAAAAAAAAAAGCAAAACAAAAGTAAACAGACATATAAAACATGAACAATTTAAATAGAAGGCAATATAAAAATAGGAACAATATAAACAGTATTGACAATAAACAGACTATTAACACAAGTAAAAATATGATATTACACAGTGATTGGAGTGAGATTGCTACTGAAAGTATTGCACAATATGAATTAGTATTGTTTTTAACAAACAAAATTCCCACAATTCTCTAGTTCTAGCTTCTCAAATGTGCATGTTTGCTGATTTCCTGTCTTCTATGACAACACACTGAATGTTTTTGGGCTTTGGAAAGGTTTTATCGGATTTTTTTTCCCACCATTTTCTTTAGGGCTGTCAACCGATTAGAATATTTAATCGTGATTAATCGCATGATTGTCCATAGTTTATCTGTTCAAAATGTATCTTAAAGGGAGATTTGTCAAGTATTTAATACTCTTATCAACATGGGAGTGGACAAATATGCTGCTTTATGTAAATGTATGTATATATTTATTACTGTAAATCAATTAACAACACAAAACAATGACAGATATTGTCCAGAAACCCTCACAGGTTATGCATTTAGCCCTTTGGAAATGGCCATGACAGTTTTTCCTCGCCATAATTTAGCGTAAGTTTGGAGCGTTATTTAACCTCCTTCGTAACAAGCTAGTATGACATGGTTGGTACCGATGGATTCATCAGGTTTTCTAGTTTCATATGATGCCAGTATCTTCACTCTAGTCTAAACTGAGCCTCTACAACCTCCGAAATATCGATTGCGTTAATGCGTTTAAGAAATTAGTGGCGTAAACGGCACCTTTAAACTGGAGGAACCCTGTGTAGTAGTCCTGCATCAAGACTAACTGTTGGTTGGCAAAACAGGCAATTTTAAGACATCATTTTGATATCTAGCAAACAGTGATTGTGGCCTTTCAGTCATTATTTTAAATAACTGGCAGCTATGTGGGATAGCATGGTGGGATATGAGAGCTCATGGATGCTTTCCTCTGATAAATGAAGTTGTAAGAAGATGATCAGCTGTTTAGTGCAACCAGGCAGACTGTAAGGAGAAGGATCATGATCTCCCTTCACTGTATCATTAACACTTCCTCATCAAACAGCCCAACAGGCTCTGCTATGTGACTGTGAGCTACTGAGATAGAGTGACACACAGGCCAGCAGACAATGGCGTATTGTCTGCGCTGTTTGCCGCGGGCCTTAATCTGATGCAGAGGCAGAGATCGGGTCTACGGAGAGGCCGCTGACAACAAAATGCAGCCGCATACAGAGAAAGAAAGAGTGTGGGGGGGAGGGAGGTGGGATCTGTTTGTGCTCCTAACTCTGGGGTTTGTGTTGGGAGGGGAGAGGGTACGGGGGGAGTAAGTTATGATTTACACTCGGCCCTCCCACAGCTACAAAGTGGACGCGGCCTCTGGGGCGGGGCGGTTGGGCTGCTTTTCTTACGTTTCCATACGATGGGAGATATTAGATTCCAAATGGTGCTGACTCAGTGCCAGGCCACAGTCTCCGCTCAGATACAAGCCGGAGACGAGAGACGGAGAGACCCAGTTGTGCTTGGATATAGAGACATGTGGTTGTCTTTAGCAACATGCTCCGCAACTTCCCCCTCCTTCCTCCCAACGTGTCTGCTGCTGCCATCATCATCGTCATCATCATCATCATCTTCTCCTCTCTCTGTTCTCTCTCGGTCTCTCCGTCTCTCGCCCTGGCTCTGGGCCAAAGGGAGCTCATGTTTTGTAATCAGCTCATTAGAGAGAAAGTGGGATGAAAACCGTGCTGGTTACGTGCAGGGCCATCTTTAGGCTCGCTTGTTTTCACATCGTGAGACTCGGTAATGTCAGGCTGCTCTCGAGCTGAACTCAGCGGTGTCAACAGGTGGTCGTATAACGCAGCAAAGCATTCCAGGAAAAAAGAAAAGTTGGTGAGGACAGCAGAAAATCTACATGCATGTAATTCTTCTTCTCAGTGTGGAAGGCTGCGTGCACAGCAATAAAGTACACACAAGAAGTAGGGTCTGTTCTAAATGTACCTTAAAGGGAGATTAGTCAAGTATTTAATACTCTTATCAACATGGGAGTGGACAAATATGCTGCTTCATGCAAATGTATGTATATATTTATTATTGTAAATTAATTTACAACACTAAACAATGTGAGATATTGTCCAGAACCCCTCACAGGTACTGCATTTAGCATAAAACAATATGCTCAAATCATAACATGGCAAACTGGCACACATGCCACTTTTTTCCTCTGCAAAATTCAGCGTAAGTTTAGAGCGTTATTTATCCTCTTTCAATGGATTCTTTAGGTTTTCGAGTTTTATATGATGCCAAAACTGAGCCCGCAACAGCTAAAAATCGCAAGTTGCGTTAATGCGTTAAAAAGTTAACGCGTTATTATCGCGTTAACTTTAACTAGTAAGAAGGCAGCGATATTAAAATGGTTCGGCCTATATCAACACTTACCAGGTGTTTAGAAGTAGTTGTAATGTGGCTCTTGATTGAATACATTTAGAGTCTGATATACCTCAGACTGCCCCACTAAACCAGATCAATCAGAACACACAACTAAAGGATCACCGTACTGGTTTTAAACATAAGAGTACTGCTCACAGTATCATGTCTTCTGTAGCAGAAGAGCTTTCTAATCATCAGTCTGGGCTTAGAGAGACTACAGAAAGCCTGATTTACAAACTGGGGCTGTGGAGATTCAAAGATGTTTGGTATTTACCAGCTAGCGAGGGTGTAATGAGAAAATATAGTTGGTTGCATTATGGGAAATGTAGGATTCAATGTTTTTTGTTTTTCCCATCCGATGGACTAAACGACAGGATTTTGATCGTTCTTTTCCTTTTTATAAACTCTCTCTTGAGAGTCCACCGACTTTATACCAGAAATGTAATAGTCGATACCAACACCAGTGAAATTCCACGATTCTCGATACCTAATTTGACGGCAAAAAACAAAAGCAAAACAATAAATCCACTTCAACATCCACCGTTTGAATACTGGTTTATGTTAAGAAGTTAAACAGGTCGTAATTCTCTCTCTATTATATATTTTATATTGCTAGGAAAACATCTCCTTCAAACAACTGGATTTATTCAAGTTTCTCGCCAAAGACTACATATTACAAGATGACGTATGAACACATCATGATAACGTTATAATTATAATTTACCTCATTTTTACTGAATAGAGCCTGAATGCATCATTGTGTAACTTAATGCAACCCCCATACATCAGCTTTAGCTCTGTTATTTAGCTCAGCAAGACTGTGCTGCTCACCGGCTGCTAACAGCTAGCGTTACTAGCTCTCCTCCTGCCGATTTCAACAGGGATTTATTCTTCCCATTGCAGCATTATCAGGGAATTTTTCTACCGGTCCCAGGACGATGAGACGCAGTTAGTCTCAAACCAACGTAAAAACAAGTACCGTCATGTTTCCGGAATTTTGGCATCAACATGGCACCAAAGTTTCGGTTCTCGTGCCATCCCTAATAGTAATATAAAAGCAATAGACTTCCCCTCTAATATGGGAAATGTGTGAACGTGCCCACACTAGTGACTTCAGAAAGATCTCCTTCCTCAATGAACACGGTTAAACCTCCTGTTCTTAGTCCTCCTCACAGCCCGGTTACTCTGTTGACTCTCAGCTGGTTACATCTCCTTTCTGTCCCCTCTTGTTCTTCAACACGATCGAGCATTTTATTACAGCAGACTCAGGATTCAGTTGTTCTCGTTTACAACAGTAGGAGCATAACATAGTCATGTAATAGCACTGTAGGCTTAGTGTGAACAGGAGGATGACATGGTGAGAAACAGACACATTAGTGTGGACATAGTTATAGTTAACATCTCACCTGGTGACACGCTCTGACAGCTGCTACTGGCAGGTCCTGAGCCAACACACACATACACTGATATACCCCCGACTTCAAGGGAAGTCCCCCCCCCCCCTGTTGTCACCAAAGGCCTGAGATCTGACTTGGACGTAGCAGCACCTGGCTTGTATGAACAACCACAGACTGTCAGCTATCAGCAGCTCTTCTACTGGAGCGGTGAATTCACCGCAACAATGTGGAAGTTACACCGCAGTGAAACCTGAGTGAAGCCAAATGCCAACTTTCATTTGGCCAAATCTTTACTCACTGGCTTGTTCTGCAGAGGAACACACACACACACGCATGCAAACACGCACGCACGCACACATGCACACAAAGCCAGTTTTGCTTAAGTAGTTGTGAGGTTATTGAAAGGTGAAGCAGTCGAGATGAGTGCTAACAACACATTTAGGATGAACAGCCCATCAGTCCAAATGGTTCAGAGAGGAAGCTCGACTCAGCGGTGTGCAATGTGGCACCAGTGACAGCTGTGACACACACACACACACACACACACACACACACACACACACACACCTCCATGCGTGTTCATTCAGCTGTGACATGTCAGCAATAAAAACATCACAGTCTTAAACTCAAGATTATTTATTTATTTTCAAGGAATCTATCTGTTAATTGTTCAGGAAATAAAATGTTCGAAAATATAGAAAAATGCACTTTAAAATTTCCCAAAGCCCGAGCTGACATATTTAAATTGTTTTTTTCAGTTTACAATTACTACCAATCAATCAATCAAACTTTATTTATATAGCACCTTTCAAACAAGTCAAATGTAATTCAAAGTGCTGGACAGACTGACAAAAATATGTTAAAAATGGATTTAGAGACTAATGCACCAAAACAACCAATATAAAAGTTCACTGAATAAGAAAGCAATAACAGATGGGTATTTAAGATAATAAAAGATAAATAAAATACAAGGAAATAAAAATAACAATAAATGTAAATGAATACAAATTATGAAACTACACAAAATAAGCAGATTGTATTAAAATAATAAAATAAAATAGAATAAAAAAGATAATAAAGATCAGCAATAAAATGTTGATTAAATAAAATAGAGTAAAATAAACACTATAATGATGATGATAAATAAAATAAGTATAAACAGTAAAACCATCAAATTATAAAATTATAAAACACTACATAAAAGCCGGACTAAATAGATGGGTTTTTAATTTATGTTTAAAAATATCTATATTTTCAGCTCCTCTGAAGGTTGTTCCAGCGGCTTTTGTTCTACTTTGAGGAACAACTAAAAGAGAAGAACCGGAGGATCTGAGGGTCCTTCCTGGTTCATAAACCTAAAGCATTTCTGCACGGTAGTCTGGTGCACGGCCATGTAGTGCCTTATAAACTAATCGATACGAAAACTAACAGGTAACCAGTGTAAAGACTTTAAAACAGGCGTAATGTGTGCTCTCCTTCTGGTTTCAGTCAGCACTCCTGCAGCAGAATTTTGAATTAATGGTAGCCAATTTATTGTATTCTTTGGTCGACCAGAAAGGAGAGCGTTACAGTAGTCCAGCCTGCTAGTTATAAAAGCATGAATCAGTCCTTCTGTGTTGGTCAGGGAGAGAAATCTGAGATGATCGACTGTATAAAATATGGACGTAGTCTCCGTGACGTCTCCCCAAAGAGAAGACGAGCCGTTGTGAAGCTCAAACCGGGCTCCGGCCGTCGCCATCAGACCTAAACTTTTTTTTTTTTTACCAGGCTGTAAACATGTTTATTTCTGCTGTAAAGTTGCTCATTTTAACATGGAGGTCTATGAGGATTGACTCCCTTTTGAAGCCTCAAGTGGTCATTTGAGGAACTTCATTTCTCAGCACCGGAGGTTGCCGCTTGGAAATGAACAGCAAATATTCACATTTAGCATTTTTAGCCACGTTAGCGGCACGACTCAAGGGATGTTGATGTCGGTCGTTCGGTCCACACCAAATTATACCTACCACTATTGGATGGATTACCATTTGATTTTGTCCAGACGTTTCCCAGAGGATGAAGATTACTGATTTTGGTGATCCCCTGAATTTTTTGTGAATTGATAACTCTCAGCATCAATATTTCAATGTGTCCAATACTCTGAGGTATGTCCAAATACCTACAAAACTAATAATCAAGGTTACATTTATTCCAAACCCCTTACATCAGTATCTGCTCCTTCACCGCAGTTTTTTTGATTCTCTGAAGACAAAAATGTGGATTCCTCCCTGCCCGGGACTGTGTGTAGGCCATGAGCTCCACATCTGTTTTGTGTTGGTCGAGGGAGACGAAGAGATCAACCACAGGATATTGCCTTTACTAGCAGGGAAGGTCAGGTTCAGGGGTGGGGCAAGAACTCATCCACAGGGCTTTTCTCTGCTGTTTTAGATGCCTTTTATATTACATCAGTTGTTAGCTGCTCATTACTCTCTATCTGCTGCAATCCACTGGATGATTGGGTTTTGGTAAGGGATTTGAGTCCCCATGTGCATTTGGCAGGTTGTGAAGGTTTGGAACGGACAGAAGATTTATTTTAAGATTCTTTTTTTTTTTTTTAATTTACATGATTAAAAACAGGATTGACATGCAGCATATGGAGAATCTTGAATTTGAATCACCCGCAGGTTAAATTCCCCTTACTTTATAATTTCCCTTAGTTGCTTAGAGCCACGTGAAGCACTTAAAGTGCACGCCTATAGAAAACCTGCACCCTGGTTTGAGAAAAGATATTGTGGCAATACTCTCCTTCCTGCTTGAGTGAATGTAATCTATACATGTGTGACAGCCTGTAGTGATGTTGTTTCAACCCTCTGAATCAGACTAATGGCTAATGTGCTGCTGTCAGACCTCTCACAATCTACCTCGTGACCTTTTAGACCTGCGGCTTCAAATCCTCACAGGAGAGACGCTTCTCCAGAGAGTGATTCACTCGCGGAGAATGTGCCCCGTCCCAGTCTAAACTTGTCTTCTCCCAGAGGTCTCTGAAACTCGCCGTCCATTGCGGTGTATCATCCTTCAACATAAACATTCTCAGTCTCATGTGAATTGCTTTGCGACGGTGTGGTGTTCATTTTGCTGGATTTTTAGATTTCAAACGTTTGTTGAAAATACAAAAGTACGAAGTAATCATCAAATAAGACATCTAATGGATTTACAGTGAAATCGTTCTTCTTCGTTCTTAGATATTGTTGGTGTCCTCGAAATGTCTTTAAACCTGCAATAACAGATATTTTGGCCACTTGGAGGCAGCAGGAACAAGCTGTAAATACAACGACATATTATCATCTTTTCACTTTTTAGCATACAAATGCCTATATACACATCCAGCAGGTAACGCAGCAATATTAGATTTTCTGTCATGTTTCTGTCCATGTGGCAATTGTAAGTTATAATTATATTTTTTTTAGCTCTGTTTTGGTCTTCAACAATCTTTAACTTCTGAGGAAAGTATTTGTCTCTGAAGCTGCTAAATGCTCCACTATGTTCACCAGCTAGTCGCTAACTTTGTCTGCCATTTGTTGCTGGGCAGGCAGTTTTTTATTTGGGTTTCAACAGCTGTCTGCTGTGACTGAAAACAACACTGTGAGAGCGGTTAGAGTGAAACAAAAACAGTCAAGTTACAGGCCGTAAAACAACAAAAAAAAACTAGCTGAGAGATGCTAAAATGCTCCGTAGATCTTAGGGGGAACTGCTCAGTTAGGGGATTCCACTTACGATTAACGCCTTTCACATTGATCTATTGTCATTAGAAAAATATTGATTATAGCTGCTTTTAAGACTTATTAATTCATTATTGTAAACGTATGCATAATAATAAGCGTGAAGTATGGGTGCCGTAACATTAAATACAACTTATGAAGGTGAATAGAAACTGCAGCACAGAGGATGAAGTGGTCTAGGATCTTGGTTTGTAGCCAGCTTTTTGTGTTTCATTGATTTCAAAGAGTTTTCTCTCACCTTCCCATGACCCAAGGGGCGTGTTAATATTTCTTCTCTTTATCCTGGCCTAGAAAATGAAAGTTAAAACATTTAAATGATTGAAGTTGGCAAGAATACAGTTTTCAAATGTGGTAAACCAAAAGTGAAAGTTTTAGAAATGTGGTTTAAAACCTAGAGAATGTGATTTCTGAAGAGACTGCGGTGGGTTTCCTGGCAGCTGGAGAAGCTGGAGGCTGGACTCCTTCATGTATAGCTGGGAGCTAAACTTTAAATGAAGGAGCAGCTGAAGGAGTATTGAGTTGGAATAATAGGAAAGTTCAAGGGAATATTGATGATGATGAAACAATTTGTTCTGGCAATAAAATGAGCTGAAATAGTTTCAGTTAAAACCGTTAAAATGTTTGTTTGTGTTGTGCTGTGCTACCTTGAAGCTCTACGAAGAGCTTCTCTGAAATGTTCAATCAAGTGGTTGTTTAATTGGTTCCTTCAGATATGGTCGTGTTTACCATGTTCACCAGAAGAATCCTAATGAACGCCCCCTAACTTTAGTCGTATATTGTTTTTCTCCGTAATTTTATAATAGGTCTGAGGAAAATGTTGATATTCCCAACGACCTCATCTTTCTCCTCATGTCATTATGTCTTTGCATTTCCTGCATTATGTTACCTACTTGCTAGCTTGCTAAACTGTTAGCCTCTGTGGCTTCTAGACGCCGACAGTAACGTTAATATTGCCGTTGCTTAGCAGCGGTGTTCTCACGACTTAACCACTTGAACGCTGAGCATATCGCGTACACGACTTCCCATGTTGTAAACATGAGCTCACAAATTTCATTTGAAGGCACCAATAGACACAGAGATAAGAGAAGCAGTCTAATTAGCCAATCACAGTCAGCTGTGTGTCCCCACCTGCAATTAAAGGTTGCCCTATTTTGCCCTAACCCTGTTTTCTATATTTATATATCGTTAGAGAGAGGGGGCTTTGCTGAACACAGTGATGTAAAGGATGTGTTCATGGTGTCAGAAATTTGGGAAATATAGCCAGTTAGAAAAGTCCAATTCTGGTTCCATTGTACATTGTAGTCAATGATGGCACTCCTGTCACTTTGAGGCTCACAGCACAAAATGTGTAACTCATTTTTATTTATTTTTTTCATGTTTCTGTATTTTCATGAAAAAAAAAGATTATGTATGAGCCGAGGAAAGTTTTTCCAAAATTGTTAAATATTTCGGAAAGTACGAAAGATACAAAAAGTGATTTAGATAATGTCCTCAACAGTCTGAAGCTTGAATAAAGTTTCTACATAAAACAGTCACGAGATCTTTAGGTGCCAAAAATACGAGGTTAATAATAAGAAAGAGAAACCAGAAGAAAATATGGCTTTCTCCAATCCACCAATGAGTACAATTCGTACTGCAGCAGCCACGACTAAAAATGAGCTGTTCTATCTGAGGAAGGAAGTATTTGGTATAAGCCTTTATGGAGAGAACATTCGGTACGTTAAATTAAAGGTTTCTCAGGAAGTTGTCGCCAGAGCACCAGAGAGAGTCTGGCCAAGGTGGTTAGAGCCACATGAGGGGAAAAACAGCTGTATTCATGTATGAATTATGCAGGGAGCTCTCTGGATCCGGATATAGTGAAGGTTCAACCGAAGCACAGTGAAGCAAGAAGCTCCTACACCTGTCCACCTGTAAATTAAATCTGACGGTTCCAGCGTTCCACCTCAGTGTATCATTGTTTTTAGCCTTTTTTCCCAGTTAGGGTGCAACTGGAGGAGGAAGGTTTAAGAGCTGCAGCAGACTGGAGGGGTTTCCATCTGTATCACAGCTTAAAGACAAGTCTGCTTTAATTCTTTAAGAGTTCTTAGTGACTGGAATCATTCCTCCTGTCATCCTCTCTGTTAGGATAGACTATCCCAGACTATTATTTAACGTGTGCCAGTTGGGAATTCAAAGCAAGCACTCTTGACACCAGAGACAGCTGTCCCATCGTGTCTTTCTTTTTTATTTAAACCATGACCACAGTCTATCACAAGCCTTAAACCTGCAATACCAGATATTTGGCGACTTTAGGACAACAGAAACGAGCTGTTGACACACACACACACACACTCATTGACATATCAACACCTTATAAAGTTGATATTGCAAACTTGTTAGTAAATAATTTCCTATTCACACATGCAGCAGTTATGGAGCAACATTAGCAATAATCTGCTACCTGGAAAAACATGAATTGCCTTTCTTTTAGCTCAGTTTTTGGTCTCTTTTGCCAACTCCTTAAGGAACCATCTACCTCCTTAGCTGCTAAATGCTCTACTATGTTCACCAGCTAGTTGCTAACTTTGTGTGTCGTTTTATTGATCCAATAATCTAATGAACAGAATTGCCTTGTTCTAGCTGGTCGAGGTGGTTAACTACTTTATATACTGTTATATAACTATCCATCAATTATTCAATATCTCAATATCAGCAATATTGAAGTGGTTCAAAAATCATAGTCTACAAAGTAACCATCAGTTAAAGATCTGACAGATGGAGTAGATATACAACCCGTTCTCACTCCCAACTCGTCACGTACCGTCGTTTGGTCAGCGCCCCTCGGCATCAGAAACCGATGCACGGAGGCACCTTTAGCGACAGTACGTGACAAACCGGGCTTTCAACTAACTCCTAAATCCACCCGCAGCGTAATCAGACGGTCGGAGGAACTGACGTAGTATTAAAGCGAGGATAGGCAGTATATTTTTGGCGTCATTGAGCAAAAAATCCCATAATAACCTTTCAGCATATTGTAATTCAAGTGTTCTGAGAGAAAACTAGACTTCTGCTCCTCCTCATGGTTCTGTTTTCAGAGAACTGTGATCGGAGACTTTGACCAATCACAGGTCATTTCAGAGAGAGAGAGAGCGTTCCTATTGGCTGTTCTACTACTACTACTACTGTTCTACTGCAGCTTTAAGAGCGTGAAAGTCAGCTTAGGGCGGGAGGTAAGGGAGACGGGCTTTCAACCAGGAGACTGGTGTTCGTGTCCCGTGTGAAACTAAAACTAACATCGACTTATTTTGTCACATGAGTCGCTAGTCAGTGAAGTTAACGTCAACCACGACCGTTTCCTAAACCTACCTGAGTTTATTTTGAAAGGACACCATGTAACAAGCGTATATTGACACGCCGTCCCCGGTCCGTCCAAAAGAAACGCTAGCGGGGTAACCTGTGTTTAATTATAATATAAGTACTCAAGTACAAGGTACAAGTATCTCAAAATTGTAAGTGCTGTAGGTGAGTTACTTTGTTACTGTCTCACAGTCACAACAAAGCAAAATCATCTCTGGTGTAAAACCTGATCACAGCGCTATAAGACTTATAAGAAAATAACACGTCAACATCGCGTCTGTGATGTGAAAATATGTGAAACAAAACCATATTTTGTCTTTTGATGGTTGTTTTGTTAACCTGCATGAGTGTACATGAGAAACCTGAGTCGAGAGGTCTGCAGGTGGCGTAGGAGCAGGACACCTCACCTATCTGTCTCTGTGTGTGTGTCTGCCAAGTGAGCAGAGTGTGGGACAGCAGTTGGCAAGCCTGTCGTTGTGTATGTGCAAATTCACTGTGTGCACCCGTGTAAATGTGTGTGTGTGTGTGCTGCCAGGAAAGAGAGCCTACCAGCATACGGATCACATTGACTGAAAGATAGGAAGGAAGAAAGTAAGAAGAGCAAAGCCTGGAAATCTTCAAAATGAGAGGCGCCTCTTTTGATGTGTGTTTGCATTCCTCTCAGTGTTGGTGAAAGAGGAGCTGTTGAACGGTAGTGGAGGAGAGGAACACTTGAAACTGACCGACGGCGCTAAGAAAAACACACACCGGGTCTCATAACAAAAGTCCTGCGAGTGTGAGGTGGGGGGGGGGGGCTGAAGGTATAAATTAACAGAGAGAGGAAGAGGAGGCAAGGAGACTGTTGTCTTTAAGGGGAGACACTACGGGGGGGAATAGGGTCAAGCTTTAACTAATATACAGTATATCACCATGAAACGTCCCCAGCTGATTACTCACATTAAGACAATTATGTTTTGAATTACAAGTTTTCTAAAATGTTATGTTTAAACATGCAAATGAGGCGTTATGTAAAGCTAACTTTGGGTGAATTTAGGAGAAATCTACAGACGCAAATAGACAAAGCAGTAAAATAAAACACCTGAATGTGTATTTTCTTTCCACTAGTCTGAAAGAAGACGTGTTATGGAAGCAAAACAGCCCAAAATCTTGCCTGTAGTGTCTCTAACCATCAGAGAAAAGCTGTAAATTCATTAGTCAACTGATAATTCTGACTTTCATCAAACAAGTGATCCTGCACTGGAAACAAGTGGAATTATATCTGATCCCCTTATGATTTTAAGACTGACCTTGGCAGAAGAAAACATAACAGTGACTTTCCCCCATTACCTCAGTCTTTTTCCTGAGCCTCGTGTGGTTAAGTGGCATGTCTGGATGGTCCATCAGAGCGAAGGCTGGTGGAGGAAAATCAAGATGTACAACGTCTGCTATAAACTGAACTCTTCTCTCTTAATATTTACCATTCTGTGCACTTTTTCTGCTACCTATTTTAGTTATGAATCATTAAATATAAGCCAGAACATATCCATAGTCATCCCGTTGTGTGGCTGACTTGAAGAATTTGTTGAATTTATTAAATACAAGACATATTTCTTGCCATCTGTGTTCACTTCCATAACAATTAAACCTTGTCAAGTCTTGCACTTGGAACACAGATTCTTCAGCAAACCTCACTCTGAATGTTTGTGAGATAATTCACTGAAGGCAGAGACATTTCCCAAAGGAAAAAAACATCCCGTTTTGTGGCTAAGTGTGGCAGGAAGGAGCGAGAACAAAGCAGCCTCACTGTAAAACTGAGGGTTAAGGTTTCGGATATGGTTTGTCTAGTCTTACGAAAAAAGCAGCTTTGCATTGAAATGAAGGAAAATAAATCACTTAAAGCAGTAATCTAGAAGATTCTTGTTTTGGGATTTGGCTGCTAAACGGACATCGCTATGGTGTTTTTGCTCGGCACTTCCCAGAAATCATTTGGTAATCAGACGGTAAAGCCGACCCTGGGGCGTCTTTTCCCACGATTTTAAAACTTCCTGTGACACCAGATGTAGTTTTCATGATTTGGAAAGTAACGAATCATCATTTGATGTCTTGGGCGTTTGTGTGTATTGTGAGTGGGGGGGTAATCCTGCTCTGCTATCTGAAGTCCCCAGCCTGTGGTCACATGGCACAGGAGGGTTGGGAAAGGAGAAGGTGTAGGGGGGGGGGCTGCTTATCCTGCCCAGCCAACCAGAAGATGAGAAAAGAAGTGCACCCTTGTTGTTTGTTCGCCTTTGGCCCCGCCATCTGTCCGCTTGGTTCCTGACACCTGTACCAGCCTGTCAGAGCCGGGCGTCCCTGTCATCAGGGGCAACACGGGTTCGGCCTGTAGGGAGACACCGGGATGGGGGGGGGTAATGTAACGGCTCCACAGAATTAAGGAAAGAGGTGGGTGGGCGTGGGAGGGGGGTCAGGGTGAAGTTGGGGCCACTTTCTGAGAAATGAACTCGAATCTAGCAGTTTTATTCAAGCTCGGTGCTCACTGATAACTGATAACGACAGATTTAACAAATTGTTTAAAGATGCAGGACCACACACTTGGTGTTTATTAGGGGTTTTAAATATATTCTTTAATGTCAGAATCAATATATTTGCTCCATTTGAGTCTATGCGGAGGTAGAAGGAAGTTACCGCTTTTGTTTTTGTAGTCTGAGTAACTTGACGTCATATCCGTTCCGTATCCGTCAAAAACCAAAACAAACCGCAGCGAGCTGAAACGAGGAAGTAGAAAACGTCGGAGGGTCTGCGTGGATACGACCTGCACCCTCACATGTTAAATCCAAAGTGGTAAACACTACACATCCAGTTAAGGATGGAAACACTTTGGGTTTCACACATTGCAGGAAAAGCAGAGCTAGACATCACGGCTAAAGCTGCATGCTGACTTCGAAAAAAAAAAAAGGCCAAAATATGTCCGAAAATATGTCCGAACAAAGGCTGAAAAAAGTCAGACAAAAGGCCAAAATATGTCCAAAAAAGTCCGAAATATGACCAAAAAAAGGCTGATATATGTCTGAATAAAAGTCTGAAAATGTCTGGATTATATCTGAAAAAAGGCAGAAAAAAGGCAGAAAAAATGCCAAAGTATGTCCGAAATATGGCCCAAAAAATGTCCAAAAAATGCAGAAATATGTCTGAAAAAAGGGCCTAAAAAAGGCAGAAATATTATCAAACAAAAGTCCGAAATTTGGCTGAATAAATTCTGAAAAATATCCGAAAAAAAAAGTGCGAAAAAGTTAGCAGGAAACGTTATCGTATCGCGGTAACGTGCGGTCGAGCCGATGCAGTCGGTAACATTAAGATTGCGGCTGTAAACTACAGTGACACTACAGGATCATCGGGAAGATTATCTGGAGGAGCACCATCACACCTAAAATCTGCCCAATTATCCTCCATACAGTTTTTAAATCTAAAAACTAAACTGTGCCTACTGATTCTGTTTTTTTTTTAATTATTATTTTTGAAATGACCTTTACAGGTGCTTGTACCCCAAACCTCCCCTCATCAAAATATTGGCTCGAGGTTCAGAGGCAATTGAAAAGCAAATAGTTGGCATGCTGTAAAAGCATGGAAAGAGCTATTAATGCGCTGCCAGATGTTCATCAGGCGGCGATGTTAAGGGAGGATTCTCAGTTATTTTTAAGGGGGCAGGCTGCTTGAAAGGCGAACTCTTGTTGCTGTGAGCACTGGTGTGTTCATGGGCACATCTTATCTCTGCCAAGAGGGTTCACTACCAAAAAAAAGAGCCTGTTTTCTGGCCAACTCTGAATAAGATAAAAGCCCATGAAAGAGCACATTAAATTCTATCACAAAGGTGATGTCAGAGTGACGGAGTTCTCCAAGACGAGACTCAAGGACGGTTTTTGGCACCAGAAAAAAAGAAGAAACAGATGCAGCCTAAACCTGTTAGTCACCCACCTCTAATCGGCTTACACTGGCTCGGTGACAGGCGACTGGCACCTCCGAAGGGTCACAGACATGGCTGCTAATACACACACGTCACAGTGAAGGACGACATGTTGGATATCCACATGAAACCAAAAACAGCACTTCACACGTTCGACTAGCGGTAACCAGATCACTGAACAATTACTTTTACCTTTCAGTGACAGAATCATTCCCGGCACTCACAGTTATGTATTTATGTTTCCATATTCTCAACGAGTGCTTTTAATATCCTTTTAATGGTCTTTCTCACAGCCAAAAATCACATTTGTTTCCCCGACTTGAAAAATTAATTGCTGTTTCAGGGTGTTGTTTGTGTCCTTTGGGCACAAGTCAGGTCATAAACACTTTTGTTTTATAAGACTTGAGACTGCAGAAAGGATTTCCTGTAAAGTTCAGTTAAACTGACTTCACAAAGCTGCCAACAGGTGTGAGGAGCGACCTGAATGTGCTTCGTCCGGATGCCCCGAAGCATTACTAAAATGGTTTTGTCCAAACATGGGAAGAAGTCCGTTTTCCTTGCACCTGTGAAACATGAAGTCACATCCACGCTGCTCCGTCTCAGCGTTCTGTCAAAGCACGCTGACATCTTCTCGCCGGCGTCTGAAAGCAGGTGGAGAAGCGCCGACCACAGCAGCTAGCCGGAGAGTGTGGGATGACCTCTCCCCTCCCTCCCTCCCACACCGGGACCGGGTTTCTTGTTTGTTCTCGGCAGAGGATGATCTTGTAGGTCTCACCAAGTCAAACAAGTGGCACACTGCCAAGTCATCGAGCCATTCACACACACATGAGGAGGTATTGACACAGTGTGTGTGTGCGTGCGGCTAAAACCTCAGCGCTGAGGGCCGCTCACATCTACTATTGGAACAGAAGAGGAGCGTGAAGTCATTACATCAAACTGAGAAACCTGTGTGTGTGTTCAGAGGCTGACCTGACGTCAGTTACACTGACAGAATAAATAGTCACAGTGTAAATGTTGGAATTCGTTTCAGTTTGTGTTACCACACTGAAAAAAAGAGATCATTTAACTCTCTTGCTTCCTACTTGGTCTGGTATTTCACTTCTTCTTTTACTATATTCAGTCAAAGCTGCAGTTTGGAACTTTGAGCAAATATGATGAAAAGTTACATGAATTAAACGGTGACTATATCCTGACAGTAGAGCATGACACAGATAACCAATCAGAGCCGAGGAGTCTCTAACGCAGCCGTCAATCACTGCTCGTAAACTCTGATCAAACGGTCAAACTAGGCAGCGCTGATCAAATGTGAATCATGATTCTCTTACTGTATTTCTCTCCTCAAATGTTTCCAGAAACAGACTTCAGTGGACTGTTTAGCTGTAAAATTTTGGGCTGTCAAAGTTAACGCAAATTTGTTTTAACGCCACTAATTTCTTTAACGCAACTAGCGATTTTTAGGTTGTAGCAGCTCAGTTTTAAAGCTAGCGTGAAGATACTGGTATCAAAGAAAACTATAAAACCTGATGAATCCATCGATACCAACCAGGTCAGACCAGCTTGTAGTGAAGGAGGTTAAATAACGCTCCAAACCTGTGTTGAATTTTGGCGAGGAAAAACTGACTTGTCCATCTTCGAAGTGGTCCCTTGACCTCTGAGCTCCAGATATGTGAATGTAAATGGGTTCTATGGGTACCCACGAGTCTCCACTTTACAGACATGCACACTTTATGATAATCACATGCAGTTTGGGGCAAGTCATAGTCAAGTCAGCACACTGACACACTGACAGCTGTTGTTGCCTGTTGGGCTGCAGTTTGCCATGTTATGATTTGAGCATATATTTTATGCTAAATGCAGAACCTGAGAGGGTTTCTGGACTATATCTGTCATTGTTTTGTGTTGTTAACTGATTTCCAGTAATAAATATATACATACATTTGCATAAAGCAGCATATTTGTCCACTCCCATGTTGATAAGAGGATTAAATACTTGACAAATCTCCCTTTAAGGTACATTTAGAACAGATACAAAATATGTGATAAAGTTGCGATTAACTATTTTTATTTATGGACTGACAGCTTTAGTAAAATGAGAACGTTGGCTCTGGCCGGTGGGCGGGGCTTGGTTTTGGCTGGACTGTTTTCGAGCAGTGATTGACAGCTGCTTCAGAGACTGCTCGGCTCTGATTGGTTGTTTTCCTTTATTATTCCATTATGAGCACCAGGAGGACACAGGGGAACATGAGGATTTTTCACAGATTATCTGTCTCATGCAGGTTTTGTCAGGATACAGTGACTGTTTTATAAAAAGAAACTTTTATTATCATATTTGCTCAAAGTTGCCGACTGCAGATTTAAAGTGCCAACAGGCAACTTTTTAATAATAAGCCTTAAATCCTGACATCACCTCCAGGCTCACCGCTGCTCCACTAGCTTCTGCAGCTAGAAACGATCACTGCAATCTGTTATTGGAGTTTCTTTCATCTGTCTTTGTGAAAAAATGAAGTGTTTGGGGTTCACTAAGGTGAATGAGTATTTACCACCTTCCTTGTTAATTAATTATTAATTTGTTTGCATACAACAAATCTACAGCTCACATGAACTTTTTTTAATGAGTTACTTTATTTCTGGCTGGACAGCAGAGGGCCAGCAGCTCTACAAAAAGTCTGTCACTGAGTGATGAAGTTACACGATTGGTCGGCCGTATGTTGGAGTTTCTTCATTGGCCGTTGCTCTTTCAAAATGAGAAGGCGGGAACAGTCCTTTATGCAAATGAGCCCGTCCAGCGCGACTCTTCCGGCTGACTAAACTTGGACCAAGCTGTGAAACTAGGCCATCTAGTTCTAAAATGAAACCAGATTCAGCAGTGACATCATCGCCTATTTCTCACTTAAAATGTTTTCAGAAGTAGATTTTTTGGTGGATTGTTTAAACGGAATAACAGAAAGTTTACGAGCAGGCCGCCATGTTGCCAGCGTCCTCGCCGGACCTGGTGGACATGTACCGCTGGATTTAACATTATAGACATGACCACTGACTATTTGTGTAACAATTTAGTCACAAATTCACAGACTGGCTATAGGGTTCAGACATATACTCGGTTTGGACCAAATCTTGTTTTTCTATTGTCACAGCCAAGATGGAATATTTGACCTAACATTAGTGTCTCTCTCTCGCCTCTCCAGGTTGTGACGGAACTTGAAGAGCAGCATGGAGACGTCAGCTCCAACAGCCACTGAGAAGAAGGAGTGTAAGGGTTCAGGTCTGGATGGAAGCAGCTTCTCAGAAATCCCAAAGAAGCCTTCGCCCACCACTCTGACCAGAGGTACAGCTTTAATCCCCTTTATACTAGATATTTAACACAGGGTGGACATACTGTACGGGAGGTATATTACCCAGAATTGCTGCAGAGTGATTAGCAAGTGTTGGCGAGGTCATTTGGTAATCTGGTGAGAAACCGGCAGTACGTGAAACATGTGAAACACTATTCTAATATAGCACTCTTGTATCCTTTTGTTTTCCTGTAGCATCATGTTCTCTGAAACATTACGGACAGTCACACGAGTAGCTGGGTTACACATGAAAAGAGTTAGACCAAGAGACGGGGGCCGCGTGGTTCATAGATGTCAGAGAATGGGCGATGAAAAAATGTTATAATGAGGTCGAAAGACCTTGTTCTCACCTCCCGAGTGTAAATTTCATGAATTACTAAAGAAGGCTGGCATAGCAGTGGACGACATGGTGTATCGGAGTCCTCGGATAAAGGCCGGGCGGAGGGAGGCACCTTTGAAATGCTAAGAAGATGTCGTATGACATTGTGGCGTTAGCGTTATTTCTGCTTAATGATGGGCTTGGTGGCCTGCCACGAGAGGAGCCACGCGCATTAATTGTTCAGGGATGCGGGGTGAGAAACTAGGACGTTTCAGTGCTCCCTCCCTGGCACCTCCACAAAGAGGCCACAAGTTTTTCAAACCAGCAAAGAAAAAAAAAAGAAATATTGCACTTGCCACGACATGAATTATTTAGGCGTTTAGTTATGACCATTGTGTGTTATGTAGGCTGCGGCGGTTGAATTTTCATAACCTTGCACCACTGGAAAAAAAAAGTAGTCTGCACCCATCAGGGCTTATTTGTGCTTGTGTGGTAGCGCCGAGGTTGCAGGGTGTTTAGATTCTCACTATAAAGGGGTCATAATTAAAAGATGAGAGCTCATGTTTTCATTAGTGAATGTGTGATGAAAACTTCTCATAACGAGGTTTGAGGACCTTGTTCTGGCCTCAGAGGTACCGCTGTTATAAATTACTAATGCCTGCTGGTGGACACTGAACCCCCTCAGGACGACACACTGGCATCATCTGAGCGGCCGCTGCAGGAACATATCATTCACGTTACTGCTTAATGAAGGGCCTGGTGGCCTGCCATCACAAAGCTCACTTTGTCACACGGGGGAACAGCAGAAGTAGGACGTTAGTGTGTCATTAGATAGTTTTAATGCTCTGCTTTTGTTTCCAATTTGATTATTCTTTCTTTTTTATTTGATCTGGTTCTTGAATTAGTATGCATGTGGAAACAAAAAAATGTGGGGCAAATGTGAATAAATCAAGTGGCTTGGAAACATTCTTTGTAAGATGTCACAATCCGGCTCACTTAAAGGTCCTCTTTTATTCAGCTTACTTGTATTTGAAATGGAATTGCAAAGTAGTCTCAAGCCGTGAGACTTCATTAAGCTTGAAAATGAAACCGCACAATATAATAGTGTAACTGAAGCAGAGACATCCTGAGAACATCTTGTTCACCCTCATCCGTCGTGTCAGCTGGCCGCGAACCTCATAACTCGTTTCACGAGAGCTCACTTTGCTTGTGTTTCATAGAGACGTGTCTCGCCTTGTTCAATCTGTCTTTGTTTGTGTGTGAAGACGTAATGGAAGTGTGTCTGGCCACTAATGCAGAGTGTGTGTCAGAGTCTCTGCTGGCATAAAAAGTGCCGGTCCGGTCCATGTGATCGGGATCTTCTTTCTCAGAGCCTTGTTAATGGTTTTAAATGGGCACCCACATTCTGTGTGACAGCCTGCATCTGTCTGGCAGCTACAGAGCGTGCTTCCACAGGCACGGCCTTGCAACCCGACTCCCCTCCCCCCCCCCCACGGGATTTACGAGTCTGCGTCGGCTTGTGCTTTACCATGTCAGAGTAACATGTGTCCAGATTAGGTACCAGGACTGTAAAACATCTCACGGTTTCAAAGGAATACCTGTGATTGATGCCCCCCCCCCCCCCTCCTCCCCACTTCACACCATGAGACTTTAGCATATGGACGCTCAGATGTGCCGTGCACTGAGGAAGACTTTCAAACACGGATCTGCCAACTTGTTGTTTTACGGCCCTTATTATATTCAGTGAAAGTTTGCCAGAGAGTATTTTTCCACCATCCTTCACGTTGGTGTTGACTGTACGAGGCCAGTGGAGCAGACAAGCTCGCTAACACTCTGATTACTTCCACCTAAGCAGCGTGTCGTATTCATCTGTCTTAGAGTCCGGCCGTAGCTCCACAACTCCCGACAGAGATTGATGTTCTTCAGCATAAGAAACACATTGTCCACAGATAATTATTCACAGCTTTGATGTATCTAAGGAGGATGCCAATGAAAAAAAAATGTCCTCACCTTTGTCAACACTTGCCGTCTCGCTTGTACTCAAACAAGAACACGGCATTAAATCACCCGTTTCCCCCCATGAAAATGGATCGGTCGCTAGACCTGACTGGGAGTGGTCACTGTGGTGAAGATGGATGAAGAAGAGCAGTGTGGTGTAATTAGTGTAGTTGGGAGTAGATAAGGAGCCGCGTGTTAATCACAGCCATCATGAGATGGAGCTGGAGTCTGAAGGGTCTCCACTGGGGTCTCTGCACTGGCCACAAGGCCTTTCTCTGGAGGGTGCTCCAGATCCAGAGCGGTTCACCCCGCCCCACCCCCCCTCCGGCAGAGAAAAATGTCCCAGAGCAAAATAGCCCCCCTCCCCTCCTCCCCCAGCTCCATCCCCGTCCACAGGCCTACTCCAAAGGGACAGCCACTAATCTTCCTGAGAAAGAGATTTCTGCCTTTCTTTCTGTGCTCCTAAATGAGGCTCTTACGCTGCTGTGGTTCCACAGACCGGGTGAGAGGTGGAGGAGGGGGGGGGGTCGGGGCTCAGTGGCCGGGGGTTATGCAGGGGATGACCGCATTCAAGCCAGAACCCCTGTGCCCCCTTTTGGTTTAACTCCTTGGCCCTCCACCTCGGCTGAAAGAATCAGAGAATCCATCTCCTGAAGTGTTCGACTGAGCAAAAAAGGAAAGATGCCGTTCTTCACAATGACCGCGATACTCTGTAACATCTGGAAGAGTTCATTATTTTTTGACCAAGGCAAACAAACATGTGAGTTAAGTGTACAGTGCAATGCAACTTTATCTTTGCTATTTAAAGAAACACTGGGGATCGAGTTACGAGGCTGTACATACAAGAAACACCCCCCCCCCCCCCGAAGGCCTCCAAAACATGTCATGGATTTCATTTTTAACAGCCCAAAGTACACACTCGTGTCCCCAGTGTTGAGAAAGAATCAGCTCGATCAGGTGTCATCTACAGTAACATTTTGTAACAGCATATCAATAATGCCTTTCCTGATACTTGAGAAGACCTGCGAGCAACAAGCTTACAGGAAGGCCTATTGACCAGGTCCCAGTGTTGTTTATTTTCCTGTCAGGGTCTATAGCTGCACGCTATCAGGAACTCACCGCCGTCCTCCAACAAGGACTTCAAGAGAGGCCGATATTGTTTCTGTCCCGGAATGACTTTCAATTTATGGCCTTCATCATCTGCAGAGTCAGTTTACACTTTGTGCCTGATATGTCCAGTATGTTCCCTTTACTGCACACATCTAATGCAGCATTACATCCATCTTTATGCCTCCATGCCGGCGACAGTCGTGGCCGGAGGCGTTGTGTGTCCCGTTCTCAGGAACGCCTGCAGAGAACTTCTTCAAATTTGGCACAAGAATCCACTTGATGAACTGATTAGAACTTAACTCAACATAACTCAAGAATTCATATGCTAATTCTGATAATTTCACACAAATGTTTAACAGGATGAAATGATGAAGTGACGACATGTTGGACAGACATGGATGTAAAAGCAAAGCGTACAACCGCGAAGCAGTAATTCTAGTTTTTCATTCCCATAATCCCAATCGGCCTGCTTGAAAAAGCTAGAATTACCGCCGTGTGCCTCCGCCAACCAGTCAAGTTGCAGTTTATATCCATGTCTGTCCAAAATGTCGTCACTTCATCATTTTATTCTGTTAGACATTTGTGTGAAATTATCATAATTAGCATATGAATACTTGGCCGAAAACCTGTTTTTGGTCACAGTGACCTTTGAACACCTAATTCTAATCAGTTCATCCTTGAGTCCAAGTGGACTTTTATGCCAAATTTGAAGAAACTCCCTCCAGGCGTTCCTGAGATATCACCAGAACAGGAGGGACGGACAGACAACCACGATGCCTCCAACGCTGCTGAACTGCTGAGCAGCTATCTGGGTTACAGAGATCAGCGCTCACATTACTTCATGTTGCTCTTATAAACAGTTAACTTGGTTGCTTTCCAAGTCACTCCTCAACTTCCCCCCTTCCCCCCCAGTTTCATCCCATCCTCGCATCTTTCTCTCTTATCTAGAGTTTCATTCTGTTCGCTGGCTGGCCAAGACTGGATTTAAAGATTAGATATTCTAACTGAAAGCAGGAGGAGGACATCTTGTTTCTTCATTGTTATTTTGGCCTCGCTGATTGCTGTGTAAAAGCCTGAAACAGGTTTTTGAGCCCAGAGTACTCGCTGGAGTTGCGTTGGCCTTTATCATCAGTCATTACAGGGCGTTGTCATCACAGAGGTGCTGGACTAAGAGAAGGGGAATGCAGGAGGACGTTCTCCTCCAGTGATTGGTAGCAATTGTTCACAAGGGTTTTGAAGCCAAATATAGTCTACTGTATATATATATATATATATATATATATATATATATGTATTATTTAAAACTGAATTATACATTAGTTTCCTGGATTCTTTTTCATGTTTACTTGAAATACGTAAGCAAAGAACGAGCGAGCTGAATCCAACCATGGAGTTCAGAGGAATTCTTAACAAGTTGAACGCACTATAGAGACGCGTCTTCCCAGTTTTTAAAAAAAGAATATCTCAAGACAAATGTTTATTTTAGAGAATGCTTACAAGACAGTCGTAAAGTCCTCAGATTGTATTCTCTGAGCCTATAGTATGTTGACAGCCTTTGGAAGCTCTCTAATGTGGTTATGAAACATAAATCAGGCTCAAATGAGAGGACATTTCTGATATTGGTTGTTCCTTTGGAACGCTCTGCCTCTGCTTCAAAGCACCCAGAGTTAAAAAAGCAACGTGGTATGCTTTGGGCAATGTCTGCGAATATAAATCTGTCTGTACCAGAGGCGTCTACACACACACACAGCGCCCAAAGACAACATGTTACATTCCTCGCCGTTTACAAGCAGTGGGAGAGGAGGTGGAGGCAATATATGGATGCTTTAGGGGATTAACCAACACCCCGTCCGCCAGCTTTCTCTCCCTATCCCTCGAGTCTCTCCCTTCTCCCTCGCTCCTACTTCCCTTTTTTTTTCTTTCTGAGCTTCATCCTCTCTTAAACAGAAAGCTCTTTCCCAGCATGCAGAGTGTAATCCATGCCCCCGCCTCTAAGACACTTCCTGCCTGTTTTGTTTGTCGGGCCGATGGGAATCGGCCCAATAAGGTGCCTATAGCTCTCTCCTCTTCTCCGAGGTGTCGCCTCAGGCAACCGCTTTCTTTTGACGGGAAGACGGCGCATGTTATTAAAGAACTTGTTGAGAGTCCATGCCCGTGCATTTCTATGCCGTCAACTCTCTGACCCGGTGCAACCCGTCAGACTCGAGCCACCGGCCTGCCAGCCTCGGCTACTTTCATCCGCTAATGTAGCCCCAACACTCACAGTTCAAGTGAAGCAAAATAAACGTCCGAGGAGTTTAGACGTGGTAAAACAAAAATGTGTGCTAGCTGTAAACACGGGCGGGAGGCGCTTATGTAAACAGGCCTGGTTCCTACGGCTGAGTTGGTCTAGAGGCGGACAGTTTGTGGTCAGGCTCTTCCGGTTCGTATCCCCCCCACACACACACACATCACCACCAGCATCCCCCCCCCCCCCCCCCCTCCTCGCCTGCAGACACAGCTGTGGTCCGCCCTCGTAGAAACGCTGCTGGAGGAAAAGAATCACTCACAGCGCTGCACGGAGCTAAAAAGCCCACTCAGCCAGGATGAGAAGTGCACGTCTGCAGTTACTGAGAATATAGAAAACAATAAACACCTTGAAAAGTTTGCATCAACATATTTCTCTCCAGGGAGAACGTTTTATTAGCTACGTAGATGTCTTGGCCTTCCACACAGTGGACAGTAGGTGTCTTTACGATTAATGCCTGGTGTCGTTGTGTTGTAGCTTCTCGAGAAATCAAGAGGAGGAAATTGATTTTTGCCATCAGTGAAATTCCTCCTGAGGGAAACTTCTTGTAATTACAGATCTAAGGTTTCACTGCTGCTGCTCTCCAGCCTCTGCTAGCATTTAGCAAATAGCCAAATGACTGAGAGCTCTGGAGCACAGTCACATAGAGGCAGACTTGTTCATACATACATACATATACATATATATATCTATATATATATAGATATATATATATATATATATCACCTGCCAGCCAGTGAAATGAACCGGGTTCAAAGGTTTAAATAAAATGGTCGCGGCGAGAAACAATAGCAAACCAACCTGCCCAGTCAGCGGGTAGGTTTGCCGCGATGGCGGAGGAATTCCATAAACATTTATGAAAAAATAAACTTTTACAATATATATGTGCACGGTCACATCCGCAGGAGGGGGGGGGGGGATCTGTCTCCAGATGGATTGTGCGACCGCGACACCGACGGTCTCATTCTGAGGACAGAACGCAGACGAGTCGCAGTAAAGCCTGAGACCAGCAAAATAAGCAGATGAGGTCGCCTCAGTAAATACAGCGGCCTGCTGACCCGGCCCACCTCTCCTGGAACACGTCCTAAAAACAGGATCAGAGGGAAAAACTGAATTTCTCATTTGATATCCAGGCACAACTTCTTCTACATTCTTTCTATTATAAAGTCAAAGATTCTAAGCAGACAAAATCCCATTTCACATGTCACCACAGAGATTTCAGTTGCATCTCACCGTTTTCTTCTTCAAATGGAGTTGACTCAGGTTTCATCACGTGACCTCAGTGGAATGTTGGTCACATGATAACAAGTGGACACCAAAGACTGTGAACGGTTAAATAGTTAAATAGGAAATGTGCTGTCGGAGTGAGATGAGAAAAGCTCATGTCTGTGTTAAGTATGGAGACAGGAAGTGATTAGCTTAGCTTAGCATAAAAACTGGAAGCAGGGGGAAACAACTAGCCTAACTCTGTCTAAAGTTAAAAAAAAATACACCTGCAGTAATGTAGAAATGTACAAGGAGCAGTTTGTGGTTTTAGGGGGAGTCGTGAGTATTTCCAGGCGAGCAGCAGCCGCTCACTACAGGACACCTCGCCATTGAAATCTCCACAAAAGCTAGTAAATTGACATTTTGTTGAGATTATTTTGTCACGCTTAAAATAGAATATTGGGAACAATATGTGAGCGAATGTAAATCTCAACTCTAAGGTCCAGTTAGTTTTTCAGGTCCTTTCAACCACCTCTCATGGTCTTCGTCAGCGAATGGAGCGTTCTGGTGTCACGGTCTTTGGCATGCACTTGTTATTAGGGGTGTAAGAAAATAAAAGTGATACTGTATCGATTCTCAAAAACACTGCATGGATTTTGAATGAATAGTTTACGTGCGAAGATTCGTGGCACAAAAAGTAGTGCTGATGTTGGATGTTACATACTCTAAGAAAAAAATCTCTAGAAAAACAGATAATGTCCTGGCAGAAAATCACCAGGACATTTTACGTTAACTTTACGGACATTTTCTTCAACCCTTAAACGGAAAATTCTTTAGATTTACAGTATATCCTCCGTACCGAGCCAAACAGCAGGCCCAACCTCTACATTGGGGAGGGAAAACAGACGCTAACGCTAGCATTTATACGTTACCTATCGGTCTCTGTGGACCACCTGAGGCTAAAACTGGAGCTAACTCTACCTGATGTCCACTGAAGTCTAAAATATAAACATTGGTAAAACATAAATTACAATACCAAACTTGCGTTAGTCTCAAAATGAGTCAGCAAAATATTCCTGCGTATCTGGTAACGTTAACGGTCGACAACAGCTGAACTAAACAACAAAATGGCCCGTATTTTTATGGACTTCTCTTAGAGTGTGCAGAGACTGTGATAAATGCAAATGCAGATCCCACAGTTCTGATTGCATAAAAAAGTTTACTCAGATTTTATGTATATGATGGTGTGTTCTTAAAAAATCTCAGTTGATATATTGAATCGTAACCCCTGTTTCATGATGTGTATCAGATCACCAGATTCTTGCTGATACAGAGGCCTACTTGTTATCATGTGACCGACGTCAGGTTTATGACTCCTAATGAAGACTGTGAGATGTTGTCGGATGCTCTGATAAGATAGTAGGTGGACATCGAGTCACACAGAATAGAATAGAGAAGGAATTCCAACTGGAGGCTGGTTTTCCTGCACACTTCCTCTTGTACCATTCTTTACTCCAGGATTTAAAAAAAAAATAAAAGTATATCTGCCAGCCATAAGCATCCATTTGCTACAGCGCCGTATTCTTTGTGAGAAAGTGCTTCTGGACTGCACTACTATTAGTTACACTGCTCTGTAATCACAGCGTAGCCTGTCATAAGGCCATTGTATGGTTGTCACGGTCCTTTGGAAAAAAAGGCAAACAAAATGCTGCCATATGGAAAACTGATTTGTAATGTCATTCATCATACAGCTGCAGGAAACAGGACTATTCTGTAACAGCTGGGTAGCAACAGAAGATTGAGTGCTCACCCTGGCTGGAGTTGGCTGGGTAGTTTTTTGGGTTAGAAAGAAGCCGCTACGTCTCTAGAAACAGGATGTCTGAGATCTGAATCTTAAATTCTTACTCAAACATTACATTTGCCCTTTGGCCGCTTCACTGTGCCCTTTTTTCTAAGGCGGTGGTACAGCAAAGTAGATGTTGTGAAATATTATACTAATACTTTCTTTACTTTTTTTGTGTGATTACAAATGTGATAATCATATATAACACAGAGCGATAAATGTGGTGATAAAAGTCAGTCATCCATTCATTCATATAATAACAATGAAAATACCCTCAAACATTTTTCTGTCAAATAAACTTCCATAACTGCTAATTTAAAGTTTTGTTCTTCGGAGATATAATTACACTCCTCATTTTGTGATTACCGCGACAAGGTTCATCGCGTTGCTTTATCTCCGTTACGTCAGAGGAAGGAGGCGGCGGTCTAATAAACAGTCTACAAATGAAAAGCGTTTGTTGAATGAAGGCCTGTGTGTGTGTTAGTATAGCGTGTAAGCCTGTTGTGTTTTGTTTGCCAGGTGATTTCCCCGACGGTGTTAGCTAAGCCTGAGAATTTTTGGCGCTGGCTTCAAAGAGCAGCGGGGTCATCCCCGTGCAGCGGCGAATACAGACTTGTTCACGGCAGATCTGACGTGCACGGTACTGCAGGCAGACTGTGTGTCAGCTTGACCGCCATCAGCTCACATTTTGCAGTTTGTCGAAGGATTTGTAGAAGTAGTTTCAGAAAGACACGGTAGAATTGACTCAGCACAGTAATACTTTAGTTGAAATGACTATAACTTACTGTATATTATCACACAAACGCAGCATCCACTCACACTGTGACGACACCTTGGCTCTGGGAAACTATGTTGGTGATTTTCAGATTAGATTTTTCAGATGGGCATTTTTCAGAACAGATCACTCAATAATGAAAACTATCATTAGTGTCAGCACTATACTTACATTCACACACGTTCACAATGTGCAAAGTAAAACCCTCTAAGAGTAAAGCTGAATTAACTGTGGTGCTACCTCACATACCGACGGTGTAGGTGTTGATTTATAATTCATTCAGTTGATAGCACCGCCGCAGGACTAAATGGATGTGATCCAGCCATTCCACTCCCCACAGTAACTCTGTTTACATTCTTTCATCACCTCCGCCAACGAGGTCCTGATTTCACTGTGTCAGCAGGAGAGACCATAAGTTGATTTTTACTGACAACGTTCTGTCACATGGTGCTACGTCACTGAGTCACATGATGTTACGTCCGCAGCTTTTACTGTACAAGCGTAGGTATTTTAAGCCAAACCATGATGTTTTTTTCTAACAGTAACTAAGTGGTTTTGTTGCCTACAAAACCTAACTGGCACCGTTTCACAACGTTAACCACGACTGTTTCACAATGTTAACTGTGTGCTACAACGTTAACCATGTAGTTTCACAACATTAATCGTGTGTTACAACGTTAACCGTGATTGTTTCACAACATTAACCGTGTGTTACAACGTTAACTGTGATTGTTTCAAAACATTAACTGTGTGCTACAACGTTAACCATGTGTTACACTGTTAACCGCAAAAGTTTCACAATGTTAACCATGTGTTACAACATCAACCGTGTGTTACAACGTTAACCGTGACTGTTTCACAATGTTAACTGCGACTGTTTCACAACGCTAACCATGTGTTATAACGTTAACCGTGTAGTTTCACAACATTAACCATGTGTTACAACGTTAACCGTGACTGTTTCACAATGTTAACTGCGACTGTTTCACAACGCTAACCATGTGTTATAACGTTAACCGTGTAGTTTCACAACATTAACCATGTGTTACAACATTAACCATGTGCTACAACATTAACTGCAACTGTTTCACAACGTTAACCATTTGCTACAACATTAACCGCAACTGTTTCACAACGTTAACCATTTGCTACAACATTAACTGCAACTGTTTCACAACGTTAACCATGTGCTACAACATTAACCGCAACTGTTTCACAACATTAACCGTGTGTTACAACGTTAACTGTGTAGTTTCACAACGTTAACCACGTGTTACAACGTTAACCATGTGTTACAAGGTTAACACGACTATTTTGAAACATTAACTGTGTTACAACGTTAACCGCGACTGTTTCACATCGCTAACCATGTGTTATAACGTTGACCATTTCACAACGCTCACAATGCTAACAATTATCTACAACGCTAACTGGGACCATTTCACAAAGTTGACCACGTTACAACGTTAACCACAACTGTTTCACAACGTTAATGCACGAACCTTCTGCGTGAAGATACTACGCTAAAGGCTGAAGCCCCCGGCATCACTCTAATGACGCGGGGGGGCTTCTGCCCAAGAGGCAACATATATTAGTAGGGATGAGATCCATTGGACATAATTATGTTCTGTCAGCTACATCGTAACCTCTTAATGTACGACTATAAATCCAGCGTAAGTGTGCTAAATTTGAAACATATTTTTCTGTAGAGTTTGTCCTTCCATCCACACTAAGCTGACATTTTCCTCTACGGATTTAATACTCAGATTTGAGACTCTTTACCAGATGTTGGATGCACAGGTTTGTTTGTTTGTACACCCAAAGAAGAAGAAGAAGAGATTTAATTGTCTTCCTATTGTTCGGGCCTTCCAGTGTGGACAGGTGGCTTTATGAAGACAACCTGGAGATCCTAGCGTGGAAGGCATTTTCAAATTTAGTCTCACAATCACCTCTTGACCCTGGCAGCTTAAAGCAGCCTGTCTCCAGGTTGTTGTCTTATCAGAGATTATAAAGTAAACTGTCATGGTAAAAGATTGTTTACTGTCCGGCATGTTATGGCAAGGTGCTTCTTCTGCAAGCACACTCAAGCTATTTCATTGCTAGATGCACAGCATATATCAGTCAGTGCACCTCCCCAGAGTGCTTTTTCACTTAGCAGACTCACAGATAGCTTGGTAATTTGTACATTTTACAGTCATATTTATTTGACTTAATCATAAATGCAAAGTGCACTAGCATGTGTAGCTCGGCTAAAACTAGTGAAAGACAAATATTATAAACACGTGTACTGGCAGTGTGTGTTTCTGTGTATGCTTTTTTCCACGAGTGCACATACTCTGAGTGTTAGCTTTGGCAAAACAGGTTTGAGATGCTTAAACGATAAAGGTACTGTAAATCCTCTTTATTCAGCAGAGTTGTAGTCTTAGAGAGAATCTGGCCCATCTGAAATTCCCACGGAACAAAGAGGAAGGCGGGGGGGAGAGGCAGGGGAGGGGGTGATGGAGAGGAAGAGAGAGAGAGAGAGAGAGAGAGGGAGAGGGAGAGGGAGAGGGTACTCAGCTGAAGAGGGGGTATTGTTTACATATCAAGACGCTTCCTCTAACTCCCAGGAAAAGCAGTAATTTACCTAGCGAGGTTTTACAGTTTAATTTCTCCATTGTGCAGGGGGATAACCCCTTAATTATAGAGGAGGAAGTAGCCCTAAGCCCCGGACAGAGGGTGAGGGCTGACAGAGAGCCTCAGTGAGTTTTGGACCCCCTCTTCCCCAGCCTCGATCTGGAGTCCTCGCTCCCTCTTTGCTGTGGCCATTCTGCCTGTTCATTAGCACTTGCGGGGTGTCTGGACGCTCGCCAATTAGTGCTCCGCTCCAAGTAATATTTCCTTCCGTGAGGCCAGACCGACTCTACTGGTGGAGACTTATAGGCGTCTGGGCCTGAAGGATGAGGGGTGAGGGGGGGTTGGCACACGCTGCCAAAACCCTGGGGACCCTTACCCTTTACAGACTGTAACAAAAATCATCCCAACTTTTGGAACATTTAATGCAGAAGCCATCTCACAACAACTCTGGTATGTAACGTCCAGACTGGGTTGTTGCACAGAAAGCCATCGTGAATGACATGAGCAAATATTGACCTAAGTTATAAATGTTCAAAGTATATCGGGTCAAATGTATGGATACTGCAAAACTATCCATCAAAAAGTTATAAAGTTGTGTATTCAGTCTGAAGGAATGTGTAGAGGGTTTGTGTTTTTCACTTCTTTTACATTCAGTTTAACTTGAAGTGACAAAAACCTCAATGGGAGTTCATTTTTTCTCAAGACATTTTCACATGATTTCAGAAAACTCTGAAACAAACACAGGACTTTCACCCAGGAGACCACTGATCGTGTGGAACCAAAAGTAAATAATGACTTTACGCTTGAAACGAAAAGTAAACGTTGATTTAATGCTTGTTACGTAACGCTACGTAAGAAAGTCCGCTAAGGGTGGTTGTTATTTATTTACATTAGTTAAGTTAGTTAAGTTAGTTACATTAGTTACGTTAATTACATTAGTTATGTTGTTACTGTTGGTAAGTTGTTACAGTTGTTACGTTACGTTGTTAAGTTCCGCTGTTAAGTTCCGTTGTTACGTTACATTGTTACGTTACGTTGTTATGTTATGTTGTTATGTTATGTTGTTATGTTATGTTGTTATGTTATGTTGTTATGTTATGTTGTTATGTTATGTTGTTACATTGCGTTGTTAAGTTTCGTCGATAATAACGCGTTGATGCAAATTTGTTTTAATGCCACTAATTCCTTTAACGCATTAACGCAACTTGTGATTTTTAGGTTGTAGTGGTTCAGTTTTAAAGCTAGAGTGAAGATACTGGTATCATATGAAACTAGAAAACCTGATGAATCCATCGGTACCAACCTTGTCATACATGAAGGAGGCTTCATTTTGACAGGGGTCCCTTGACCTCTGACCTCCAGATCAGTGAATGTAAATGGGTTCTATGGGTACCCACGAGTCTCCCCTTTACAGACATGCCCACTTTATGATAATCACATGCAGTTTGGGGCAAGTCATAGTAAAGTCAGCACACTGACACACTGACAGCTGTTGTTGCCTGTTGGGCTGCAGTTTGCCATGTTATGATCTGAGCATATTGTTTTATGCTAAATGCAGAACCTGTGAGGGTTTCTGGACAATATCTGTCATTGTTTTGTGTTGTTAATTGATTTCAAATAATACATATATACATACATTTGTATAAAGCAGCATATTTGTCCACTCCCATGTTGATAAGAGGATTAAATACTTGACAAATCTCCCTTTAAGGTACATTTTGAACAGATGAAAAATGTTTTTATTAATTGTGATCATTAATCGCGATTAAATATTTTAATCAATTGACAGCCCTAGTTGTTGCGTTACATTGTTACGTTACATTGTTATGTTATATTGTTATGTTATATTGTTACGTTACATTGTTACGTTACATTGTTAAGTTACATTGTTACGTTAAAATTGTTACGTTATATTGTTACGTTATATTGTTACGTTTCATTGTTACGTTACAATGTTACGTTATATTGTTACGTTATATTGTTACGTTACATTGTTACGTTACATTGTTAAGTTACATTGTTACGTTACATTGTTAAGTTATATTGTTACGTTATATTGTTACGTTACATTGTTATGTTACATTGTTACGTTATATTGTTACGTTTCATTGTTACGTTACGTTGTTACATTAAGTTGTACTTTTTGTTGCCTAAACCTAACCAATCGTTTCACAACGTTGACCACGTGGCACTGTGCGTTTCTGCGAGTGTGATACGAGGCTGATATGAAATGTGTTTATGAAACATTCATCCTGTGGTTTGCAGAAACATATAATGCCAACGTGTTTTCTGGCAACTGGGTTGCAGTGAAACTGTGATGGCCATTCTAAGCTTTTGTATGGACCACTCAATGAATGGAGATCTGCAGCCTAGTCAGTGTTGATAATAATGGTTAGTGTGGGGACCATACGAAGACCATACCTGGCATTTTATTGAATCAAGTCGTTCAGAACATGAAACCATCAAAGATAATTTATGTTCCTGTTTGCACGCCAAAAGGAGAGAGTTTTAGTGAAAGCTTTCTTTAGTATTCTGTAAGGCGTCTTATTGTGTTTCTAGAATATCCTGACCAACTGATGCAAGGGAAGCTGCAATAGAGCTGCTTCTGTGAAAGACAAGCTTCTGTATGCTTATTAACCTCTGTCTATCTCTTCCGCTCTCTAACTTTCTCTCTCTCCCTTCTCGCACTCTACTGCCACACAGTTACTAGCACCATTAGGCTGTCATAACACGGCACATATAACCTGAGGTGATCCCAGCACTGAGTGAACCGAGCGTCCCCGGGGGGGCGAGGCACTGCGGCAGCCAAACAGGATTGCTACCTCATGGTCTGGGGTGATGGGTACCACATGTAAGCAGAGGCAACCGCTGGCCCTAATAGGAGCTGACAAGTGGCGGTCTGACAGGGGGAGATCAGATGGCTCGAGCTGGCCTATCGCTATAGAAACAGAGCTCTGTGTCTATGGACCCTATGGCAGAGTGGTTTGCTTTAAATAGAGTCTTTGTACAGAAGAAACACTCACTCATGGCTCCCCTCCTGCTTGGTCTCTCCATCATCATTCTAGAGCTGGAATTCATATGTTCCCTCATCTTTCACTAATCCTTTTAATTAAAGGCTCCTGTGGAGGTTTAGGGCACTTTCACAAGCCGTAGTCCGTTTGGCGAGTCACAATCAGAGGGAAATTGATACTTTTGGTTTGTTTTCTATTCAGTCTGGTTCGGTTTCACAGCGCACAAATTAAAGCGGACCAAATAAAAAAAAAAAAAAAAGTGCTGAGGGGCGTTATCAAAGGAGCAAATTTATCTTTTTCAGCTCAAGAGCTGCCACTTCTATGCAGAGAATCACAGACTTTGATATGTTGCACTCTGCACTTATCTACTGTGATCTCCTCCAGTTTACCTCCAATGACTTTATAAACGGCACTATTTCTGTGGACTTTATTTAGCATATTCTGTATGTTCTCTTCGGCCCAGATGTCAAGCAAACATCACACTTCTGCAGGAGTCCAGGTCAGCCCCCCCCCACTCAGGTTAACCTGTCGTTTACCTGTGTCCATGACCTGCGTTTTGGTTCGCTTGGAAACGGTCCGAGACCGCCCCTCACAAGTGGTATCGGACCGGTTATTTTGGTCCACATCAGAGTAAGATTACTGCGCTCACAACTTCCCAAACCAACTGAACCAGAGTTCAGTTACAACAGACTATATGTTGGCTTGTGAAAGCTCCCTTAGACTTCTAATAATGCTATTGAGCTGTTTTTCTATGAGTGGGTATTCGTTTTGTTAATGTCGTGCATGAGCAAAGGATGCACAATACACAGTCCAGCTGATGGTTTCACACTATTCCACTCATCTACAGGTGGCGGCAACACGTCAAGATACGCTGCAATGCATCACAAAGGGAAGAAGAAGGCTGGAAGCTAGTAAACATGGTTGTAAACAATTCTGGAGTCAGAAGACTTGAATTATGTTTAATGAGGAAGGAAAGGCACTCGACACGTTTGTTAGACCTCAAGGACACACACACAACGCATTAACGCAGAAACACTGAACGTTTGTTTGTTTGTTTACAAGAGTCCACAGGGTCCCTTGAAATGAGTCGAGTTGCATTGTGGGTAATGTAGGCATCAAGAAGAATGTGTTGAACCATGACATCTCTGGATCGATTTTGTCGTTTTTTTTTTTTTTTTGTTTAACTATCCATCATGATTGATACAATTTCAAATGAGATGCTGAATCAGTGAAGTACTCACCAGCTTTAACATGTGTGATGTGGGTTGTTAGTTGCCTGTCGTGCACAACGAATGCGTTGCAATGCATACATCAGCAAGACCACTCCACATAGTATGAAGTGTAAAGAATTTGTCCAGAGTGTCTGTCAGGTAAACATACATACAGGTCACACTAGGCTCATCCGTTGTTCCCTCACCTAAAGATCCAAACTCTTTTTATACAGTATTTCTCCTCCTTACCAAGAAGTGTCTTGATGTGAAGTTATTACTGTAACACCTACAACACCACACAAGAAGACATGCTCTCACCAATCCACAGGGAATGTGAAAGAGTCGCAGCTTTTCCGGAGTGTCAACTGGTGTTGATGCAGGAAAAATAGGACAGTGGTTTCCTGGCATGGTGCATCTTATGAAAGCTCACCTCAACGCTAGTGTGTGGTCTTACATTGAAAACAGCAGTATGTTTGAAGAAAACGTCGTACACAGCTGGTGTGTAGTCTGTACCTCAGACTTTCTGCTACTACAGACTTGGGTTGGATTACAGAAAGGATCTCTGAGACATGCAGGGTGAACAGTGGTGAGGTGTTGGTGGGTTTAAGGCATCTGTCGGCCTAGTTTTTCCGGCCGATTCAGCAGGTTGAATCAGCGGCGGCGCCCGCCGGTGGGAGACATCGCTCTGATTGGCTGTTCAGCTTAAACGAATCATTGCACGAGAAGAGAAACGAGTAAAGTCAAGAGGAAAAACACAGAAGGCTCTTCTCATTGTTCATCTTCATCTCATCTGATCGTTCCAACATACGGATATTTTCACGACATGAACATCTGGAATGAAGCTAAGCGGTGAGTGAGAGTGGTGTGAAAACGGTCGGCAGACGCCGCTTTGTTTCATGTACGTGTCATAACAACGGCTTGTATATTCACAGTCCTCGGTCTTCCTGTTTTTTTAATAAAAGTGACAAATATAGACGCAGTAGACGGTGATACCGGTGTTCGTGCACACACTGATTACATTACCTATCCACCGTCATTTTGCTTTTTTTTTTTTTACAGAAATAAAACCCACTTAGTTAATTTTTGCATATCAGCGCCGTGTTATCAGCACATAGTCGGACGATGGACGCCACAAACTGAAAGTTAAAATGTTTCTGCTCCATACGGAGTCTCAGCTCAGAGCAGCAGGAGTCACATTTCACACATACGGAGCGAGTTTACAGACAAGACGATGGCGGAGGATTTGGTGTCGAAGCGAAAAGCAAATGTGCCTATTTGGTAATATTTAAGATTTAAACCCAATACTATAAGGGAACTATAACGTTAATGAGGTAATCGCCGTGAGGGCAAATTCTACTGGAGAGGCCAGTCACACCGCCACCCGACGTTAAAGATCAAAGTAAGCGTGCTGCACATATTGACCGTCATTTTTTCTTGTAAAATGTCCGCTGTAATCTGTACCACCAGTGTTGTCACAAATTTATTAACCGGTGGGAAAATGTCCATTCTCTCGACGCTAGAGATAGCTGAAGCAACCAAAATCACAACTGTTCTTATCGCCTTTGCCGGAGCCATGATTCATTCCCCCTCCCCTAAACCACAGCGTGCAGTGTGACTTCACATGATGTTTGCTGTAAGCGCTTAATGTGGTTCATTTAAAGAGAAGATTAAGAATAATACAGTGGCAGCATGTGGCACCCTTTCCCCCACAAGAGTTGGTTGATGAAGATCATTTCTGTGCCACATGTGGATCATTATCAAGAGCCAGGCAGGAACAGTTAAAACTTCAATGTGCTCTTGGATTGGGGCTTTTGAAGCAGGGCGAAGGGAAAATGCTTTCTAATCAAGGCCTTGCAAAAACAAAAGCCACAATGCCTAAACTGTAGACGACCATCTCCAACCTAAGGAGCCAGATGGAATTTGTTTGTTTCTATTGAAACAAAATAGTGAAATAATTATATGATAAGTCAGACTGTAGTCATGTGTTTGTTTAGTACATAAAAGCTGAGCAAAAATTCCCTTTGGGGATTCTTTAAGACGTATAAAATGACAACATTTTCTAGGTTTATTAAATGGGGCTCCGCACTGGAAACAGACTGTAAAGACAATTTACCAAGGTTTTCTTTTTTCTTTTTGAATCGAGTCAAGATAAGCGTACAAGTCTTTACCCTGGATTTGCTCTGGAGCCTGGAGTTTGGCGTGAGTCCACGCTGTAATTGCTTCACCATGTCGCCGCTCAATTGCGCCGTCGCTAAGACTCCGATAGCATATGGCACTCTCCCATTTTTGGGTGTCTTATTTTAGCCCTCCAAAATGTCAAAGGTTTGATGAAATCCCACTGTTATCATCACTGTTGTAGTCCAAGAAAGAAACATTTTAACTGACACTCTTCAATTTGTTCCCCAAATGTTTCACTTTGTGTGTTGATAGAAGCTCTCCGGCAGTAATTCAGTCTAGAAATGGGCTCAATGACAGAGTACGACGGCCTGTAGTCAAAATTCTTAAGTATGGGTCACCAAGCGTGGGCATGTTATTATAATACAGTGCACATTTTGTAAAATGTTTTAGCTTTAATTGTCTATGGTGTGATGGCACCGATTCACATTATTCAACATGTTGGTCAACAGGCTTAAAGTCGTCCACCAAGGATTTAGTTTTGCACTTGATTTTTTGTCCCCTGTCTCTTCACCATACTGTATATAACAAGTAGACGTAGTCACCGTGACGTCACCCATTGGTTTGTGGACTGCTGTTTTGAGGCCTTGAGTGTGGCATTTTGGCCGTCGCCATCTTGGTTTTATTGCAACCAGAAGTGACCTGAGTGGGTGGAGCTATGTATAACTGAATGCCGAATAAGACATTTTCAGCCGACCAAAAACTTTATACTTAATTTTGATGAAGTGAAAAGTTGTAAGATGAAAACACGGACAACTCCCAGATCGGACAACGCCGTGGTAGCGACCTGTCAATCACAAGGTAGCCCCGCCCTAAAGCATCCCCTGCTTTATGGTCTATTTGACTCTAAATGGGACCATAATTTACTAAATGAACATCATGCTGTATTGAAAAAGACTTGAAACTGGCGATTGAGACCATATCAAACTTTATTGCTCATTTCAACCTTCAGCGCATACCAGATCCACTCCTTCCGTTCTTCCCTTTCACAATAAAAGCCCTAGACATTAACATTCGCGGGTGAGTATTTCGCATTTTCGTGTTGTTTATTCGTGACGCCCTCGGTGTGTAAAGGCCTTTATACTGAAAATAAGACTCACTGACTCTGAGATTGATGTCAATTTTCCATGAAGTAAAACTTTTCTTTTCACATGCACAAAAAAATGTGCTTTCAACTCTTCTACCAATGAGGCCCTCGTCTCTGTAATCACAGCTCAGTCGCCTACCTCTCTGTTAGTGTCAGGTTGCATGGGGACCAGGGAGAGAGGGAGTTCAGGCTTTAATCACAACCTGCATGCTTTAGTCACATTTTCAAATACTTGATTGTATCGCTGTCATCGCCATTTCCATTCTCTTTTTCATTTGCTTTAACCCCCCACCCACTGACGCAGCCTTTAGCTTTTTGATCACATGCCTCAATGTGGAATTGGATTCTTTTATTTTGACATTTGCGTGTTTTGACATGTTTGCTGAAACACTGTAAGGGTATATATCTGAGTAGTTTAGGGTCAAATGAACACACAATGCAGTCCAGATGCTGAGGGGAAGTACGCTGTGAGTCAATGGGAATCCAATAGATTAATATGAGAGTCAGTTCCTTTTTACTTGTTCCATATGAAAAGTGGGAGCTTTGAAGGCAGACAGAACCCTGATGTCATCTTGCATGTTTATGTGTTCTCAAAGATGTGTTAATAAGCATAAACTTGGACCCATGCAAAGGTGTTTGTCCAGAACTGACTGCCCAGCCTGTAGATATGGAGGCCAGTAGGCCGACTCTCCCTCCATCCTCTGACAGTGTTTCATCTGATTGCTTCGAGGATTGTGTGAAGAAAACTTAGTGAAGGTGTCTCGATTGACTCCCAGGCTTTACTCCATTACTCAAACATGGCCCATAAGTGTGCGATTCTATTAGCAATAACAGCTTTGGATGCGGCTGCCTGCTTCAAACATCAGATATACCTGATCATGTGCAACACAGGTTGCATTTTCATACTTAGTAATTGTAGAAAAAACATGTTTCTTTTTATTTTTCTCACACAACAATAAATGTACCAACTGTTTCCAAAGTTATTACAAGTGTGTGAAAAACAGATAAACCGATATCACAATAATCCTAAAACATTGTTTTAATCGATAGATGTTAAACTTGGAGATGCATGATAAAAGAAAACTAATTAAATTAGACCAATTTGTTATCTATATTCTCTTCTTGTTTGTTATATTTTTTCATTCATTATTCCCTTATTCCATCATAATGTCATTTATGTACTGAAACAGGATAATAATTCTCCATCTGGACAGCTCAAACCCCTCATGAATATACATTACATTATACAACTGCAGAGCAGCTTCCTGATGATTGAGAGCCCTTCCTGACCATATCCAGATAAAGGAGATTCCCCCACAGGCTTACCCCGAGGTGACTCAACTCTCTCAGTGTCACACAAGGGAAGCGGCGTGTTGGCTAATTTTATCACACAATGCGTTCTGTTTGTCAGCGCAGCTCCAGTGACGAATGATTCCTTATCTTGAGGGCTGTTGTTTGTTGTTGCTGAGTAATGTCCCGGCCACTCGCTCGTGTCTCTGGAGCCTTCAGAGGCTTCAGCTATACTCCGCCGTCAGCTGTCAGGAACCGCATTCACATTACAGTCGTGTGTGCACGTGTACGCACCTGAGCACACACACAATCAAAGATACGCAGGATTTCAAGTGCAGCTCTGCAGAAAAAACAAACTTTCTTTGATTTGTCCACAAACTCAAGTGTCATTTTCTCCGTAGACAAACTGTTTTCTGTGTTTGCCATTTCCTCTCTGAGTTGAGCTTTCCACCACTCAGCTTGATGGCCTTTCCTTACAATCTAATGAAGACGGACGTGTAGACTAACACACCCAGCTCCCTTTCTCTTTCAATGTCACAAACCCCTCTCCGTTATAAACGGTTCGACCCTGTTGCCAGCGAGGGACTGATGAAAGCGACATGTGTTACTCATCGGGCCCTTTGTTTATTTGACGTCCATACTTGCATTAAGGCCAAGTAAACACATCAGCTGCCCTCCAGGCTGCAGAGCAGCCGGAGAGATGGAAGCGCTCGTCGTTCAGATCCCTTTCACATCGACGTATAGCTGCAGGGAGGAGACTAAGATCTCCCTGGCAATGAATGAACTGCTGATTAATGTCATTCAGCACTGATATAGTAGAGGGTAAAGATTGTGTGTAGTTTTATATTCCAGAATAACAAGCCTCTGCATCTGGGAAATAAACTAGACACTTTACAAAATACATCGTCACAAGAAATCAAGTCAAGAAGAATGATGTTTTTCTCCAAAAAGGAGCTTCTCTGCCGGAGGGCTCTTTAGTAATCCTGGCACCCCCCCCCCCCCCATGGCACACAAACATTCAAATCACATGTTTTGTAACCTGGCAGATCCCCGAGGTTGTGGCCCTAACTTGACTCCATGCCTTCTTCTTCCTGTTTCCTTTCATCTTTGCTTATCACCGTATCAACTGACTCTCTTCACTTCTTCCTTCACTCTCGCCTGAAGCGAGGCAGTCTTGTTTTTCTACCTGAACCACGAGAGACAGGAAGGAAAACCGATGCTGTTTAAATGTACCAATAACCAGCAGCACTGCCCGAGTGCTTTTCTACACGTCACTAAACCTACACAGCTCTGACTCCACGTCACTCACCAGTTGTGAAAAGTCCGCTGTCTCTGCACCATAGACTGTATAGTGGACATACTCACCGAGACGTCACCCATTGGTTTATGAAGCCTCAAGTTCGACATTTTTGGCCGTCTAAGATAAGATAAGTTCTATCTTATCTTATCTTATCTTATCTTAAGATGTCTTCAGATCCTTTAGTTAAGTAAAAGAAGAAATACTATAGTATAAAAGTCCATTACAAGTGAGATATACTGTATATATACTTTCGTAATTAGTCGATGAATAGCAAATTTGACGTACTTTCTACACTACTGGTTAGTTTAAAGGAATAGTGTGTAACATTTTCAGCAGGTCCTCTTCACGGAGTCCGTCCGTCTGACTTGTGTTGCTCCTAAAGTAGTGTTATTATGGTATGGATGACCTCTGAGCGAGGTGAACGGCGTTACCACAGTTTTGCACTCGACGGTTCACGTTACCGCAGTCTTGGAAAGGGAGGAGTGAGCGGAGAGGTACTCAGTTTATTTGCAATCTGCAACCACACCACTAGATGTCGCCAGATACTACACACTGTACCTTTAATAGTAAATAACTGCATCATGTTTTATAAGCGCCTCATTTATTGTGCATGTAAAAACTTAATCAGAAACTAAACTGTCAGATAAATGTGGTGGAAAGCACAATACTTCTCTCTGAAAAAAAATGTTATAATTAACTTTCATGAATTGAAAACTGTGAGAGGTTAAAAGTTCTAAGACGAAAACTCAGACAACTCCCAGACCGGACAACGCCGTGGTAGCGACCTGTCAATCACAAGGTAGCCCCGCCCTAAAGCATCCCCTGCTTTATGGTCTATCTGACTCTAAACGGGACCATAATTTACTAAATGAACATCATGCTGTATTGAAGAAGACTTGAAACTAGTGATTGAGACCATAAACTCATGTTTACAATGTTTACTGAGGTAATAAATCAAGTGAGAAGTAGGCTCATTTTCTCATAGACTTCTATACAACCAGACGAGTCGCCCCCTGCTGGCTGGTAGACAGGATGAAGGTTTAAGGAACTTCAGCATTGACTTCACTTCTCAGACCCGGAGGTTTCCCCCTGCTCTGCTCCTTTTCAGACCATTCGGCTTTCCATGCCGAACCATGGGACTACTTCCTTTCACTGATTCTGTATTAAACAACCAGGATGCTTCAATAAAGAGTCTCATGTCAAAGAGCTCCCCCTTATCCCTCCCCACAGTTCTTTATCAGAGTGGCTGTGCAGGGTTTGAAACTAGCAAGGCTGTGCTGTTAAAATGCTAAGTTGGTTCATAAATCAGTCCTCTGTCGTCACTGTGATAGGTAGGAGTTGTCCTTTTCAGCACAACGGAGTGCAACTAGCTGAAACAACAGCAGATGGAAAACAAGTCAGCGAGCATGCCATAGTTCACTGCTCAGGACAGCAGGAATACAGGGTTGGGTACACTTTGTGTGCCTTAATCACACTTTTTTAATTTACAGTAGTTACAAACATTCATCAGAAAAAGTAGGGGTTCGTAGATATGTAGATAGGCTACATGGTCCACAATACATTTGTAATGATACAATATACTGAAGTTCAAAGTGATTTAATAGCCTATTAATTCAACTCAGATTAGAGATTTGATATTTCTACTATTTCATGAATTATTGTATTAGTTCGAGTAATTAAATGACAAAAGAAGCATCAGTATTTCCTCAGTTTAAGTCCTGAAGAAAATGCCACAGAGTAGTAGCATAGCTACATAGTAGTAGCTATGTCTGCTGCCACACTATATATATATATATATATATATATACATAGATATAGTAGAATAATTCATCAAAACCACACGTTTGATGTGCACATAAGCACGGAGGGTTCTGTGGTTCAAAACTACACTAAATGTAACCAGCGGATCTTCCGTGTCCGTGTGTAATTGTGGCTTTACAGCGCGCAACATCACTCTCTATTGCAGCGCTGCACTGTGCTGGCTCTCTTATCTCATGCGCACATAATAATTAATGAGTGGAACATGATAAACGTCTTTGTAAGTATAATATTGTTATTTTAATTGTAGTGATAACTGGGACAATTTGTTTGTGACTGTTGAAAACCGGGACATTTGAGTGTTTTACAGATATGTGTCGGGACTCAGGACACATCAGCTTGAAACCGGGACAAACCGGGACGTCTGGTCACCGTACCAATACATCTTGTATTAACTTATTATCCCGTTAGTAACCAAGCTGAGCTAATGAGCTAAAGAGTTGTTAACTGTTAGCAAGCCCGCTAGCTCGTGGAGCTTTATTTCCCCTCTTTAATAGCTTACGGGCAGCAGCAGGGGACACGGTAGAGTCTGACATTGGATTGCAGGTTTTCTGTGTATTTCTGTAGTTGTATTTCTCAGTATTAAGACGGAAACAGTTCATTCAAGACACCTTTTGAAACGAGTTATCGTGTTTCTGTTAAGCGGATAATCCTCTCCAGAGCAACTCACAGGAACCAGCCACAACACATCGCTGTTTTAGAGGCTGTCGGCCTTTTAGTCATTCTAACTATCAACTTCATCTTTTCCTGTTAAAACATGGACCCTAAAATGAGGGTCACTTCACAATAACAGAGAGAGCAAGGCAGCATTATCTTGGGGGGGGGGGGTCACCTGAGATCCAATCCAGTTGGTCGGAAGCCCTCTGACCTGCTTCACAGCTGTTTCTTGTTAGTGCTTTAAAACAAATTCCCAGAGTGAGATGGTTTCCACGCTCAATCCTGCCCTAAAGAAAGAGGCCAGACAAGAAGGGGGTTTAAAAGACCCCACTGCTGTGTGTGTGTGTGTGTGTGTGTGTGTGTGTGTGTGTATAAACAGCTCGGTCTCAACGTTTTTATCTTATCGGGATAGACGACCTGCAGGGCCTGCACTGAAGACGCTCTGCCCTGTGTTATGAACGCCGGCCTCCATCTCTTCAAAATCTATTTCCGGCTCTAAAAGTCTACCAACCCTTAACTGAGCTTCAGTAACACTAAGAGGATGTTTACAGTTATTTAGTGAGAGTCGACCTTTGATTCAACCGTCGCCGAATATAAACAAGTGTAAGTAAGCCTCATCCTAGATGGTACAGACGGATGTTACCGAATGTTTTTGACAGTTTATTCTCACCTGTCACCAGACTTTTAAGATACTAAGAATCGAACAGCTTTCTAATGCAAACACACGTGAAGACAAAGTAGAGGGACGTTCGCTGTGTCCGACAGCTAAGTCTGAAACGGGCCACATGTTTTTAGAGCTGTTGTAAACTTTGCTGCTATTAATGTCATCATGAAACTAATGGATATCAGTCGTTTATTTAATAAAACCTCCATGCTGACGGGTATAAACATTTTTAGAATTCACCTCTGGCCTTTTTAAGCCTGAATCCATCCGTGTCTTAAATAACATTTGGTGTCTTCGTTGTTCAAAAGGGAAAATGTTGTGCATCGTTCTGTTAGACCACAGACACGGTTTGATGGAGACCAGGTCCATCCAGGAGATACTCCCCAGCCTCCCGCTTGGGCCCGGAGAGCAGTCTCCCCGGGGGGGGCGCCTCACCTCATGGTGACCCCCAGCTGAGACGGCTTTTAGATTGATTTGCACTGCCTCCCTCTCCCACACATTGTGTGCTGTTTTGGGGTATTTCCTCTGCCTTTCCCTTCAAGAAAAAAGCCCTGTTTACAAGTGGTGGAGGGGGGGTGCTGAGCTTGTGCTGAGGATGCCGTCATAGGGGGCTGAGGACGCCCTTTGTGTGAACTGGCAGCTTCTCCGTCAGCTGTGTCCCGGAGGTCAAAGGGCTCACGGAAGACAGAGGAAAGCTCTGAGTTCCCGCCGTTTGAAGTGACTTGGCTTGATTGGTGCGTTTACACTTGCCAAAAAACTGGCAAGCAAATGCTGTTTGGACCCGAGAGAACGAGGAATAGACTGATGAAGTCACACGTGAACTGATTTTGTATGTGTTGTTATATGGGAATAGCAGAAAACATATAATAGTGACAACTCAAAGTATCACTCCACTCTCTAACTGGGACCAAGCTTTTATCTCCTTTTCTCCTTGCATCCGCCTGAATTGAAATTACCATCGCGGCAACAATAACAAACCCAGTGCATTGATTACTTGATCAGCTCTACACCGGTGCTCCAAAGGGGCAAGCAGATAAATCAGAAGTCTGCACGGGAAGCTGATTATCCCGACACCTCATCAGTCTTCACAGAGAGGCCCACTGCCTGCCACAAGGAGGGGCTTGCTAAGCCAAGCTACCTGTACGCTAACATGAAGGGTAAACCCAGCCGCACTAAACGCCTCACGCTCCGGCTGGGTGATGCATGGCGGTCGTTAGGCAATGATCCCCAAGTGCTGCTGCTGGACACTACTGATTATACCACCACCTCCAAGATGGACTCTGATTTTGGTGTTTTGAGTTGACCGTGGGTCTCAGTGGGCTGAGATCATAACATTTTGCTGGTGAGCTTTTAGAAAAAGAACTACAATTACAGAAATGCAATATTTTTAAGGGAAACTCGTTGACAATTTGGAGGCGCAAGCGTCTCCTCGTGCCATGCTTCTTCCCTCGGTGCCTCTTTTACATTGAATGGGCGTCAGTACCACCAGCTGATGGCAACTCAGGTGAGAAAAGGTCTTGGTAGCACTCAGTCTTCAGAACAATTAGGAGAGGCGGTGCAGCACCTTGTAGCCCAGGTGATGGATCATACCGGTGGTGGGTTCGTAGGGTTGACGCTGAGACTAAGGAGTGATTGGCTGAGGCCGGCGTGCAGATTTGACAGAGACTGATGGCAGAGGAGAGAGGCCAGCTGGGTCTGAGTGGGATCTGTAAACACGGGACAGGAGCGGAGGCCCGGCCAGCTACACAACAGCATCTGCAAGGTGATACAACACATCTGGGGGGGATGAGGGCGTCATGGCAACAGGATATAAACACAGATACAAGGCCCTCATAATAACCCACTGTTTTTCGTTTTTTTTGCATTAATAAATGCAGACCTCACCGCAAAAAAGCCTTTTTACTGCAGCAATCTATATTTTTATATAAACATCTTCTTCGTAAACATTTTTTGTCATATTTATTGAAATTCTCTTTACATCCCGACAGCAATCAATAAATCAAATGCTCTGACAAAAAAAAGAAAAAAATCCGGCATCTGTGGCTGTTGCAAAACTGTGATAAGCTGCCTGCCTGTCTAAGGAAGTTTTTATTGGACGTTATTATTTGTAATCCACAGAAGACAATCCACAAATGTGTACCATGATCTTATTGGAGCTAGTAAATGCACCTCATACTTACAGATTGTTTCTACAGATCTTCTGCGCTACGAATTGGACAAAATTACGTAACCACACAGGAGGGAAGTTGCAAATGTCACATGGCCCATAAATGCACAGGACGATCTGCAAATGCGCAAATATCATTCCACGTGTACAAATGGATGCACAGATGCGTATATATCACTTAACATATAAAGTTTTAACATTTTTATGTGGAATTAAAATACGTATTTACAGAGTAAGTTATGCTTATTTGCAAATCGCCCTTTACTTTTGTGGATGTGACTTTACACAACACAAATACAAAAATAGGTTTCTTTTTAAGTACTTCCAACTATGGCATTATTGAGTAAATCCTATGAGTCTTTTTTAGTCTGACTAACCCAATTAATTAAGTACAACCAACATGATTTGCTTTGACCTCTAAAGGCTTAATTAAGTTCAATCAACTTAATATTAATCCAAACATTGTGGTGATATTAAGTCCCGATATTAAGTCAGATATTAAGTCAAATTACTTTATTTAAGCTACTCTTACTTATTTATTTTAACTCCATCCTACTCAAAAACATCTATGCAAATTGTTACCTTAATGTTTTTGAGTATTAGTAAATCATTTCACTCAAGTCAAAATAAATAACACATTTCAGTTCAAGTTTTTATGATCAAACAGTTTATTTTAGACTTTTTTAAACACTTTTTGTCCAACTGGTTTCTTTTAACCATGAACATTTTTTATACCATGGTGTGTGCACAAAACCATGCCCAATGTTCCTCATTCCCAATGAGATCAGCACAGTAACCAAAACTTTCACCAGGAAACAATCGGTCAAACGATCTCCTGCAGCTCTTCACTCACAACTTTGTACTTCAAAAATAGAAATAATACAAACATCAGAACTGAATTTAAACAACATACACTCAATTACCGGTTTATTGGATACACATGGCTTATACTAATGCAGTTTATCACAACAGTCCTCCAATAAATCCTCCCTTCATGAAGGTTAATCATGGTCAGAGAGGTGTTGATTCAACGTCACGGTCACTAGCGCTGATACAGTACCAGAGTTTTGGTACCTTACTGAGGAGTACAAATATGCTCTTATTGGAAACTTATTTCTCATTAGATAAAAGAATTCCATCTAAACCTGCATCCGTAAAATAATTTTGCCTAAATGAAACAGTCACAATTGCTAATCTTAGCATGTATTCAGTGTTAGTTTCTGTTGGACACATTTGGGTCTGTACTATAAAAGTGTTGAGGTTCAGTACCCAGTCCTAGCCACAATCACTGACTAATGGACATTGTTATATTTGAAATATAAACATCTGATTTTATAATGTGCTATAAAACAAAAAGTTACAAGCGTCAAGCACCATGCTGTCTTCACAGTGCTGACTCAAAGCCTCTGGAGAACAACTGTGTAAGTCTTCCCAGGGAGAGAGTGTTTGATGTGTACATCACAACATATACAGACTTTGCACGAGTTCACAGGGACTAATGAATTTCCGCTCCAACCATCTCGTGTCATCACAGAGCCCACTGGCCTAATCCACTTACCTTCTGCCCAAAATCCCCCTATCAATAAAAAAGGTATCGTTTTACCCTCCCCGAGGGCTGTTAAAAGTAAAGAGCCACTCTGTTAAGACTTCCTTTCATAGATGGCAGTGGTTCCGTGCTCTCCTGTAAGCCTCTAATCCCTCTGTCGCCATCACTCGCCCATGTACTGCCCCATAGAGGAAGCGACGTCTTGCAAACTAAACCTGCAGGTTTCATGTTGTGTGTGTAGTGCAGGATTCCCGGATTAGGCTAAACATACACTTTTTATTAACCTTGGGCATAACACTTGCTGTAGTGTGTGTGTGTGTGTGTGTGTGTGTGTGTGTGTGTGTGTGTGTGTGTTTAAGAAAGGCATGTCTGTTGAACCTCAAAGTAACACATTTGTGTTTGTCTCAGTCACTCTTGATGGTTGCTTACCGAGAGTGAACTGCAGAACAAATCAGTGTCTGTGTGTGTGTGTGTGTGTGTGTGTGTGAGTGTTTGTGTGAGTGTGTGTGTGTGTGTGTGTGTGTGTGTGTGTGTGTGTGTGTGTGTGTGTGTGTGTGTGTGTGTGCATGCACATGAGCATTTGTGTATAGCCGTTGGCACGGTGCTGTGTAGTTAGGACCCGCGCCAACTTTTTCTGCTGGAATTTCCTGTCTGAATTGAGCACCCCCACCTCTCCTCTCCTACTCCTCTGCTCTTCACTTCCCTCTCTCTCTGTGCCCCCCCCCCACCCCCATCCTCCACTGCCCCTTTCTCTCAAAGCACGACAAAGGATTTTTTCCCCCAAAATTATTCCTGGCCTGGCCCGGCCTCTCGGGCCATTATTATGATCGTTGAGTACTTCCTCGAAGACATGAGCCTACTCCACTCTCCACTTCAGCGCCGTCTGATCGGCGGCTTCATTTGGACATAATGAAAGAGTGCTTTTCCTTCTTCTGTCTCTGAGTCATGAGATCTCGGAGGGACCTTTGTTAACATCGAACACCTGGCATTGTCTTTAGTGAGGCTTTAGGATGCAAACTAAAAAGGAGGAGAAGATGTGACAGGATGTTTGGCACGCCTGAGCCTCATCATGGGGGCTATAGGGGGGCAAAGACATGCTCAGTCTTCAAACACGTTACGAGAGATCGGAGCAGATATAGAGGCTGAAAACAACCACCAGTTAAAGGTTCCTGTGATGTAAGATTACACCAGCACATGTTTTACAAAATTAGCACCTTACTGTAAAACATAGCCTAGCTGAAAAGGACAAAACACCAAAGGACCTTTAGTAACCTCTACCTTACCGATCTGAGAAGAAGAAGAAGAAGAAGAAGAAAGGCACTTTATTAATCCCCGAGGGGAAATTCAATGTTTCACTCTATTATTTACAGATACATAGTACACACAGGCCCGAATCCACACACATGCACAAACAGGACCTATATACATGCATTAATGGAGAGATGTCAGAGCGAGGGGGGGGGGGGGCTGCCCCTGACAGGCGCCCCGAGCAGTGTGGGGTTTGGTGCCTTCAAACCCCACACTGTTTACCACGTTGGATTTGGCACCTCGGCAGTGCCCAAGAGGCAAACTGGCATCTCTCCAGCTACCAGTTCACACTCAGTACTTGGTCCATGCGGGGACTTGAACCGGCGACCCTCCGAGTTAGTGACCTGAAAATGAGGCATCATGGTGATGATATCCAGCTTTTCTTAAGCAGTTGTTTAGATCCAAAATAGCTCCATCGGTGAGGGAGTGTGGTTTCAGGTACCGGTGAGACGATGAAATACGTCTCAGGAAGTCCAGTTTGAGCAGTAGATCCAGGATTTTGGAGACTTATAAGATGCCAAAACACTGCACAGCGGTTCACAGTACTATAACCTGGCTATCACGTGACCAACTTATCCTTCGTAAAAAATGGATTTCGAGAATAAAGTCGTAGGTTTACGAGAAAAGAAGTTTTAATACTATGAGAATAAAGTCATAATATTACAAAGTAGTAATTTAACGTGTTATTTTAGAGGGGAAGTAGTGTGAAAATGAGGAACGTGGAGCATCTTGTGAAGTTCTACTTTAGTTTAGGTTTCACAAATAACCAAATACTTCATCTTTGGCTCATCAGCACCACATTATCATCAGTATCAGGACCTGGAAAAGACTGTGAAAGAAACTGAGTTTATTGCAAAGGAAGAACCACACGGACCTGATGGGGAAACTGACCCTTTAGTGGAGGAAGAAATGACTTTTTTCTCCTTTAAAGCAGCAGCATGCGATATTGGAGCAAATATGATTTAAAAAAGTTATTTTTATTAAACGGCTGCTATATGGTGACAGTAGTACATGAAACAGGTAACCTGAGTTAAATCCTGTTCCTCTGTGTCCTACTGTGTCCTCCGGTGCTCCTAACGGCATCTGAAGGATTTCACTTACCGGAGGAAAACAAGGTCCGCTGCCCAGCTGCAGTCTATGAGAGCCGGCTGTCAATCACTCTCGAACTCCGACCAAACGGTCAAACTAGGCAGCGCTGATCGAATATGAATCAATATTCTGTTACTGTAATGACTATTTCTCTCCTCAGATGTTCTCAGAATCATCTTGTAGTTACTGTTTAGCTGTAAAATGAGAAAGTTTGTGACGCGGCCGCCATTGTAAAATCTGTTGGAGGAAGCCAAGTTCTGATCACATGACCGGAGCACAGCCAATAGGAACGCTCTCTCTCTCTGAAATGACCTGTGACCTGTGACCTCTGTGACCTCTGCCGTCACGGGCTAGATTTTTCTAAAGCCTGAAAACAGAGACATGATGAAGAGCAGAAGTCTAGTTTTCTCTCAGACCACTTTAATCACAATATGCTGAAAGGTTATTATAAAATGTTTGCCAAATTATGCCAAAAAATTGTTGCCTACTGCCACTTTAAGTTCTGACTTTATTCTAGTAATATTACGACTTTTTTTTCCCCCCTCAATGTGGTCCTTATACTCCGTCTTACACATTGGGTTGTTGTAAAAGTTGTGTTCGGGCTGGCTGATAAACTGTCTTGAAAATGTTCATGATAAAATGTTCGTAAATTTATGAGATTTATTCTCAATAAAGATATTTTTGAATCCGCTTTCTTCTACCTACCGAAACACTAAAACATCCGGCTCCACCGTAGCTCCGTCTCTGCTGTTGCGGCTGTGAATCGGTGGATAAATAGTGTCACAACCCCCCCCCCCCCCGCGAAATGAATCTTTTCACCATCAGGAATTCAGTAACATTTGGAAAATGTAGAAGAGCCGCACGATAGAATTATTTTATCCCCGTTCAAGTTAGCATATGGCTAACCGGAAGTTAGCTAGCTCGGCCGGCGGAAGTCTTCTTCTTCTTTGGATTCGGCAGACAAGATGCTGCAACAGCGTATCCTCTACTGTTTGTTATTAATGATCCTTTTAACAGTTATTTATATTTTATTTATATATTCAAATACTGTGCAGATGTTTCATTAGTTTCTTCATTTTAATCCAGTTTCGGCGGAAGTGTGTGGTGCACATGCTCAAAAGTGGCGTGCAGCAGTGAGATGGCCAACAAGACGTGTCGTATATACTGTACATACTGTATGTAATCAACCCTCAACAACCCGACGCGTTCTGATCATAAATAATTGTACATTATAAACCAGAATTAACCTTCTGGTTTCTTTAGGGTTCTGTCCTACGGAGGATACTATCTAAACTGTACATTGAGCATTATTCATATTATCGAATATAGCCTATATCATGATAATTATCGATCAATATATATAAAAAAAACATATCGTGATAACATTTTTGGCCACATCGTGCAGCTCTAATGTCGGACTGAGCGGTCTGTTTTGGATATATAGTTTGAGGCCCCCGGGTGGAGGAACCCTGCATGCAAACACACCCAAAGGGGCCAGACGGGCGGGAAATCTAGAAACTGAGGCATGTGAATGTCCCAGCCATGTACCTGTCGGTAGCTGTCGGTAGCTGTCCCTGTAGTCCGGGAAACAATGCAGCTGTCTGGGTGATGGAAGGGCCTGTTCAGTCCTTATCACCCCCCCCCCCCACATTCAGCAGCCCCGAGATGGGAGCAGACAGGGGGGGGGGTCGGCCTCTGGGGCTTCTGCTCGGTTATTTTAGTGTGTTTGTGCATGTGTTTCACTAATGGACCCAACATTATTGCTTAATGGGAATTTAAACACAAATCATTAGTAATCAATAACTTCTGCCGTGTGATTCTCAGTTCATGAATGCTTTTACATCTGCTACTCTAAATGTCTGATATTAGGCAGGTGTCAGGAAAGGCTTATATTAATATAAGATACCCAAACTGGAACACATCTGCCATGCAAAGTACTGAATGAATGACTTCAGAATAGGGTCCTGCAGTTTGACAGTTTAATTGATCAGCTTTCCAATATGTCTAAAAGAAGCTACTGTGCCGGCCTGACTTCCAGCACAACCTCGCTGTCTTTGTCTCGGTCTAGTCTCCTCGTCCCGTGCCCGGCCGCCTCTCTCCACCAGAGATGTGCCAGGCAGCACAAGCAGGGGGCAACACTCAGACAAAGCCCCAACTTCTGGCTCCACTTGTGAAACAAAGCTCAAACTCCTTTTCCCAGCTCTCACTCCCTCTCACTCATTTACTGGGTGCCTCTTTTGGCTTTGTAACACACAAGTTGACTCGGAATTGGCCGCCCGTCTCACGCACAAAAGCAAGGGAGGGTCGCTGGCTGAGATCCAGCGGCGTAGATCTTGACAGAAACACAGAGCCCTTGGCCTTCTGAGCTCAAAGACGAGAGGAGACGAGGAGCGCGGGGCACCGGACGGATTTTTACAACTCACTTTGGCTTCACTGGCAATTTTCACTATTCTGTGGGAGTGTAGTGGAACATTTTGAGTCTGCAGACATCCAGTGATTTGCAAAAATGTCAGGGTATTCATTCATTTTACTGCAGTGCAAATTTGCCATGTCTGTAGTTTGTGAAGTAGAACTGATCCTACATGTTTTGAAGACATAGGTCCTCTGCACTCTAAGAAAAGTCCATAAAAATACGGGCCAATGTACCGTTTTAATATGAAGGAATTTTCTGTATCGATTTTTCACAGGAGTATTTTTAAGTACGCATTGCATTGTGGGGGCAAGAACCTTCGCTAGCGCGAAAGTTGGAAGAGGCAGAGACCATCACACACGGCAAAGTTTAGTTCAAATTTCGAATTTGGAGACTTTTATGGTAAAAATCAACAATTAATGTCTAAACAAAATGATTTATGTTAAGGACTTAACGTTAGCTCAGTGTCGTTTTAGTTGGAAAGATGTTTTGTTCTTTAGTTCAGCTGTTGTCAACTGTTAACGTTACCAGATACTCAGGAATATTTTGCTGACTCATTTTGAGACTAACGTCAGTTTGGTATCGTAATTTACGTTTTACCAATGTTTATATTTTAGACTTCAGTGGACGTCAGGTAGAGTTAGCTCCAGTTTTAGCCTCAGTCGGTCCACAGAGACTGATAGGTAACGTATAAATGCTAGCGTTGGCGTCTGGTTTCCCTCCAGAATGTAAAGGTGGTGCCTGGTATTTGGCTCGGTACGGAGGATATACTGTAAATCTACAGAAATTTCCATTTTAGGGTTGAAGAAAATGTCCGTAAACGTAACGGAAAATGTACTGGTAATATTCTGCCAGGACATCATCTGTTTTTCTACGGATTTTTTTCTTAGAGTGTGGTAATATTAGTCATGTTCTATAAACTGCACTTTAAAAATCTGGTTTTCAGGACAGTTTTGACTATTTTGGCTTTCATGTTTTGCTTCACAAAAACAGGAATCAGCCAGTTGTACAAAATTATTTTCTTATCTCCAGCAAATGTCATCATGGCAGACAGTGTTTTCAACCATTGTTGGGTAATGCTTGTTCTTAAACAAATTCCACACCAGTGAAATGGTTCACAGATCAGGGCTGCCCTCAGGGAAACTCTCCTCTCCTAGTCGTGTGTAATCCCATCAGAATTAACTAAGAACAAGACGGTACAACGTCACGATGACTACCTCAATCACAGTAACAAAAGGCCTCAATCAGGGTTAAGTAGCAGTAATGTCTGTCTTTGTAATTGGCATCACCTAAAAACAACATGAAGCGTTCTGCCACAGCCTGAAGGCACGGAGTCCTGTTACACCTTGTTTTCTCAGCGCTGTGTGCAGCGCGTTACGACCCCTGAAGGCACGGCTCAAACAGGGAGGTGTTTAAAAATTGCAGACTTTGAAAAGAAAATCCGTGGGATATTATAATCGCTGCGATTACAGTGACAAACACTGGGCTTTAAATGCAAATTCCATGTATCCAAAAATTAATTTGGATGCAGTAAAACAGGGCTGTGCACGGTGGTGTACTGTGGCCTCACAGCAAGAGGGTCGCAGGTTTGAATCTGGCTTGGAGTTAGCGTGGGTTTACTCCGGGTGCTCAGGTTTCCTCCCACAGTCCAAAGACATGCAGGTTAGGTTCACTGTTGACTCTAAATGTCCCGTAGGTGAGAATAGTCCTGTGATAGTCTGGTGACCTGTCCAGGGTGAACCCCGCCTTCGCCCAATGTCAGCTGGGATCGGCTCCAGCCCCCCCGCGACCCTGAATAGGATAAGAGGTTACAGATAATGAATGAATGCAGTAAAACAGCAAGCAGATAAGAAATACTTAAATCAATGTCAGAGGACCAGATATGTATTTGGAACAAGGTTATATTAGAGAGGTCATTAGATTTCTTCCCAGTAATATAAAGTCCCTCCATATTTAACTCTTGATAATGTTCACTTTACTCACCAAATATTTACTCACCACTCTACGTTTTTTATTCAGAAAATTATTTCCACTTTTCAATTTTTTTCCCCCAATCTGTTAAAGATACTATCAATGAAAAACAACACTTCCTGCACAGATGTTTCACATTAAAAGCCCTCCAGTGGCTGAATGGGTATAATTAATTCCTTTCCTGGCAGACTTTTAATGTGAAAAAAATTAGCAGGAAGTTTTGGGTTTCCTTGACAGCAGCTTAACAACGATCGAAAATAATAAAGTGATAGTTGAATGAAATTAGTACTTATGTTAAAAAAAGAAGAGGACAGTAGTGAGTATGGCTGTTGGCTGAATGTCTCTCGTGGGATATTGGCATCACATTTGGTGTAAAAAGACGCACCCATTTCTCCCCTTGTCATCCGGTCCCAGCGGTCCTCTCAGGTAGAGATAATGATCTGCTCTCACTGAGCTTTGACCTTTAACCCCGGTGGTCTCTGCTCCCAGGTCATCCCAGGTTTACTGGACCGTACAGCCAAAGGATCCTAAGAGCAACCAGGGATCAACCCAAGGGAGCTCCAATTCACGATGCTCTCTGTCTCTGTCGCGCACACACACACACACACACACACACACACACACACACACACACACTGCTCTGTGCTCTGGGTTAGAGGTGATTCACTCGAGCTGTTTATGGTTTATTTTCCTGCAAAAACATGACATTTTAGCACATATAACTGGAGAGAATTAGCAGGCTTTTGTCTATGGTTAGAGCTCTCCTCCTCCTTCAATCGAGACAATAACGTCTCCTACTCAGCCGTCATAATCACAGTAATTAATGAAGATCGGCTGTGTTGTCCTAATGAGACTTCCCTCAAGCCATCAGACCATTTATGGCAGGAAATGGTGGATTCTGCATTCTTTGTCTGACACATAAAAACACGTTCATTGTTGTGTAAACCCTGCTTTGGTCTCACTGGATAGAGAGGGTCATTAATGAACATACAGTTCTCGGGGCAAAAGCCACAGACAGTGTAGAAGGTTTCAATTACTGGTGGATTACAGGAACTGTAAAATGGTACAGTTGCATCTCATGCTGCGTTGCAGGCATTAGTCAGGCACTGTATTACAGTCTTAACATGTGTTCGTCTTGTTCTACGTTATTTCTCACAACTTGACCAGCTTTAAGAAAAGTCTCATCATTCACTGTATTTGTTTCACTGTATTTTATTTCTGACCATTTCTCCCTTTGCACCCACAGGTGCCCACCACCTCTTCCCCACGTTTCACACGCCGATCCCGATCGACATGCGACACCACGAGGGGCGATACCATTATGAGCCACACCCACTCCACGCCATGCATGGGTAAGTATCAGGGCTGTCAATCAATTGACATATTTAATTGCATGATTGTCCAAAGTAATCGCAAATTAATCACACTTTTTTATCAAAATGTACCTTAAAGGGAGATTTGTCAAATATGTAATACTCTTATCAACATGGGAGTGGACAAAAATGCTGCTTTATGCAAATGTGTGTATATATTTATTATTGTAAATCATTAACAACACAAAACAATGACAGATATTGTCCAGAAACCCTCTCAGGTACTGCATTTAGCATAAAACAATATGCTCAAATCATAACATGGCAAACTGCAGCCCAACAGGCAACAACAGCTGTCAGTGTGTCAGTGTGCTGACTTGACTATGACTTGCCCCAAACTGCATGTGATTATCATAAAGTGGACATGTCTGTAAAGGGGAGACTCGTGGGTACCCAGAGAACCCATTTACATTCACTGATCTGGAGGTCAGAGGTCAAGGGACCCCTTTGAAGATGGACATGACAGTTTTTCCTCACCAAAATTTTGTTTGAGTTTGGAGCGTTATTTAAGCTCCTTCATGACAAGCTAGTATGACATGGTTGGTACCAATGGATTCATCAGGTTTTCTAATTTCATATGATACCAGTATCTTCACTCTAGCTTTAAAACTGAGCCGCTACAACCTCCGAAAGATCAATTGTGTTAATGCAATTTTGCGTTGACATTATTATCGCATTAACTTTGACAGCCCTAGTGAGACTCATTAGAAATCACTAGTCATTGTGAAATAAATAATCACGGAGATATCCACAGTATATCTTCCCTAACAAAGTGGCGGGCCGGTCATTGAACCCATTTCGAATGTTATCAACCGATTGAATGGGCGTTATCAGCTGTTATTACACGGCGCTGTTGAATACTTGATTCTGATTGGTCAATCACGGCGTTCTGCGGTCTATTATTTCTTTATAGCAGGCCGTTGCTATGTATAGCAGACCGTTGCTACGTATAACAGACCGTTGCTACGTATTACAGACCGTTGCTATGTATAAAAGACCGTTGCTATGTATAACAGACCGTTGATATGTATAGCAGGCCGTTTCTATGTATAACAGACCGTTGCTATGTATAGCAGACCGTTGCAATGTATAACAGACCGTTGCTATGTATAACAGACCGTTGCTATGTATAGCAGACCGTTGCTATGTATAACAGACCGTTACAATGTATAACAGACCGTTGCTATGTGTAGCAGACCGTTGCAATGTATAACAGACCGTTGCTATGTATAACAGACCGTTGCTATGTATAGCAGACCGTTGCTATGTATAACAGACCGTTACAATGTATAACAGACCGTTGCTATGTATAACAGACCGTTGCTATGGGCACAGCTCTGATGTCGGACTCTGGAGGACCGTTTTTGTGTCAAATTATTGATTTCTTCAGTAAGTAGCCGTGTAATAAGAGAGATAATGTACAGCTAGCGGGTCATTGTTGTGAAAGAATTCTCTTCAGGGCGATGAGAGACGAGAGTGCAGCATCGCCCTGTTGGGGTTTCTTTCACAACAGTGACCGGCTCGCTGTACATTATCCATTACTTATCACTACCATTCTAATGCTTCAGACGTGGCATACTGCACCTCCCCGCACGTTGTGAAAGTGAAGCTGTTGCAGTTTTAAAGACCTGTTTAACATCTCGAATTGAAACAAACTGCTTGGTTAGGTTTAGGAAAAGATCCTGGTTTGGGTTAAAGTAAGTACGTTAGTTATGTTAAGTTACGCAAGTTATTGTCATAATAACTACCATGTGGATAGATGATAACGGCCTTCTGAACCAAGTAGGTGTAACAGGCCCCTTCTAACCCATATCTATGAGGCTGATAACCACTGATAAGGCCCATTCAATCGGCTGATAACATTCGAAGAGGGTGTTCATTACCAAATCCTGCAGTTTTTATACAAAACATTATTCAAATCCACGGAAGTTTATTTTAAATTCTAGTGATCTAGTGATATCTAGAGATATCAAAGTTTCCAAAGATATAAAATATGTCAGGATGACATTTGGGGAAATGTGCATGAAGACATCTAGAATATTTCCATACGATGAATTTAAATGAAGAGTTGAGGCAAGTTAATACACTGTAGGACATACAGTAAGTAGGAATACAATTATTTTCCAACCTTTCCAACTGTATGTGGTTAATAAAACAAAAGCGTAAAATATCATAGCAGTCAGCCACATTTAAAAAGTTCGGAACACCAATACTCCAAAATCATGAAATAGTCTGTCAGTAAATTGAACAAATCAAATTTATCATTCATACAAACCAACATTATTGTGACCCTGAATAGGATAAGCGGTTATACAGATAATGGATGGATACAAACCAACAAAGGAGTCATAAGATCCTCTTGTCAGCAGCAAAAAACTAGTCGATTTGTAAAACATCCACTTAAAATGTGTTTTTTTCATACAGAGGTAAATAATGCATGAAAAGCAAAGGTGGCTCAAGATGATTTGTAAAGGTCAGTTGTCACTTTTCGTTAATTTCTCTCTCTGAGAATTGCACCACTTCTCCTTCCTATTTGTCAGCACTAGAACTGGAACTATAAACTGCCCCCCCCCCCCCCCTTCCTGAGCTTCACTGACAGAGCCAAGTTCAAATACACCAACGCCAGACAAGATACACAGAGCAAGAGGGACACAGAGATGGAAGAGACACGCCACATTAGCCCGATACAATAGGCTGTTGACACTTCCTCCTCTATGGCCTCTCCTAAGATTACATGTTGTGGGACTTCTAGTCGTCTCTAGTAGAACAGATCTGCTGGGAGGAAGCCCAGTGGAAGACAACGTTGGATGTTGATCAGTAAAAGTGGCAGCATAGTAAAATGTTATTGGCTATTAAAGTAGAAGTCAAACTCACTCAATCATATGTCTATGTATTTCATGTCTAAAAAGCATTTTAAACCATGAACTCCCAGTTTATTGGTGAGGATAAATACGCTGGCAGTCCAGTTTGTGTGCTCGGATGAAACTTGTATCCTAACCTGACCTACAAAGAAACACTAATTTATTTTCTGACTTTATTAATGTGGCATTACCATAAGTCTGGCCTTCCTAACATCGCCGGGCCTTCTTACGCTTATCTAAAATATTGGAATCCAGGAAGGGAACCCAGGAGGAAGATCAATAGAGGTTTTGTGAGAACTGTGCTGTTACATTTAAATTCAGCGAGATCAGGTGATACACGGCGTAGGCAGAGCGATTCATCACCTGCAAAGCGAGGGGGAAAGGAGGGGGGGAAACAGTTTGGCTGCGCACCCAGTTCGGTTTTGATTAATGTGATGTGACTCTGACAGAGTGCTCCCACTAATTCATCAAGACCTTGATCTAGCTGTCTTTTCCCCCAGCATGCGCCAAATTCACCTAATTATCGCGTGTTGTCCCGGCGAAATGGAGCAGGGTGTCGGCGGAGGGTGTTTGGTGGCAGCATTTTGTCAGTGGCTGGCTGCTGTGTGTCCGGGTCCTACTTCCTGTCTGAAGTATCGTGCTAACTCCATACGGAGCGCCCTTCATCACTGTTTGCATGTAACGTAATGAGTGCTGCAGGTCACGATGTCACAGCTGTCATAATGCAGATCCTGCAGTACGCACTGCTTTGTTACCTGCTTTGCTCCCTGGCTGACAGTGCATGTGGATAGACTGGGGATTAATGTGACTCAGGAGGCCAATGCACACATTACATTTTATGTTTCTTATCAACATATGCTGTTTAATTCATCTGGAATACAAAAGGTTTGATTTGTTTGGCATTAGAGGTGTTTAAAGAGTAGCTTTGTACTCCGAGTCATGTTGGACAGTTTAATGCAGCAGAACCAGAGATATTATCTTTTTTATTTCATGCAATATTTGTCCTTCAGACTGTTTGTAGGCTTTGCTTTAATTGAGGTGCTTGTTCAATTGTCTCAACCCCTTTCAGTCTGCTGTGGACAAAATAATCTGCTGTGCAATATAATCAAATTTATACGCATTACCGAGGGTTGGTACATAAAGCTGTCTGGGGCACGCTAGGAAGACAGTAGAACTTGGACTTACAGCACTTATATGCAGTTTGCTGCATATTTCGGGGTCGGGCATCTTCTGTGCGAACCCACAAGCCAGGAAAGCCACCGTGCCAGCATGTTTGACCGGATAATTAGCATCCGAAATCCAGCCTTCCGTTCCCAGAACCTCAAACGACAACGCAACGGATGAGAAAAACAGATCCCCCGCTCATTCCACAGCCCGTATTTATGCTTTTTGGGAAGCAGTCAGGGGGCAAATTGCAGCACTGAAAAGTTGAAATATGCCCAAGGTTTTTGTGTGGCAGAGCTGCGGCCTACACCGCCCCTGTACACAAACAGATGTGGTCCACTCACCAGGCAATCAACCCTGTTCAAGGCCCACAACCCCGCAGCGCGGAATGTGTTGATTAAATACAGTTTACAGATCAGCCATTTGGGCTGGTGTTGTTTTTTCCCTTCATTGTTATGGTTTGGTTAACATGGAAAGAGGAGTGGGGGGTTAAGGGGGGGCAGATATTGGAGTCTGACAATTGGTTGTCAGTGGTTTTGACAGACATGTTGTTATCTTATCTTGTGTTGTTGCTCATTGGCTCCGGCTCATCGTCACAGCTGATGTTTGAATGTGGATGCTCCCCTGAGTTACAGCCAGGAATGTGCTGCTGAACAGACAAGAGACCCATCAATCACAACACTGGCACGTTGCAAATCAATAGCCTGAAATTTCCACGGTTTATCACACGGTCTCAGCGTCATTTTCTTGCACTCAAAAAAGACTAAATGGTATGTGACAGCAACGGAGCCGAATAATGGATAATTACCCCTCTGTATAATCCCGTCTCATTTAGGTATATCATCCCATCGCCTGACATCGTTCTACCGGGCCCCTCCTTTGTACACAGTCCTCGCTTCTTAGGGAGTACAGTATCAAGTTGTGTCCAAATCCTCAGCATCCTGATCAGGGCCCCAAAAACAACTAAGGCAGGATCTTAGCGTGTCCCCTGTGGGCCGGCGTGGTGATTTATCTTGATCGCCTCGGCTGCCCAGAAGTACAGAAGGGAGTGTGTCACATCATAATTCATCCCACCCCGAGCCAGTAGGGAAAATGCCAGAGAGGCAAATTCTAACTTGTTGGTCAGCCAGGAGGGCAGAGAGGCAGGCAGACAGACAGAAAGAGAGCTGGAAGTTGGGAGCGTGGCTTTAACGCCTCAACTTGAAAACAGGTTACATGGGCAGCATCTCGTGGCGGGGAAGATGGATCGCTTACAGAACGACCCATTCAAACTTTGTGAATTCAGACTGTAGTGAAACTAGATGGGTTGAATCTGACCTATAGTCTCTCTGGATGAGACTTGGTACGAAGTGTCACTAGACTCCGTCTTCTTCAAATGGCCACGCTCCGCCGTGCGTGCACTCACTCGTAGGGTTACTCATATACTCAACAAGCTGCACCATGTCCAAATCACTTTTTCTCACAGCAGAGCTTTAACAATGGAACAACAGAGAACATGTAATCACACAGCACAGAACACAGAGACAAATAGCAATTACCTAGTCGAAAGCATGTCGTCTCCTGACTCACACTGGCTTCCTATCCCTCTATCTATCTGTCCCTGTTCCTCCTCAAGTATCATCCCTACAAGGACAAACACCTGGCCGCAGGAACCGCACCATTTCTTAGTGTGTTTCCAGCAGGACGTACAGCCACCCATAGTGCTCAGGTATGATGGAACTTTCTTTAAATGGCAGCCGCTAATTAAGACTCAGGGCTCTCCCAGAGGCCCTCAGAGAGCGTCCCATTCAACCTCTGTGACTGGAGCCTCTGGAAAACACACAGACTTCAAGTAACATCTTGTCAGAAAAAGGGTGGATCGACACGGCTTCGATAATGGTACCTGCCAGACGGGACTGTTATTTGCAGCCTCTTGACAGGCAACAGCAGTAAATTTCACCTTATTATCAAGGCCTCATATACACTCCTGGTCGTCTGAGTGATTTACTGCAGCTAGAAGTGATGCGTGTCGACACGCTGGTTCGCTACCAGCCAAGAAACCAATAACTATTGTTGGCGGATGCAGGTTTGAGAGTAAAATGTTGCTAAATGGTTTTGGTGGGTGGAGCATGGTGAGGCGCGTGTGGATTATAATGGATATGAAATTAGTTTCTTTTCAAAAGCAAGTTCACACTTGAAGTTCTGATTATATCTTTCTTTCAGCGAACACATGAAGCACGCTGAGGTTGTTCATATCTTATTATAGGGTGGTACTCACTCGAGCACCAAATGTGGATTAAATCAAAAATGAATTTTACATTTGTGCACAGTAAAGAATTACATCTTCAGTAGGAACCAGCGGGCTGGAGGCTCAGACAGCGTGGAGAACCCGGAAAGTATTGAGAGAAGGACTAACACATTGTTGCAGGAGTGTCACAGTAACTGCAATATTGCAATACCGTGCTACTGACAAGCCAACCGCAGGGGATGGCAAGCAACCGCCACAACCGCTATGTTCATGTTTTTTTCCTTTTTGAGCGCCACGTATTTACTGAGCGTCTCTTCTGCGCTGAGCGCTGCACGTATGGCGTTTTTTTTTTTTCCGGCCGCCGAGAGTTGAAAAATGTTCAACTTTGGGTAAAACGCTGCGCTCGTCACTGTCACTTTTTACTAAATTTGATATCAAGAGCATTGACATAGCAGCAGAGGAGTAATGTCTACCTGAGTAGAGAATGAAGTCTCCCTCTCTCTGTGTTTGTTATAATCAGAGCTTTATAGCTCTTTATTAGCTCTGCACTGCTTTCATATGCTGGTTACAGCTGATAACGCTGTCCCGACCGACGGCGGCGTCGCGGAAGCGTAGCGCCCACACTGTAGTTACCCCTCAGGTAGACCCTCAGGTTACCCCTCAGGTAGACCCTCAGGTTACCCCTCAGGTAGACCCTCTGGTTACCCCTCAGGTAGACCCTCAGGTTACCCCTCAGGTAGACCCTCTGGTTACCCCTCAGGTAGACCCTCTGGTTACCCCTCAGGTAGACCCTCTGGTTACCCCTCAGGTAGACCCTCTGGTTACCCCACAGGTAGACCCTCTGGTAAACACTGTTATCTCTGTCGGCACCTTCATTGTTGTTTGCACTGTTTAGTGCCGTTAGCTGCGATCATGGATATATTAAGAGAACTGGATCCAGCGTTGGAGGCGGGGCCTCGTTCATTCCTTTGAAAGTTGCTCAGTGGAGCATGAAGCCTAAACGGCTCGACTTCCGTCTGGAAGAGTACCCGGATCTTGGGAACATGGAACACATGACTCGGTCACATGACTCGGTCACGGGGTCCCAACGTCACGCCGATGTCACGGCTTGCACTCCAGCCTCGGTCTGGGTCTCATTCACATGAACGGAGGAAGGGAAATAACTCTGGATTCAGCTATTAGTTCATTTCACAACTTAAAAAACGTAATGATTTAAATAAGGACTATTAGAGTGTTCGTACTGGGGAGTTGATTCACCTAAAAAATAAATGATCCTCTGAGTTACAGACGTCTCTTTCCCAATGTAAGTCTATGGGAAAAAGTATTTTTGGGCCCAATGCATCACGTGATGGACACGGAAGTTGAAGTACTGCCGTTTGACCACTACGAAAATTGGGATCGACGACCGGCACTCTTCCTGGGAGCTTGGTCCGTCCGCTCTCCCTACGTGCTTCAGCCTTCCCTTCATCCGGAGCGAGTACTCTTAGTACCTCGTGCAGACATTTTTACTTCTGTGGATATTCCGTGTCACAGCAACCTGACACAACCGTAGCGTCTCAGCTGAAATAACACTGCGCCTCGTTGCCATTCTGCATTCTATTGAATAAGTTTTAAAAAGCAACAATATACGTAATAATAGCTTTACAATAAAGCTTATTTATATAGCACGAAAATCTGTATAAATGAAGTTATTTGCAAAAAAAAATATCACATATTGCGCTGTTGAACCAATTCTAGTCACCACAGGAGAAATCCCTTCACCGTGACAGCACTACATTGTTGGTTTGGGTCTGGTAGTGAGATTTGTTGACAGTAAGACAATTATGCAATAATGCCAAAAATATGACCATACAAAATATTTTAACTCATGAAACTGATTTCTGGTACCTATTGTGATCTATTGTTTAATCAGCATCGATCAGAGACGGAGGTAAAGATGAAACATGTTAAACAGGTATTTCTAATATTCCATTCAGGAAACATATTAAGTTATATTACATTATAGCTTTAGGCTCTTGCTAAATGCTGGGAATCCCAGTGTGTGATTACTCTGATGACCTTTGAGTCACCCGGTCTGATAAGAAAGAGAGCCAGCAACGGTGCCAGCTTACCCAGGTAGTCCTTCAGCGGAGCAGCCGAGCACTAATCTGAGGCGGCGCTGCCAAGCTCTCTGTATGCTGCTTGGAGGCGGACTGAGGGAAGCGTGTTTTTGTGTATGGAACGTCTGTTTCTTCTCACTTCTCCCCTCCCGCCCAGAACAGAGGGCTCTTTATGGTTGTTTGTAGAGGAAGACTGAGCCTGACGGCAGAAAGTTGGACCCCGGACAAGGCCGGCAGTCTGCAGGCGCTTACTGGAAATGGAGCGAGGGCCGAGACTCTGGGTTGGTTGGCTCGGCCCGAGCTGGGCAGGGCCGGGCCGGGTGCAGGTTGGCGTCCGCACAGAGGCAGTGAATGGGAGACTGAGCGGGGAAACTCTGAAGGGAGGATGGGGGGGGGAGGGGGGGGTCTCAGGCCCACCTTTCATAGCCACAGCCAGTAACTACAACCTGGACCAGTCACACTCATTTCATCACACACCCCTGACTGGTTTTATTCAGATGGATGCTGGATTATTTAAACTTCTTCTTACTATTTACTGACCTTAAGGCCTCTATTTTCTGTATTAGTCTTGCTGGGCACTCAGTCCACAGACAGATACAGAACTGTGGGTGTTGTATAGTCCCTCAGAAGTTCATAGATTAATCACCATATTTAATTGAATACCATTAATGAATCATGTTACCAGCTACAGCTTACACCCCTCTGATAAGTATGCAGTTGTTGCTGCCAAGAATCAAAACCACACATATAAACACTCATGTGTTCACCGCAGCCATCAGGCGGCTTAACTGTCAGCTCAAACAGCCTCATGAAGACAGCTATTCTCTGATTTTTATCACATTGTATTGTTGTATGCAAGCGTCACTGTGGTCATATTCTCTGCAGAAGAATATGTAGCTCCCGATGCAACACGTTCTCACTCCCAACACGTCAAATACCGATGCGTGAACAGCGGCCCTACGCTTCACACTATGATGCTCTATCTATCTACCATAGGGTCAGTTAGTTCTGGACGTGTTTATGATCGTTAACATGCACAGTGTCTTTTTAAAATAAACTTCTGTGTTCACAGGAAACGTACAGTTTCTGCTTGTTGGTCTCTTTTCAAAATAAACTTCCAGCGTAGATTTACTTACTTTATAGGTTTACTAATGCAACAAAACTACTTGGTTAGGCTGCTTATGAAACGGTTGTGTGTAGTGGTTTGGGTTCAAATAACTAGATGTGTTGTGTAAATACTGTCACGCTTCTTTCTCTCCTCGTTTTCTCCTCTCTGATCGTGCCACCCATGGGTGGAGCAGCGAGACGGCACTCAGCAGTCCAGCGAGCTTGTTGCTCTCGCTACCAACATCAGCTGCTCTGATTCAACAATTTTGAGCTGAAAAAAAGGTGCTTGTGGGCTGAAATCCAACCGCGGTGTTGTTCTGTCGGGAGGTGATTTGACTTAATGTTAAACCAAGTTAGAGTAGAAGAGCTATGAGGAAGGAAACTAACTAACTAACTTACTAAAGTCCACTAGCCGCTAGGCTAATTCATGCAGTGTAAAATGCCACAGTAGTATCGTAGTGACAGGGATGGCCCACATTTCCCATCATGCCTCCCTAGTCACTCGGGACTAGGGAGGCATGATGGGAAATGTGCTGGTTTACAGTTTTAACCGTGAGTGAGATGTCTGTTACATTTCTTGAGTACAGCTGTATTTTCCCTTTGGAAGTAGGCGTGGGTGGAGATTAAAAAAAGTATTGATCCTGGTTTTGATTTCAATGGTTAAAATGAGAAGCTAATTTTGATCAATTTCCAATTAAGAGTTGAAATCGTGACACCCATAGAAGTTATGTATGAAATCTACTGTAAAATTAGTCAATGTTGACTTGGTTTCACGAGGGACACAAACAGCGGTCTCCTGGGTGAAAGTCCTGTCATACTTGACAACCCTCCCGATTTCCTGGGAGACTCCCGGTTTTCATTGCGCTCTCCTGGGTTCCTTCCGGAGTCACAATGGCAATTTTCACACCTTTTTTTTCTCCTTTTCGTTATCTCAACCTGTTTCTGGCGCTGTACAGCGTGTATAAGACCTACTGTTTCCACCCAGATGACAGTAGAGCTACACCAACTGTCCTTTCCCGGTGGAGGAGAGCTGCTCACAACACCACGGCACAGTTTGAGCTACACCGCACATCACAGCATCACAGCAAAGCCGTCGTGACGCGATGCAAGCCATTGGAAATAACGGGTTTCTGAGTGCAGTGGTGCCGTCGTCACGTTGTGTTTGAAAGGACCTTCAGTGAGAGAGAGATGGAGAGAGAGATGGAGAGAACTAAGAGAGTTCACACCAGAGGGGAAAATTATTCAGTTTTCTTTCCCGAGAATTAAAGGTCATATTAAAAGTTCTATTTAACAAAAAATGCTGTTGCCGTGTTCTTATTATTTTGTTATTTTCATTCTTTTAAAGTCACCAGAATGCAGGATCAAAGTCTCTGAAACTCAGATTTTTCTGGGGGAGGACCCCCCCGGACCCCCCACTTTGGTTTTGAAATCCTCCCTTTTTTTGAGGTCTGAAGGTTGGCATGTATGAGTCGTGTGTTTGTTTGACCCTTCCGACCTCCACTCCCACCCCCTCCTACGCAGACGTCCTCACTCTTTATACTACGTCAGGTGCTCTGACCGTATAATAATGATGTGGATGGGTTCACAGAGGAGCTGGACTCTAAAGGGTTCCTCGGTGTGTCGGTGTTTGGGAGTGAGAAGGGAGTTGCCAGATTATGAGACAGAGTGAAGTGGAGCAAGTAGTGTGTAATCTTTGACACGTTCCAACAGGGCCAGCATAAAAACTACCTTCAAACTGTGAAGTGAGGATAAACATGAGAGCAAAATGACCAAAGCATAGAAACATTTTGAATCCAAATGTTTAGAGCTGTAACGATTAATCAATTAATCAATTAGTAAACTTAATATCTTTGAGTTGTGGACAAAGCATTTGAGGACGTCATCGTGGGCTTTGGGAAACACTGATCCACAGTTTTCAACATTTTATAGACAAAACAACTAATAGAGGAAATAATCGACCGATTAATCGTCAGTGAGAATAATCGTTAGTTGCAGTCCTACAGATGTTGAGCTGACGATGAAGAGACCTTAAACCTGGATTCCATTTTGAAAACAGGCTACGATGCCTAACATTTGACTCATCTGTTACTCAGACCTTCCTCTACCCCACTGACAGCATTACAGCGAGTCATTAGTTTGGTTTATTACCCTCAACCCTTTCTTACATTCCTCCGTTTGTCTTAAAAGAGATTGACTGATGACTTCTAGTCACCATATAATCCCATGAGGATGAAATACTTGTTTTATGTCTCCTTGCCACATACAGTTTTCATGAAGACGATGGCTTATGGGTTCTAGGTTTCTCATGTGCATTTGACTTCGTGCAAATATCAGTTGTAGTTAGTGCTAATATTCGTCATCTTCTGGGTCTGCTTTCTCTCTCCTGGATGGAGTCAACTCGTAGCCACACTGTAACCACCATGGATGTATGAAGAGAACTGGAGGCGGGGCGCCGTTCAATCCTATGAGAGTTGCTCAGTGGCGCATGAAGCCTAAATTGTGGAGTGGAAAAGTACCCGGATCTTCCAGCGATTTTCCGCATCCATTGGGCCCGTAGAGCAGTAGCAGTAGCTGAGTTACAGATGTCTCTTTCCCAATGTAAGTCTATGGGAAAAAGTCTCTTTGGGCCCAATGGCATCACGTGACGGACATAGAAGTTGTAGTACCGCCGTTTGGCCACTACGAAAGTTGGCATCAACGATCGGCGCTCTTCCTGGCGGGGCTTGGTAACCAACCTGCCAACCGGAGAGCAGTTTCAACTAAAGGTCCACATCAGTTTGAATCAGTGTCGATTGACAATCCTTCTATTAGTCACCGTTCCTCTCGCTGAAGAGAGCTGAATGTCTGCCAGGTGTTCTTACCACACACTGAGGGAGGGCCAGGCTCTTATCAGAGCTGAAGCACACCAGGCTGACATAAGTACTGGTGCCCCATCAAAGGGTTGTGCCACTGCCAGCGGCCAGCAGACATTTTAATCTAGAGTTCAGCCCCTCGGGGCTATTGAGAATTACAACACCCACTTGTCTGTGTTTCTGCAAGCAGAGCCAATTACCTGTCAGAGATGACACATTTACTGGATAGCCTGTGTTCGTGACCGCCAGGCTGTCGGAGAACTTCTGACTTTTCTTGCCAAAGGTGGCTATAGGCAGCTACTGAAGGTCTCTTATCATGTAGTACCTGATGTGAGCCCCCGCAGTGTTGCCCACCCAAACAGAGACAGAGAATCTGCTTCCTGGTAGCCTCGCAGTGGAAAGCCCTTAGTCTCGACTTGTCTGTAGCTCCAGGGCTTAATAGGAGAAGGCGAACAAAAGGGGATTATTATGTATTAGCTGTGGGAGAGGGGGGGGGTTATAAGTGGATTGAGACTGCAGACACTTTTGTGGAATAACAGAAGTTAAGGCTTGTCTGTGAACATACCAGTGAAGATCACTCACGATGATAACTGAGCTCAATACAAGTAATCACATTAACACAGGACGTCTCCATTCCTCTCCATGTCTTTCTATTTATCTATGACCCTCATCCTCCATCCCTTCCTCCCTCCACCCCTTCTTTCCTTCTTTCTCTCTGTCATTTCCTTAGATTGGTCTAATTTTTACTCCCTCCTCACAGACCTCCAGGACTGACGGGCAGTCCGGTCATCTCAGATATCTCCCTGATCCGTCTATCTCCCCACGTGGCGCCCGGGACGGGTGAGTCACCGTTCAGCCATCAACATCCGTACATCAGCCCGCACATGGAGCACTACCTGCGCTCGGTGCACGGCAGCCCCACCCTCTCCATGATCTCAGCGGCCCGAGGACTGAGCCCGGCTGAAGGTAAGATTTACCACCAAGGTATTGACTATAATGTCTATCTAATGTCTACAAATTATATGTCACTAATACCACAGCAAAACCATCATGCTGCTGTATATCACAGAATAACCTCAACCACTATAACAGCAGTATCCCACTTGAGTAACACAAAGTTCTGTGGCACAGTGCTGGCGATGTGTTTGACTACTCACCGTCTCTGGGTTTGAAGACGTGATGCAATTGTTTTGACACTGCTTCAATGTTTGTTTTTTAACTCTTTGTATTTTAGCTCTTCGCTCTACATCACATTTGCACCACCTACCATACATGGCTTTATAAAGACAAACTGCAGACATGCTGCTGCTGTATTTTTGTAGGCCAACAGGAAGTTAGCGTCGCCCTGGCTCCCTACACAAAAACCCAATGGGATTGTTCCATTGGGTTTTGGATTATTGCAGAAAATAAGCTCTGTGGCAAACTCAAGTTTATGATACTTAATCTTCACAAATGAACACCACTGATGATGATTTTTTAAGCGTAAATACAATCGCCAGAAGTAAAAAGCTAACGTTAGGCTATAAACAAACTATACCACGGTCACATGAGCGAGAGTATAAACACAACGAGGCTGTAAAGGAGGATCAGTCGAAGTGATGACGTTTTATAGTCTCATTTAGACACTTGTTAGCAACCGTCTTTAAGACAAAAGCTTCAAAATTCACAAGTGGGATATTTACTCACATATCATATATCATAGAACGAAATGTTAAAATCTCGCCAGCTTCCAGACGAGGGAACTGGTAGTGCTAAAATGCTGACTCATTTCTGAGTTTTAGGACTACTTCCTGCACCACTCAGGGCTGCGCGATATATATCATTTCAGCATCGACATTGCAACTTGTACATGCACATACTGTAAGTCACATTGCATGATGTGCGATGTCGGCAAATTAACTCAAACACGTCACGCTACAACGTTTTTGCTGCTTGATACAAAAGGAAAACTGGTACGGTTCTGATTGTCCATGACTGTCCAGTGTTTCCTCTACAGTCTAGGTGGGCACCACCACAGTTTCATAATAAACTGTATATATTTTACTCTTCTCAACGGGAAGGGGGGGGTCCACGTCTTCTCGGGGAATTCAACCCGGCGGGTCAGAGACAGCCACTCGGTGTGGGAGGATCCTCTCCCCAGTGCTGGCTGACCCTCGCCAGGTGCATTTCCTCCATGTGCACCGTGACCGGCTATAGTAGGTCGACCTGGAAATCCCTGGGGTTCACAAAAAAAGGCCAAAACAAGCGACCTTACCTACCTACCACGACACTTGATCACTTCATATATATGTATGAATTTATTTTGGATTTGATGCATTTCATTTCAATTTTGCATTGCATTGCATTTTTGCATCCATTTCTAGCTCGTAACTCTAAATTTTTCTTGTTCTTTCTTGTCTAACCAGATCGACATGATGTGCTCGTATATCACACTTAGAAAAACGGCAAACTGCCTTTGAATCGTCCCCCACTTGAGGGCAAGTTCAATCTCAAAGTCCTCTCTCTTTTTCCCAGTTTTTGTTGTAGTTTTTGCCATATTTCGCTTTGCCATATAGCCCACTTAGTACCTGACATTGTTAGCTAGAAAAGTAACACTGTACTGCAGAAGGATTTCTGTTTTGTTTTTGTAATGATGATGTACTGAGGTGGGTCACACAGATACTGATATTGAAAAGATTCTTCTTTTTAAAGAAGAATTTAAAAGTGTAAATGACAGTCAGGGCATAAAACCAATGATCTGTTGATCTTTATGAATAATACTCCATAGTCAACAATGACATGTTTAAGGCGAAAACGGAATCGAATCGTGGCCTTAAGATCGAAAGTCAAGTCAAATCGTGGATTTGGAGAATCGTGACACCCCTAGATGCCTAATGTTTGAATGCCCAGGTGCCACGTGTTCATCCATAAACACTCTCATACCTGTTAGGCTGCGGTCACCATCATGCATTTGCGAGGTGGAAACACTCAGCCTTAGTGTTCTTATGATGTATGCACACATACACAATATGAAGAATAAACTGCAAGTCATGTGGAAAATCTGTCCCGTGTGGATATTCTGCAGCTGCTTTGACCAGTTAACATGAAGGAGGTGAGATTAGAGTTGAGCGGGTTCAGAATTTATGTATCCTGTTCACTATAAACTCACTGTGTCTGCTTGGCTGCAGCTCGCTGCACACACGCTTCAGTTTACACAGTTGATTATTTAACCAGCGGTGATAATTATTCTTGCACCTTATACGTTCCCCTACATAAGGTACTGAAGCGCACCTTTCATCAAGCTTGTTATGGTGTTTTTGCAAGCGTGTGCATGCTGGTGATTTGCGGGTGTATCGGGGATATGCTTTGCAAGACACACACATTTCCTGCTCGTTTGTATATATGTTTGGGCAGGAGGAACCATGGAAATTAGCACAGAAAAAAACATGCGGCGCCCCCGAACTATTGAGTTCACACGATGATAGACCTGTCCTCGCTACCCGGTTCAAACAACAGGTTGGAGAAGTGAGGAGCCACAGGCCCGCACCCAGCACCGACAAATCACCATGCACACGCTGCTGGCAAGTAATGCCCCCCCCCCCCTCGGCCTTTCAAGAGAAGCAATGTGGAAGAGATGCTGTCACTGATAAAGTGGCAGGGAAGCATGGCACCAAATGGAGGGCACTCTGCAGCTCTGCAGAACATAAATAAAGTCTGTGGAGCATGTACGTGTAAACCCTCTGATAGAGATACCTGGTGCCAGGCAGGTGTTGAAGGTGGAAGGTCTTGAAACCATAACTGACTCAGGTGTACTCAGAGGTGTAAAGAGTACTAGAATATTGTACTCATGTAAAAGTGCTTGTGCAAAAATGTACTTAAATGTCATTGTGTACACTCGTGGAAAAATGGCTGCAACACAATCCTTTATTCCTCTTCTATACTCGACAACTGGTGCAAACTACTGATTGTTAATTATAAATATACAACAGCCTTCCTCTGTATCGCCTCAAAAGAATTAAGAGAACAAAAACATCCGACAAAAAATAAAAAGAGCTACCACCACGTGGACACCACGGCAGGTGCAACAGGAGATATTTAGTGACATACATTAAAGTTTGACACTTCTTATAGAGTCAACAGCAGCTGCAGCCACAAACACACATTAAACACATTCCTCTGCGTGAGGAGCATGTTCTCCTCAGGATGAATTTGAATAACCTTTCATCTTTCGCTATCATCAGGTCAAAACTAAGATTTGTCAAATACTTTAGTTTATGACCAATTACCTGCAAAACTAATGACAATCCCATCTGTGAAACATGGTAAACATTATACCTGCTAAACATCAGCATGTTAGCATTGTCACTTACGTTAGCATATGGCCCACAGAGCCACTAGCATGGCTGCAGACTCTTAAACTGGAATCACACCGTATTTACTATACAGTCCCCTCGAACACTATTGGAACAGCGAGGCCAATTCCTTTATTTTTGCTGTAAACTGAAAACATTTGGGTTTGACATCAAAAGATGAATATGAGACGAGAGATCAGGATTTCAGCTTCTATTTCCAGGTATTTACATCTAGATCTGTTACACATCTTAGAAGATAGCATCATTGGTAATAGAGCACCAAATTTTTTAGGTGAGCAAAAGTATAGGAACAGATACACTTAAAATAGATTAAAGTGAATAATACTTAATATTTAGTTGCAATAACTGCATCAAGCCTGCGACCCGTTGACATCACCAAACTTTTGCGTTCTTCTTTTGTGATGCTTTTCCAGGCTTTCAGCGCAGCCTCTTTCAGTTGTTGTTTGTTTCGCGGGGGTTTCTCCTCTTCAGCAGGTAACATGCAGCTCAATAGGGTTTAAGTCTGGAGATCGACTTGGCCAATCTAAAACCTTCCACTTCTTATCCCCGATGAACTCCTTGGTTCTTGTGTGTTTTGGTTCGTTGTCTTGCTGCATGATGAAGGATCTCCTGATCACTTTGGTTGCATCTCTCTTTAAATTGGCAGACAAAATGTTTCTGTAGACTTCTGAGTTCATTTTGCTGCTGCCATCATGTGTTACACCATCAGTGAAGATCAATGAGCTCGTCCCAGAAGGAGCCATGACATGACCTCCACCGTGTTTCACCCGTCAGTCACATATTCCAATAATCTTGCTCACTTGAAAAATGGGTGGGTTCAAACAAAAGGTGCTATCTTCTAAGTTGTGTAACAGATCTAGATGTAAATACCTGGAAATAGAAGCTGAAATCACAAATGTTTTCAGTGTACAGCAAAAATAAAGGAAATAGCCTCGCTGTTACAATAGTTTTCGAGGGGACTGTAGTATGTGGGACAAATAAAAAAAGTCATAATATAGTATATAACGCACAACATTTACCTTCATCATTTTATTTCACTGTAAAATTCATGCATTATATAGTCCAAAATCTCAATTTACTACTCCTAAAGAGTAAACTGCTCAGTGTTTGGAAAAAAAATCCTCTTTTTTACCAGTGTAGCTTTTTGTCTGATTGAACTGGGACCAGTGGAGGCGGATCTGCTATCTCTCATCCTCTGTGTTGAGTCACGCACACAGACACAGAATGCTGCTCTGGTGAGGAGGTAACGTGATCTGGCAGCCATGGAGGAACCAAAGGAAAACGCCTGGGTCGCTGCTGCTGGAGCACAAACACTCTGCCTGTGCACTGTTACCAAACCGTGGCCTAATAGGTTCTGATAGATCCAGATTTTTGGGTTTATGTGTGTGTCTGAGGGTGGGGGGAGGCTGTGGTTTCTCTCCCCCAGTATCCCACTTGGCCCCCACCCAGTTATCCCAACCCCCACATCCCCCCGTTTCCAGCAGCATGCATATTAATCCACCATCAGGCCGCACCCCTGTCCCCCCCACACACCACTGGGGGAGGAAGGGGTGGGGGGGGGGGCAGGAAATGGAGGAAAGGGGGCACAAGAGGAAAACCAATCCATCTCTCACTCGTATAGTTCCTGACATTTTTAAACGTGGCTTCACTGGGTGCAGGTGTTAACACATTTTACATCAATGTTACCTTTTCACGTGCAGCATTTAAGGCTTCCTCAGCATTACCAGTGTGCGTCTGCGTGCACCTGCACTCCGTGTATGACCGTCAAACTTAGTGCATACACAACGCCAGAGAAGTGCAGGAATGTGGTATTCCTTCCCTCTGCAGCCCCCCCCCTCCTCCATCTCTCCCTCTGCTTCCTTTACTCCCCAGAGATATTACCCCATAGCCCGGCAAGCCTCAAAGACATCACACATCTTTTATCAAAAGCCTCGTGCCCCGGGGCATTCATGCAAGCACAAATCATCAAATCTGTAAAGCAGATCACTCGTCTCCTCTGTTGAGTCCTTCTCGCAGATCTTTCTGCTCTCGCCTTTGTTTTGTCATTCTGTCAAATGACAAAATCAGAATGTGTTTATCTCCTCTGACATGTCACAATGTGTTTAGCATCACTTTGTAGGTTATGACCTCTGAACTGAAGGAAACAGCAGGAGATGCCTGACAGAACTTATCTCCTGATCTCCCTTTGGTTTTTATTTAAACTTCTCCTACATCTCCTCTTTGTTCCTCTCTTTTTTTGCTGCAGTGACCCACGAACACCTGAAGGAGCGCGCCCTGTTCAGTCTCCCCCCCCCTCCACCGGGGGCCAACCCCACAGAGTATTACCACCTGATGGCCAGTGCCAGCCAGCGGAGCCCGTACGGTGACCTGCTGATGCAGAGCAGCGCAGCAGCGGCGGCGGCGGCGGCGGCTGCAGCTCATCTACCAGATTACATCAGCCCCCTGGACGGTGAGGAGAAAACTGTTTGACTGAAATACAACTCAAGATGTTTTACTGCACCTAAACAATTTATGAATCTACAATTCAGCATAGCAGCACATTTGCAATTACAACTTGTTATGCATAAAATGAGAATAACATTACAGTAAGGGCCGCCGCTCCCACCACGCACATCACGCGCTGCGCGTAGGGCACCAAGTGCCGGAGGGGGCGCCACAATTATGATCATCATCATAATAATCATAATGATCAATTATTTAAATTTAAGATGAAGCACAAGTTCACAACTAGCATCATTAGACCATTATAGGCAATACAAAGATATACATATTTGCTCGTATTTGCCCCCCCGCCTCCTCCGTCATCCTGTGGTTTGTTCCATTACGCCTGATAAACTCGAGCCGGCTTGTTTAGACCACCCGCGTCAGCAGCGTCCGTGTTAACAGGTTCGAGCAGCCACACAGCGCGTCTCAGCTGCGTCTCTTCTAGAGATTCGAGCTCTCGCCTATTTTTACCGTGAGCCGCGTGGTTCACAGCAACAGACAGTGAAAGTTATCTATTGACATTATATATATTAACATCATATCAGCAACATTACTACAGTTTCAATGTCTGTATCTGTAGAAGATGTTTCACGCATGAAAAAAGTAAAGATTTATTTTTAAATCAACACTTCCTGCTTTCATTCCAAAATAAAAGCCCTCAAGTGTTTTTCTTCTGTGGACAGAATTCCTTCATTTGTTAACACGAGGCTTTTATTCTGAAATATTTGCAGGACATTGTTGTAGAATATGCAGTGACTTGCAGAGCTCCATGAATGAATAAAGTTCGGGGTTTTAATTGTGGATTATTACTATTATTTACAAATTACCACACGGTTCTCAACCTTTTTCTGTCTAAAATAAATATAAATGATATTTATAATGAAATGAAATGGTCATTATGAAAGGCAAACTCTATGTAGAAAGAAAGGGCTGACAGCAGCAGAAACACAGCTGGTCTGGACACCTGACATGTGAATCAATTACGCCTAGGGCACCCAAATAGCTAGCAGCGACCCTGATTACAGTATATGCATCAATAGCACATCAGATTATAAAGATGTTGGATTTTGATAGCGTTTTATCAAATCTAAATCCTGTAACAAATTTCATTTATCTAATTTGAATCCTTACAAATCTGTTCAAATCTCTTAATATCAAACCCACATTTTACTCCTCCTGCAGCATATTTGGGTTTCACTGCGAGAATCTGACTCCTGAAACTGACAGATTGTTCCACTACAAGACTTAACACTCGGTTCAGCTTTTAGCATAGTATTTTGACGCAGAAGGTTTGAATGTGGTTAATGTTCCAGAAACCCTCACAGGTTCTGCATTTAGCATAAAACAATATGCTCAAATGATAACATGGCAAACTGCAGCCCAACAGGCAACAACAGCTGTCAGTGTGTCAGTGTGCTGACTTGACTATGACTTGCCCCAAACTGCATGTGATTATCATAAAGTGGGCATGTTTGTAAAGAGGAGACTCGTGGGTACCCATAGAACCCATTTACATTCACATATCTGGAGGTCGGAGGTCAAGGGACCCCTTTGAAAATGGACATGACAGTTTTTCCTCGCCAAAATTTTCCATAAGTTTGGAGCGTTATTTAACCTCCTTCGCAACAAGCTAGTCTGACCTGGTTGGTACCGATGGATTCATCAGGTCTTCTAGTTTCATATGATACCAGTATCTTCACTCTAGCTTTAAAACTGAGCCTAAAAATCAAAAGTTATGTTAATGCGTTAAAGAAATGAGTTAAAATAAATTTGCGTTAACACGTTATTATCGTGTTAACTTTGACAGCCCTGATTTCAACGTTTAATAGGTACAGCTGATGTAATCTTGCGTCGCTGGTGTTTGTCATATTAACCGGCAAAAGTGACGTCATCGTGAGAAAACCTGCTGCACATCATAAAATATGGGGAGGAGGGACGGAGGATTCAAGAGATTCGTTAGCCTCGGAGCTTATGAGGGTATTTTAGGACCTTGTACTGGACAGCTTACTGAATCACCAACATGATATTTCAGTGTGATATTTTCAGGTCAAAAATGATTAATTATCTCTAATCTAACCGCCATCCCAGTAATACAAAAGCACATGCGTGCCTTTCATCCCCGGTACAAGAGTAACAGCCAGACTTAACAGCCACCGAGCCCTTTGTTCTCAGCACCAGGCATGTTGATACCATCCTCTTATTCTTCCTCTTGAGGCTTTTTCATGGAAGAGTTCCCCACATCAAAGCTAGTGGAGCTTTTTTAGACTTACACGAAGCACGGGGGCCGCGGCTAGCCGAGGGTTGAGGGTGCATAAACACTGAAAGCCCCAAGGCCAGGAGCTCGTAAAAACACGTGTTAGCTTAGAGTCTCTCATTCTGATGGTGTTTCAGGTGTGTTTCTACTGTTATTATGAGAAACATCCTACAAAACAAGTTCAGGGTAACCGTAAAAAAAAGAGCAGCATGAAGAGAATTAGTCCGTGTGAGGCGGAGGAGTGTTACTCTGAGACCTTTGTGTCTGCTCCCTCTGTGTCAGGCTCTATACGCTGTCCACTTAATGGCTGGGATGAGGCAGCTTAACACACACACACACACACATGCACACAAACAATTTAACAGCCAAGCAAATAGGCAGGCAAATGCTCACACGTGTTTGCACACAAACTCACAGAGGCCAGCCTGTTGGCTAATGCCAGTTAAACCCCGGCCCCTCTATCAGGATGACGATCAGGCACCAGAACACACGTTTGATTTCTGTAGTGAAACGCATCCAAGAAACCTTCAGGCCTTATGAAAGGGGAACAGAAAGCACACAGAGTGGAAAACTGTCCGTGAAAGTCAGCCTTTTCGATGCTTGATAATCAAACACTCCACTTGGCACCAACGCCCGCCCTGCACCGGGAGAACCTCGCTCTCTCTTTCATCCCGTCCAGCCACCACCCACCCAGAAGAAGAGAAACTGCTTCACCGCTGCAGTGTCACGCTCTCCGAGCTCACTGCATGCACGCACAGGTAGGACGACAGATCTCGGGATCACTTTTCGATGAATCTTTTAAATGACCTCAATCACTTTAGTTAAACACAGCGGTGGTGAAAGGGAGGAAGGGTGAGGAAGGGTGAGGGGCCTCTCCTCCCTCCTCCTCTACTTCCAACCACCTCGGTGACCGCCGCTGTGCTGCCCTGCCCGCACTTGTTTGGCGAGGCTGTTTGCTCAAACCGCGCACAACCTCCACCTCCCTCACTCTCAACGCAGCCTCCACACTTTGCCGCCACCATCTCTGCAACTGTTATTTAGTGTTGGACCGTGCGAGGAGTGATGTGGTCAGGTTTCGGGCCGCTCTGCCAGTCCGGAGGCTCTTCCATCGCGGCGTGCAGACACGGGGCCCATATTGACCGAGGCGGCCAGCTAATGGTCATCGCGGGCAGCCTCGGTCTGAATCAAAGGCCTCATTTACTGCCGGAGCGTGGGGGGGGGAGGAGTGGTGGAGGTGGCAAATATGTGCTTCATCCCTCACCGTTAGTTTTGGAAGGCATTGCAGATAAATCCCTTATTAAAAATCAATTTATGCATTAATATTCAGCAGACCCACCGCAAAAACTGGGAGCCCTCAGTGAACCCATAGTACGGCTTCTCACCCGCCTCCCCCCCCGACCCCTGTTTATCCTCTGGATAAGTGAATTGCAAGGCTCACGGTTGAACCATGAAACACTGAGTGTTGCTGTGTGCTGGAAAAGTTGTGGACACATGCACCGGGGGGGGGGGGGGGGGGCTGCAGGTCTTACCGTTCCACTTATGAATTTTAGGATTTACTGTTGGGCACTCCTCGAGTCAGACTCTTCAACATTTCTCTCCGTTATATGAGGAAGACAACATTTAAAAATCATGCAGCAAAGTTGTTTCGACTACAGACTTTCTCTTCATGTCTCCAGTTAAAACTCTGTTTGTTTGCTCTTCTTTTACTGTGTAAAGATCCAGAAGCTGCTTGCTGGGTTTTCCTCCCACAGAATTGCCACATGACAGTGTGATGGACAGGACTGCTAGACAAACATGGCGTTACGGCTGTAAAGGCCTCTCTGAAACGCTTAGCTGCTCCTGTAAGTCAGTGTTGGAGTCTGTGGTGTGTTTTTCACACATTAATCATCTCCTGTCCGTCTCTGATGACAGCGACATGGAGACTGAGACGAGCAGACTGGACTAAAAACAACAAAAAATGCATTTTGCTCCAAAGACACATTGTTAGCAACAACTCATTAAATCTGCTTCTGTCTTATTATTTTTATAGTAAAACTGGTTTAGGGTCATTTAATTTATTTCTCAAAGAAAAAGCTGGTTCAAATCTTCATGAATCACACATGCATGAGCCTGAATAACATAAAAACAAGCTGGATTTCCTATAGACTTGAAAAAGTGGTAAATGAGCGGGGGGCCTTTGGGTGCAGCCAACATGGAGGGGAGTTCAACATTGTTCATTTGCATATACGACCCATATTGTACTGATACAAAGCTGGTTGAAAATCTGCAAAGTATCCCTTTAAGCATAGTTAGCATTAGCACTGGAACACCATCACTACTGTAGGTATACAAATAAAGTGACATTAAGAGGCTTGCAGATGACTGTCTGTCTGTATAAGAGTGAGCAGGTATGTGGCTGGGTGGGCAGAGAAATATCAGAGCGCCTGGCGGGAAAACGCTGAAGCTCCCACGACAAAAGTAACGGCCAAAATAAATGTGTGCCATCCCGAGGAAAAAGATTTTAGTGTTGATGCAGCGGAGGGAGTGAGGGAGATAGATTTGTGTACTGATGTGGCGGTGAGGGGGTCGGGGGTGGAGGTGGGGGGGGGGGGGGGGGGGGGGGGACCGGTCCCCTCAGACTGCATACACAAACACTTAACTATATGTTGGTTCATGAGCACATGGGTGGAAATGTGTGCATAAACACAGTGGCAAACACAACAGCGGCTTTGCGCTGGACACTGGGGGCTCGTAGAGGATTCAGCTCGAGCCCCCTCGCTAATAAAATTCACAGTGTTAGTATTAGTGAGATTTAGCAGGGAAAATAAACATTTCCCCACTCCGACTGGTCCGTGGGGGGGGCTGAAGATGTGGAGGCCCTGCTGGCACCAACTCAAGCTGCAGTGTGCTGGGGGGGTGGGGGGGTTGGTCAGTGTGGAGCAGCTCCTGTTCATCATGGAGGAGGACTTTGCTGAGAGCCGCTTCACCCCACACAAGGTCAAGGTGAACAAGCCAAAGATTGTCCACAGAGGCCAGGAGAGGGTTTCTGCTTACATAAGGATTTTACATATCTTGGAAGACATTTTTTAGAAAGAAAATTGAAAATGAAAGTAATCAACTCCACTGTAATTTATATTTTTTTTTATCAAGGTTGATGACACATACTCACCTGTAAAACCACTCTCTCCATACATCAGCAATATTACTAACTTGAGCTCGGATGCATCACTGCTAACTGTCGGCGAGGCGGTTTGTGTTCAACACGCAGAGAGGAAACAGGCATATTCCTAACTGTATATATGTCCAAAGAATGCTCCTAAAACCTGAATAATATCAGGATATCTGACGTGTGTTAATCAGAAAATGCTCCATTCGGACTAAGGCCTTATTCAGAATAATCCAAAATATTATTATAAGAATGTGCTGCTTACATGACCCTTATCAAATTCAGTATATCGGCATATTCAGAATAATAGTGGAATATTAGTGTGCATGTAAACGTAGTCACTGGTCAGACTGGTCTGAGTGGTATTGATCAGCAGCAGCTGGTGTAATGTCATCAGCTAACGTTACGTCCGTTTCATCTTCTCTCTCTGGAAAAGCTGGTGAGTGTCATCAGCGTCGTCGCTCTTTCTTTGACAAAGTTATGACATACATTTCAACCTTGAGTACTCAAAAAAAGGGAGGATTTCAAAACCAAATCGGGAAAAAATTGAGTTTCAGAGACTTTGTTTCCTGCATTCTGGTGACTTTTAAAGAATGAAAATAACTAAATAGCAAAATAATTAATACACTGCAACCAAATTTTTTGAATTTAAATTCTCAGGACAGAAAACTGAAGAATTCGCTCCGCTGTTTGAACTTCTGTGAATCTCTGGTATAAACTAATATTCGTCAGTATTCATTTTTTGCCCCCGCTTGAGTATTTGTCTCTCTTAGTACTCTTATGGTACGTGTCCACCGGGGCATTTTTTATCGCGAGGGGACGCGCCGCTTCTCAGCGTTGGACGCTTGATGGGCTGCCACTAGACACAACACACTCGGCACCTGATTGGACGAACGCTTTCCCTCCATGAGCTGCTGCTCTCGGCTTTCAAACCGGACACAACATGGAGGCTCGTTTGTTCTCTTATTTCACGAAAATAGTTCACTGAAATGTGTTTCTGAAATAATCCTGCAGTTGATGAATCTCTTTATTTCATATCGACAACGTTTATTTTAAAAGATTCTCTGGAGTTTTGAGAGGCGGCGAGTCGCGTCAGAAAGTAGACCAGACCTCAACTTTATGCAAATGAGGAACGACCGTCGTGACGCTCCGCTACCAGAATGCATTGCATGGCTGCTTACATAGACAATGAATGGGAAGCGTGGAAAGGACGGATCCTGTGGACACGTACCTTTAATTCTCTCCTCTCACTCACTGAAGGCCCCACTGCGCTCTGAAACACGTTATTTCCGACGGCTTTACTGTGATGCTGTGATGTGTGGCGAGCGCAGCTTTTGGTGTAGCTCTATTGCCGTCCGGGTGGAAACAGTCGGTCTTATAAATGCTGTACAGAAACATGTTGAGATAACAAAAAGGAAAAAAAAAGGTGTGAAAAGTTGAATCAGGAGAAATGTGGGAGAATTGTGTCCTCGAGAGGAAACCAGGAGAGGGTGATGAAAAACAGGAGTCTCCCGGGAAAATCAGGAGGGTTGACAAGTACAGAACAGTGTTATATGTGCGCACAATTAGCAGATACTATTTTGTTTTTAGCTATATGCATTCATTTCAAACCCCTCCACACAGCTCATGAGGACTCTGCGTCTCCATGTTTGACCTCCTTGCCGTATTAAGGAAGTGCTTCCGGTGCTCCATGTGCTCGGGACCAGGATGACACTGAGAGAGCCAGCTGCTTCTGAGGATTAGCACAACCCTCCAATTAAAGTGTTTCCATTTTGTGCGAAGCCATTTCAGTTAAAAAAGCACCGGCAAATGCTTAAAATAATCACTCTCACACACACACACACACACACACACACACACACACACACACACACATTCTTCACTCCCATCCTTTTTAATATATATTTTTTTTTCTTCACTGTATCGATGTGCACTGGAGCGCCTGTAATTATGACTCTCTATATAAATCCAGATCCCACAATTACAACCAGCCCACGACGCAGTCCCGCACATAGACACACACACACACACACACACACACACACATACCATATTACCACACACTGCCGCGCCGCCGTGGCCTGTGCAACATCTGTTTTCTCACTCCCTGCCGGAACCTGCTCACCCTTTCAATTATAACCGCCACCTATAAAACACTCCTTTACCAAGTGGTGAGAGTTGTGTGTGCATGTTTATGTGAAATCTGTTCCAGGTAGAATTATGTTGGACCGATGACATCCATTAAAACAACACTGAGCTAAACAAACACCGTGGCTTCAGGAGAAGGACGTTATAGACGTTGAAGCTTTGCTGCTGGAGGCGTTAAGAATTCTTCTGAGCTGAGGTTGATGTATAGATGGAGGAGGCGGTGTGACGGTGGAGGTAGAGGGCGGTGTTTTTGGGCACAGTGCCCAGAAGGGTGAGGCAGGCGCCAGGCTACCAGGCCACCGGGCTGCGAGGCCTGTTTCCTGCTTCATAAAGGGGAATATTAATACACTTATCTCCCATTAAATCTGTTGGCAAGACAGCGAGCTCGCCTCACTGCAAAAATAGCAAATATCCTTGCAGCTGCACGACCCGCATGCAACGCACAGCTTATCAGAACGAACTCACGACGATCCACGTTCCCAAGTCTCCACCCTCTACGCTCCTTCTGTTCCTCCCCTCCTTTACTCCATCCCTGTGTAGTTAACCAAAGATGACACATTTATTTATTAGCCCTAAAGAGGCACATTCCTGAGGACCGTTTGTTGTGTTTGCCAACTCTTTCATACACATCTCTCTATCATCTCCACCACTCTTTTTTTCCTTTCAGGCCCCCGAGTACTGTCGTCTGCCGTCTGCCGTCCTTTTAACTAAGTGCATATGCGTCTGCTTTACGACTCGCCACCTCCAAACATAGTTTTGGAAGTCAGATCCTGGTTTATGGCTGTGGGTCTGGCGCGGTGATTACGGCGGTGCCTGGATTCGTTTTGCTCGAGGGGTTTGAGTTCCACCAGCAGAGAGTTGGGGATTGGCTGCATATTGACAGCGGTGAGGTTGACGTGTGGCTAATGTGTGCTTAGGTGAGCTGTGATGGGCCCATTATGAGTTTCCTGCCTCTCGCGCCTCTGATGATGTCTGCTGTAAGACCTAATTACACGTGTGCACAAAGACACGCAGGCCAGTCTGCTCTCTGTCCCTTCAGCACCTGTTGGTCCCAAGTGATCCTTCTCTGTGGGAGAAACATGCCACAGAAATGTAAAAGATATAAACACACATGAATGATGGACTGTATGGAAAAATAAATCTCTTCAAGTTCATGGGAAAGTAGTCTCCTCCGCCATTTTGCTCTTTTCTATGAGAATAAGAAAACAACGAGGTCCAGCGGAAGGCCATGAACGCCACCTTTGTGCGTCAGCCTTGTTCTTTTTTTTTTAATGGTATTCTGAGATCAATTTGTTTAAATTGCCTCCATTTAACTTGCCCAAGTACAGCGGTCTGAAAGAGATCGCTATCACGGTAATTACTGAGAATGATTGGGGGCGATTCATTATGCATAAGAGGATGCGAATGTTAAATAGGGGAGCTGTGTGTGTGAGAGAGAGAGAGAGAGATGCAGGAGATAGAGGGTGGTTTAGCATCGCTGTGACCTCCGCTAGAATGCTCGGGGCTGAATGTTTTTTCTGACGTGGTCCAGAGTAACTGCTGGTTTCTATTGAGGCCAGGCAGAGGGTTAGTGGAAGTATGAGGTGTTTACACATTAGTTCTCCGATCTGGTGACCGGGCGCCATGACAGCAGTGAAGTCGTCCATCGAGTTAGCGATGCTGACGTTGTCTCTATTGTGTCTCTTTGTGTCCAGTATCACGTTTCTCCAGTCCACGGCTGACACCCCGACTGAGCAGGAAGAGGGCGCTGTCCATCTCCCCGCTGTCAGACGCCAGCATCGACCTGCAGACGATGATCCGCACCTCGCCAAACTCCCTGGTCGCCTACATCAACAACTCCCGCTCCAGCTCGGCCGCCAGCAGCTCCTACGGTCACCTGTCAGTCGGAGGGATCAGGTAGTCAGACGGTGCATGTGCATACATGTCTAACAATGACAAACACGCACATTTACAGGCTTATATACACTTTTGAACATACTGTACATAGTCTACTAGTAAAAAAGAATGGTCTGCAAGATCTGACAGATTTTACAGTAGTATCCAATAAAGAAACATTCCTAAATATCTAGTTTCAGTAACTGGAATCCAATGATGCAGATTTACAGATTTGATAATAATTAGTCATACTAGTAAATGGACTTGCATTTATATAGCTCCTTTCTAGACCACTCATACATACTCTACGCTGATATCAGAGGCTGCCATGCAAGGAGCCGACCTGCCCTTCAGGATCTGATCTAAATACTTATTCACACACCGATGGCTCAGCCTTCAAGGGCAGTTTGGGGTTCAGTATCTTGCTCAAGGACACTTCGACATTGGTGGGCGACCTGACTCTACCTGTGAGCCACAGCAGCCCAGTTTGTATCCTGTAAAGCCAAAAACCCTTCAGACGACGGGCACATTTGCACCGTCTTGTGAATATTGACATTATCTCCCAGTGCTCAGATTTGACTTCTTCAGAAAAAAACAGAAGAATTTGGTGCTGACAAGTTAGGAGAGTCAGAAACTAACGAGAAGACAGGCGGACGTTTTGTAGGTTTCAGTCTTATTTCTTGACAATAAGAGAACTATTGAATAAAACCAGCCTTATCCTTTAACTAGCATAAAAACTAGCATGCTAGTAGCTTACACTGCTAGCCTAATACATGCTACAAGCACCCTACTTGCCTCCAGTTAGCATGCCAGTAGCCTAGCACATGATGGGTACCAGCTTTGCAGCATCACTTGGCAGTGAGAGCCCACGTGGCAAAAACGGGACATTTTGGTGCAAATCAGTTGGAATTCATTGAAATGATTGTAGTGAAGGTTCAGTCTGGTTTCCTCTTCCCTGTTGCTCAGTCCCTCGTTCAGCTTCCCTCATCCCATCAACCCCGTGGCGTACCAGCAGCTGTTGTCCCAGCAGAGGAGTCTCAACGCCTTCGGCCACACGCCTCCTCTCATCCAACCGTCGCCGTCCTCCTTCTCTGCTCGCCAACACCCGCTCACTGCCTCACCTATGGTCACCTCCCACAACAGCTCCAACTCTGAAGCAAACCAGGTAGGAATGGGAGCGTTTGTAACCTTTGAATGTTACACTTGTATACCAATACACATGCACAGATTAAAGGGCATGCACTTTCTCTTTCAATCTCCCTTACCATAGATCCCATATGTGTAATGTCTAGGATAGATTTCTGCTACCAAACAGATGATTTTTCACTTTCATGTACGATAATAGATCTGATTTCTGATCAGTGTGAACAGCTGTGGTGTATAAACGTCAATCAGAGCCAATCAATCTGATCCTGAGGGAAGAAATAGCCATGTTGTAAAAAGAAAATGGTGCCACAGTTGACATGACAGTATTAAATCTAGGGCTGGTAATCTTAAGAAACTGCCAAGAGTACACTAGATTATAAAAAATTATATAAGTGTTAAACACAGCCCAGTATTACCAACTCTTCTCCAATGAAAGAAGCTAGCAGCACCAGCTCCAGAAGTCACTAATCTAGAGAGAAAGTCACCAAGTCATCAACACTGACAGCCCATCCCTTCAGACTTCCCTCCAAAGACACTCCCCCAACATTATCATTATGATAGTACACAAAGCTGTCAAGCTAGCAGCTTGTGGAAGACTCCGTTGGCGTGCAATGTGTGCACGGGCAGAGTGCACGCAGGTAGACAGGTAGGTAGCCTGTCCAATCATTACACTCTGACTGAATGAAATGATTACGGGTTTATTACAGTCCTGTGACAGAGTATTTGATTTATTGATTGCTATCGGATGTAATGAGAATTTCAACAAATATAACAAAAATGATTTTTAAGGAGATAACAAACCCTAGCTTTAAGAGAAAGTCTGGAGCTGTGGGTTGCAAGGAGCACTTAACTTAATGTGTTTCATTTAGGGCTGTCAATCGATTACAATATTTAATCGCAAATAATCACATGATTGTCCATAGTTAATCACGATTAATCGCAAATTAATCACACATTTTTTTTATCTGTTCAAATTGTACCTCAAAGGGAGATTTGTCAAGTATTTAATACTCAACATGGGAGTGGACAAATATGCTGCTTTATGTAAATGTATGTATATATTTATTATTGTAAATCAATTCACAACACAAAACAATGACAGATATTGTCCAGAAACCCTCACAGGTTCTGCATTTAGCATAAAACAATATGCTCAAATCATAACATGGCAAACTGCAGCCCAACAGGCAACACCTCGTGGGTACCCACAGAACCCATTTTCATTCACATATCTGGAGGTCAGAGGTCAAGGGACTCCTTTGAAAATGACCATGACAGTTTTTCCTCACTAAAATTCAGTGCACGTTTGGAGCGTTATTTAACCTCCTCCTCGACAAGCTAGTCTGACCTGGTTGGTACCGATGGATTCATCAGGTTTTCTAGTTTCATATGATACCAGTATCTCCACTCTAGCTTTAAAACTGAGCCGCTACAACCTAAAAATCGCAAGTTGCGTTAAAGAAATTAGTGGCGTTAAAACAAATTTGCGTTAATGCGTTATTATCGCGTTAACTTTGACAGCTCTAATTTCATTACAATCAGATAAATAAGCAGATTTAAGAGCTGTTATGTGTCCACTTAAAACAACCTGTTGCATCAGACACATTCATTGTGTTCATGCTTTTGTGGTCATTTTTCCTTCACTGGTTTTCTGGCTGTGGAACAGGAAGATAACGTGATTCCGCCCTCAAGGCGCTAATTGGCTCCGTTGCTTTTTCAACCCGGGAAACAGTGAAAATGACATAAACTGAGCAGATCTATTCAAATCGGAGATGTGGACAGCAAAGTTAGGCATGGAAGACAATGAGACACAACAACGAATAAAATATTATTTACACTGAATTCACAGCAGGCAGCGGCGAAGTGCGGCTCGACATGTCAACATGTAACAAGAGTCACGAGATCTGTTTACTGATTGGCTGCGGGTCCTCTCTGGCCGCTAAAAGTTAAACTTTTCCCAACTTTTGGTTTGGCTGCAGAATCAAAATGATGTATTTTCTGCATTTAAAAACAAGGTAACAGAGCCAAGAGGTGACGTACGGATATTGAACTGAGAAATACTGGAACCGGCATGTTCAGCATGTTGTGATTTATACACGACTTAAATAATCAATTCATGATCAAAATTGCAGACAGTTAATTTTATGTCGATCGACTAATCGACTAATTGTTTCAGCACTTATTCAGAATGGAGGATGAAGGCTTATACTGTACATGTAGCCCACATTTATAAGCAGGGTCTGAAATTAGCACCCGCCACCCATCAAATGCGGGTAAATTGTTGGCAGTGGGGGGTGAAATCATCAGGACATCCGTCACTTTGGCAGACAGGGAAAACGCTAGTGATGGAATAGAGAACTGTAGTTGTCTGATTTCTTGGCATCTCATGTCTCCGTGACCATCGATTGCTCTTATTGATGCTTTCCCACAGTTACGCTGCACAATGACTCATACGCACGCTGGATCATGTTTCAGTTTGTTTGGGACTGGAGACACGGTGGAGAGAAAAAAAGTGCTCAACAGCATGGCGCTACTAAACCTGAGGGGGTGCACCCTATTTTTCCTGATAAAGCGACACTGTGAACAACAAACCTGTGTTTAAATCAGCAGGAGGAGAGTTAGTAACATTAGCTGTTAGCAGCTGTTAGCAGCTCAGTCCTGATTGGATAAATAACAGAGATACGAACGTTAACGGAGGTGCCATTGAGTTATTATTATAAGGCGTTCAAGGTCGGCTCAGGAAAAATGACCATTAGGTAAATTACAACGTTATCATCATGAATAAATCCAGTTGTTTGAAGGAGATGTTTTCACATCAATATAAAATAGATATTTGAGAGAGAATTATGACCTGTTTAACTTCATAACAACTTACCAAGATGTCTTTTAATCAAAGCAGATATTTAAATAATCATTTGAATTGTGTGTTTTTATGCAAACAACCACTATAGATGACAATAACAAAGTACAGTACAGTACTGTGTACACTACCCTCCCTCCATGGTGTAATTTGAACACTGTAATTTATCGTGTATGTAATGTTTATTATGTTAAATACATCGAACGTTGAATGACATCAGATCTAAAATGTTATTCCTTCATTTAGCGCAGAGATTTCAAAAGTGGCAGATAAAAAAAATACTTGAAAACGTTAATTTCAGACCCTGTTTATAAGTAGTCATGAATGAAGTATTTTTTTGTAAATTGTCTCAGGTCAGAAATATGCAGGAGGTTCCCTCCCAGATCCATCTGTCTTCCTTCCTCCCGTCTCCTCGGTCTCTTTATCAGCTCCACTGTATACACCACAGACTAATGTCATGTAAACTTCCCACCTCACACTGCTATCAGCTGCCTCCAGCTCTGTGTCAGCACGCTGTCTACTGACACACACCGAGAGTAACCAACAGTGTGTATTAGCACCTTGTTGCTCACACACACACACACACAGAGAAGACAGCCCCCCCCCCCCCCCCATTCACACACATTCAGCTTCATTTCGGCGCTGATCAGAACCATATTTCCCCTCTTGGTTTTCAGCCAACTGAACGAATCATCGAGGCCCCCAGAAATGACGAACTGCACCGTAGTAGCGTCTGGGTGGGATTAGGAGACCCCCCCTACAGTATTGGACCCCCTCCAATGAACCTTAATATACACACACACACACACACATGCACAATCATTTATCAGCTGCTTTACATTTTATATCTTTCCTTTCTTCTCGTCTCCATTAGAGCTGTAACAGACCTCGTGTGTCTTTGTCTTTCTGTCGTCTTAAGAATCTGTTGGCAGATCAAAGCCCCCCCCCCCACAACCCCAGACCCTCCCCCCCTCTGTACTGAGGGTAATAACTCCTCTTCTTTCATATTTCCTTGCGGCTTTGGCGATCATAAAGCAGTCTAAACTGTTTAGTCTCGGCGGCGGGTCCCGGTCTGACTTATGGGCCGCTGTGCAACAAGGACTCCACACATCTCTCTTCAGCGGACCGTCGAGCCAAAAACAATCGCTCCTTGACTCCGTTATCTCATCCCCATCCGTCGCTCTCTGCGGTGACTGTGTGGAATCTGTTGGTTTAATAAATTGAATGAATGGTTAGATTAATCGGAGAATGAGTGGGAGGGCTAATGGATGCGTGGATGGGTCGGTATGTGTTAGGATTAATGGAGTGATTCATTGATAGATTATGAATGAGTGGGTTGTTGGGTCAGTGGACGAGTGTTTGGATAAATGGAGACAAATTGCATGAATGACAAAAAGGGTTAGTCTGCCTCCTTTTCTGCTTCAGAAAAATCACATCCGCTAGAGTAAAACACTTCATCCCTGTCTCTGTTCTTACCGGTCCTTCAGAATGCCAGTGGAGACCCAGCAGTGAGTAGCACAGTCAACCCATTGACCACCAAGAGGTCAAAGGTTAAGACGGAAGCAGAGGGTCCGCTGCCCATCTCACCATCTTCTCAGGTAAGAGAATCAAAAAAATATAGTGGACATAAGTGAAGTAGGGCTGTCAAAGTTAACACAAATTCATTTTAACGCCACTAATTTCTTTAACGCAACTTGTGATTTTTAGGTTGTAGGAGCTCAGTTTTAAAGTTAGGGTGAAGATACTGGTATCATATGAAACTATAAAACCTGATGAATACATCGGTACCAACCATGTCATACTAGCTTGTAGTGAAGGAAGTTAAATAACGCTCCAAACTCAAACAAAATTTTGGTGAGGAAAAACTGTCATGTCCATCTTCAAAGGGGTCCCTTGACCTCTGACCTCCAGATCAGTGAGTGTAAATGGGTTCTATGGGTACCCACGAGTCTCCCCTTTACAGACATGCCCACTTTATGATAATCACATGCAGTTTGGGGCAAGTCATAGTGAAGTCAGCACACTGACACACTGACAGCTGTTGTTGCCTGTTGGGCTGCAGTTTGCCATGTTATGATCTGAGCATATTGTTTTATGCTAAATGCAGAACCTGTGAGGGTTTCTGGACAATATCTGTCATTGTTTTGTGTTGTTAATTGATTTCCAGTAATAAATATATACATACATTTGCATAAAGCAGCATATTTGTCCACTCCCATGTTGATAAGAGGATTAAATACTTGACAAATCTCTCTTTAAGGTACATTTTGAACAGATAAAAAATGCACCAGGTTGCTACACATTCCAAACTATGATTGGTTTTCTTGAAGAATACTTTATGACCTCCAAAAAATCAACTGCATGGATTTTTTTTGCACCTTAGCTATCTCTATCACAGCTTCAGCTCTTTAACTGCAGTTGCAAATTCGTCTCTTATTGATTATAGGTAGCGAATAAAAGTGCAGCTTTAATCAATGACAAGAGGTGTTGTCACGCATGGAGATCAAGTAACAACTCATTAGGATTAAGAAACAGATAAGATAAGAGAGATGCAAAACAGTACAGAATGTTTCTGTGAGATATTGACCACAGATTCAGGTAAACGATGTAGTCTGTTTAATGGATACACACATCTGTACTGATTAAGTGCTGTCCCCTTTTCTCCAGGACCACTGTGGGGGGATCTTGGACCTGAGTGAGGATCTGGATAAAGACGAGTGCAAACAGGAGCCCGAGGCCATATACGAAACCAACTGCCACTGGGAGGGATGCACCAAGGAGTACGACACCCAGGACCAACTTGTCCACGTGAGTGAAAGGCTCGGTGTCCATGTGGCTGTTATTGAGACTTGAATGCTTGAAGCTTGAATGATAGACTCAGTTGCACCATTCAGGCTGGTTTCATTACACCATTCGTAGCTATACCTACGAAAAGTAACGCAGAGTTATTTTAACCCAAACCACAATCTTCTCCTAAACCTAACTAAGCAGTTTTATTGCCAAAGACTGAAGTTTATTTTGAAAAGACTGTGTAGCCAGCAAGACACGTGTTGCTGAACATTCGCAGGAAAACGCATGAAAAATGAGGAATAACTTTTCGTTAGATATCATACGAATAGTGGCGTAACGATTCATCTACTACATCGATAGGTACTCGGCAAATTGTCCTTCACGGGAGACGTATATCGTTAAAAATCGATTGTATAGATAATAAGGATTTACACCTTGTATTTAAGGACGACAAACGTTGAAAGTGTTTTTTAGCACTTTTATTAGTAAAGAAATGTTAAACGTTATTCCGGTTCACTCTCTAGACATGCGCCAGCTTGTCAGCTCTGCCTTCTGCAGCGCGAGCACGCATCCATGGCGTGCATACAGACGAACGGCGCACTGGACTCCTCGCTCTCTCACCCGGTAGCGGCGTGGAGGGAGACGGTCGGCAGAGTTTTAGGCGCTATCAATCCCCTTTACGAAGGCGGCTTCACCCACAGGTTCAAACCCAGTGCGCTGTTGTTTTTTCATTCAGAGAAAATGACTTTCCTTTCCCCGTCATGATATCTATGTGCATCACGCAGAATCAGCCTCACGTATCCAGCCGGAGAGCAGACGGTCCACTAGGTAAATTATCACGGGAGTAAAGTAAATAACAGAACAGAAATTAAACTAACGTTAGTCTAACGTAGTTTTAACATGTTTTTACAGATGTTTTCATGTATGAAAAGACCCCAAGCTGTATGTATTTGCCATTAATCGTTGTTTACTTGTTTTTATCCATAATTAATTTATCCCTGATTCCCTTACAAGAAAAACGTTGAGGAATCCTGACCTGCACTGTCCAGTATCACATATTTATTTCATAGTCACACTGATTGAATTTAGTTAGTTGAGTTACTTTATCGATTTCAAATCATTGAATCGTATTGTATTGTATCGCTCTAGATGAGCCAGATATCGTCCTTGAATCGTATCGGAACCATGGAAATCGTATCGTAACGTATCGTTGTAATAACGTATCGTTAAACCCCTACATACGAACCGTTGCATGAGGATACATTGCAGTGTCTTATTAAAGCCTGTAGACCAAACGACTGTGAAAACACAAACTGTCCAACGTCAGGTCTTTCACGGACGTGTCACATCTTGCTGTTCTGGACGCCGTCATCAATAATATTAGTTTCCTTTTCAGTAGTGAGAAAGTAAATTCCAAATCGGGCCATCGGAAAACAAACACTTCACACGTTTTGTTGTGTAGAAAGATAAAAGTTGAAACGACTCTTCTGCTCCTCATTAAACGGGTGCTGACTGAGTCCGGTCAGAAAGCCGTCCACGCTCTGATCCCTTCCTGTTGGTTGACACGCGCAACGTTAATGAGCATGCCGGCTCTCGCCACATTCAAGCCCAAGCCCTGCAGCTGTGCCCCCCCCGTCCCACCCCCCAACCCCCTCAGCCCCATGACCCCTAACCCCTAACCTCTCACACCCAGCAACACCCCCCCTCCACCCCCGAAGCCCAGAGGGCCGGCCATAAATCCATCGTCGTGCCAGAAGCTCTGGAGTTACGGGACCTCACGCCCCCCCCCCCCCTGTTCCAGGCCAACTTCTCTTCTCTTCTTCCACTTTCTGACTGGCTGTCAGTCATCTCAGATCAGTAGTTGGAGGGGCATGAGTCAGGTCCTCAGACCCAGAGACTGATGGGAAGTGGTGTGAACGGGTCTCTATGGGCGGCTACGAGTCAGGACCAGAGTTACCTTTAAAAACTTTACCCCGACCCACAAACTCTGTGAGAGCGTGCCAGGATTAGTGAGTAGGCTAGCAGAGGATCGGTGGCTTGAACTTGGGTGTGGATGGACAATGTGAGGCAAAGGACCATGGGCTGTTTTTTTTAAAGGCCTCTGCTTTCTATCAACTTTACAAAAACCATCCAGGAATCGAGGCTTGTAATAGACATTTTTGTCTGCAAAAACTCCTGACAGCATGTCCCTAAGCACAGCCAGGGTTTCACACAAGGTTAATATCAGCAGAAAACACACACCTGTGGGTTTTTTTCTGGCTTCTGCTTAACCAAAGTAATCCTGTGTCAAGAGCCCCCAAATGATGGATTCACAGTAGTGTGTAACCTGAAAATAGAGGCCCCCGCTTGTTTCCATTCCTCCTCCTTCACCCAGAATAGATCTCAGCAGAATCGCCAACCGCTGAGCTTTTTCGCTGGTTGGAGAAGTGGCCACATAAGTGGAGCGCTGTGGGCCTGGATGTCCTCAGGAAATGAAGTGGTTCCTCTGGGTGTGTGGTGCACGGGATGAGAGATTTTTAAGTGTGTCTGCTCAGAAACACAAGGCTTTTGAGTTTGATAAAAACCTGTTGTGTCTGAGGACATGATTAAGATAACTGTTAAGGTACTGTGATATTCTCTAGTATGTCTACACAATGTAGTAACTGACTGTCTCCTTCTACAGCAGTGGAAATTATTCATTTTAACAGGACAGAAAAAATGCGAAGTGGAATACATGCTGGAATTACACTGAGATGGATCATTTAAAAGAGAATTTAAGCATCACACAGGAAACTTTGTGTGTCCTTCACTGACTTCCTGATCCATCAGAACGAAAGAGGATGGAAGATAAATCCTCTTCCTGATCACTTTTACTGGGATCTGAGGAAGTTCCTCTTCCTTGAGAAACTAACACACACAGAGCCTGAAAAAACAAAACCAGCTTTTATCTGCCTCCTGTTGACAGACGCATAATAACTGTCAGCCATGATGGATGGTCACTCATCTCATTGTCTGCATCACAGATGCATGTTGAGCTACATTGTGATGATTTAGTTGAATGAATTTGTCTCCTCAGCACATCAACAACGACCACATCCACGGCGAGAAGAAGGAGTTTGTGTGTCGCTGGGAGGAGTGTTCACGAGAGCAGAAGCCCTTCAAGGCTCAGTACATGCTGGTGGTCCACATGAGGCGTCACACGGGGGAGAAGCCGCATAAATGCACAGTAAGGACGTCGTGACCTTGTAGTGAACTGTTAGTAACTAGCTGGTTAACTCACTGACTGACTCACGACTGCATTTAAAGACCAACAATTTAGTGTTTAGTATCACCTTTCCTTGAAATAAGGGGACTTGTGAGAAAGTGATTTTAAAAAAAGATTTGTCAAAACTAGGGCTGTCAGTCGATTAAAATAGTTATTTGTGATTAATCACAAATTAATCGCATATTTTTCATCTGTTCTAAATGTACCTTAAAGGGAGATTTTGTCAAGGTATTTAATACTCTTATCAACATGGGAGTGGACAAATATGCTGCTTTATGCAAATGTATGTATATATTTTATTGGAAATCAATGAACAACACAAAACAATGACAGATATTGTCCAGAAACCCTCACAGGTACTGCATTTAGCATAAAACAATATGCTCAAATCATAACATGGCAAACTCCAGCCCAACAGGCAACAACAGCTGTCAGTGTGTCAGTGGCCATGACAGTTTTTCCTCGACAAAATTTAGCGTAAGTTTGGAGCATCCATGCTAGCGACAAGCTAGTATGACATGGTTGGTACCGATGGATTCATTAGGTTTTCTAGTTCTAGTTCTAGTTTTCCGCTACAACCTCTTAAAGATCGGCAACCCGTCGGATTTTTAAGAGGTTAATTAAAAATTGCGTTAAAGAAATTAGTGCCGTTAAAACGAATTTGCTTTAACACGCTATGGTCACGTTAACTCTGACAGCCAAGTCCAAATCAAAGCAACAGAGGCCGAAATATCCTGACTTTTGGTCAAAAGCACTCGATCCTACATTTCCCATAGTGCAACCAATTGCATCTTTTAGTAGAACCTCCCTACCTGAATGTCTTTCAAACCTCATGCACCCAATTTGTAATGCAGGCTTATACAGGGTTATACATTTAAAGTCTCAGAGCCCAAGCTGATGAACCCTGATGACATCACAATGACATCATAAGGGTTATTTTTCTCAGACATGACAAAGCTCCTCCAGAGCCACAGTAGACATCATACAACTGTCTTTACAGACTGAGTCTGCAAAAACCCTGACAAAATATATGTTGGTGTGCTTTTAAGTGTTTACGAGCAATATGATTTTAATATAATAATAATAGTTTAAGTGTTTTATAAAGTGTAAGTTTGGTATTGTTCAACCTGGACCCTATTTTCCCATGTATTTGTGTCTATAAGTGACTAATGGGGAGAACGCTGTAACCTGCTGCTGCGAAACGAGCTGTGAGGGCAAGTGAGCAGCATCAGTGTAACATCACGTTCACTAAAAGTTCTTGTTTCTGCCACTGACAGGCTCAGATTGTCAGTAGAAGTGTCTGAGAACATTATGGAGAGGACCCTACAGAGAAATACAGGGTTTTTCTCACCTTTCGCTTGATCCAGTCTGTTTGTTATTGTGTCCAAGTCCCTCTCAAGGAGAAGTCTCGTTGTGAAATCTGAATATCTGTATACTCTCAAAGAGCTCATCCACATTGTGCAAATCATCTAAATATTCAGCCATGATATTGGAAATCTTTTAGATGACACTAAGCTACTGCTGCCACTCACGTTTCCACCATGGATGTATTCCACTATTCCACCGTTGTCTTCCAGCAACACGTCACCTCGCCAGATTGAGACTCTTTCCATAATATCAGACTAGATCTCATAACAGATTATTATTAGAAGTAATAACAATCAGAGCCTCTCATGGTAAAAACCAGAACTTTAGTGGGCGTACATGGCGTTGCCAGCTTGCCCCAATAGCATCATATTGCAGCCCTTGAGCAGCTTCCGTCTACAGTGCTCTCCCTCAATACTGGACCTGTTTCAGATTTTGTATTAGTCAGTTAGACACAAAAACATGTGAAAATAGGGTCCAGGTTTAAAAATGCCGAAGTCACCCTTTACAGACCTGAGTTGTGCAGAATTGCTTGAAAAAACACCCTATGCATTGAAGGGTTAACTAACTGGAACTACAACTCTGATGTTACTCAGCCTCTCTATGCTGCAGCTCGTCCCTTTGCAGAAAGAAAATGTTCATATGATTTTCAGCGCTATTTTCCATGTTGATAAATCACAAGGGTTTTATCGAAGGCTTCGTTTGCTGTGTGAAGATCAAATCGAGGGCCTGTTTGCTTGGCTTCAAAGCTCGCTCACAGGCTCTTGTGAATGCATTAAAACAGATGACTTGTGAAGGAGAGAGTGAAGAAAGCTGATTGACAGCGTGGGCGTGTAATTAAAATCTGCAGACAAGCAGGGGGCCGTGGGTCCTTATTAAGACCAGGCTGTATACTTTGCACAAATCCCACGTGCATCTTCTCACAACACTCTAACTCCCCTTTAGTCTCGTCTTACAACAGAGAATTTTCTGACTTTTACATCCACTTTCTGAGCGAGTCTTAATTTGATTCTCTTTTAATTTCAAAGCCAATTACGTTCACAATGACTGCTCACAAGGAATACCAAATTATAGCTTGTACAGTACAAGTGAACACAAAGGCTAAACACAGACCTCTCTTTGTCTCAACAAAGAGCTCTACCACACCTCACACTCAGTTTAGATATTTCACATAATAGCCCTTTTTACCAAAGTGTAGCACCGCTTTGCTTTTGTGTGGCATGCCACAGCAGGTGGGCACGAGTCCAGCAGTGGATTACATTTAAAAACTGAAACACACACACAGCTTTTTGTTGTTGTTGCAGCTCTTTTCTCTACCCAGCTGCAGACAGATCAACGCAGTCTCACTGTCTGTGTCTATATATCCATCTCTCTCTGCAGTTTGAGGGCTGCGCAAAAGCTTACTCCCGCCTGGAGAACCTGAAGACCCACCTCAGGTCCCACACCGGGGAGAAGCCCTACGTGTGTGAACATGAAGGCTGCAACAAGGCCTTCTCCAACGCCTCCGACCGGGCCAAGCACCAGAACCGAACACACTCTAACGAGGTATGTTGACACCAGCCCTGACTTGACTATGACTCGACCCCAAACTGCATGTGATTATCATAAAGTGGGCATGTCTGTAAAGGGGAGACTCGTGGGTACCCATAGAACTCATTTACATTCACATATCTGGAGGTCAGAGGTCAAGGGACCCCTTTGAAAATGCCCATGCCAGTTTTTCCTCGACAAAATTTATCGTAACTTATTAGCGTTATTTAGCCTCCTTCCCTACAAGCTAGTATGTCATGGTTGGTACCGATGGATTCATCAGGTTTCATATGATGTCAGTATCTTCTCTCTATCTTTAAAACTGAGCCGCTACATTCTCTGAAATATCGATTGCGTTAATGTGTTAAAGAAATCAGTGGCGTTAAAACGGTTTTGCATTAACCATGATGTTTTTTTGTTTTGTCATTTTTTTGTTAACCACGTGAGAAACACTGTTTAAAGCTGTTTAAAACTGTGACTGTAATCTAGGAGAAAATATGTAAAGGTAATAGAGAATGCAGTTTAGTTGTACGGGAATGTAATTTTGTAGGAGACAGGGTTGGTTCACGCACACACATCCATCAACTGACTTCCTCAGTGGGATTTCATGCATTTGATCCACCATCAGCTTAGTGTTTAGTGTAAATATACAAAACTAGGAGGAAACAAAAAATCTATAAATAATTTTACCATCTTAGATTTTTTTCTCCAAGGAGAAAACTGGACAAGTGATTTACAGAGCACGTACATGTATGATTGCTTTAGTCAACCCAAAAAATGCAATTTAATTTGAGTTGGACTTTAAATTCTTCTCGGCAGAAACCATATGTGTGTAAGATCCCGGGCTGTACCAAGCGCTACACGGACCCCAGCTCTCTCAGGAAGCACGTTAAGACAGTGCACGGACCCGAAGCCCACGTCACCAAGAAACAAAGAGGCGACGTACCTCCGAGGCTGCAGCCACCCAAAGGCAACGGGGAGAATGAGGCGAACACCAAGCTCGGCGCGAGAGGCGTGGAGGGCAAGATGGAGGCCAACAGCACCTCCAGAGGAGTGGAGGACTGCCTACAAGTCAAATCTATCAAGACCGAGAACTCTATGGTGGGTCCTGATCACATGAATTAAAAAAGTCATCTGACACGAACCTCTTTTATAGCTCATACAATATATTATGTGTGCAGGATATTGATAGTTCTTTTATTTAAACTTTTGAGTTTCAGCACTCCAGATGATCACCTGTTAATATAACACCATCGTATACTTGCATGCCTTTGTATGTTTAGGAAACAACACAGAGAAGGACACACTTGTTTTCCTGCTGTTTTCCACTTTCTACCACTAACATTGCTCTGAGGTGAAATGTTTACTGCCTGCATCCTTCCTAACTCACCTCTCTGGTTGTTGCTTGAACTTGCTTCTCTCAAGTTAACCTTTCTAATGGACAGACTTCACTGAGGTGAGCACTCAAACTGTCTCTCTGTCCGCCTGCAACTCAGCATGGGGAGATGTGGGAATGTGTCCTTGTGTTTCATGCTGCATCGTTGCATGATGTAAAATGTTCTTTTTGCATGATTATCCATTTTTATAGATTTAAAACATGTATATGGTATGCACATATATGCATGTATGGAGACACACAGCCATTAAACTGGATTTTTCTGTCCACGAGATCACTGGCAGTAGCCTCGGTCGGCCGATGATAAAAGTCATTGTCACATTAATATTCAAAGGCTGGGACTGTTTAAGCATGTGTGCTGAACAAATAGTGCCAACATCAAGCTGTGATCAAGACTTTAGTTCATTTTTTGGCCAGTTTGAATTACTGTCGCCGCTGGATTGTTGCTCACAGAACTCATCTATTATCCACTTGTTTTCTTGTTGTAAATAAATCAGCTTCATCTATAATTAATTAGACTATGGAACTGTAGACCTACATTAGTTATTACAAAACACCATTACAATCAGAATTTCTTAAATGTGGTAGTCATTTAATATTGAAGAAAACATAATGGAGTTCTCTGAACTTAGTATGAGACTATAGCTTTTATTATTTTATTTTCTATTTTTAAATTTTACGGGGTTTTTACGCCATTTGTCGTAATTAGCAAATTGTTATGGTACGTGTCCTCAGCCTGCGTCCCATCCACGCTTCCCATTCATTGTCTATGTAAGCAGCCGTGCAATGCATTCTGGTAGCGTGGCGGCGCGATTAGAGAGACGGAGCGTCACGACGGCCGTTCCTCATTTGCATAAAGTTGAGAGCTAGTCTACTTTATGCAGATCACGGGCGTCCGACACGACTCGCCGCCTCTCGAAACTCCCGAGAATCTTTTAAAATAAACGTTGTCGATCTAAAATAAAGAGATTCATCAACTGCAGGATTATTTCTCGCCTCAAATGTTTTCAGAAACACATCTCGGTGAACTATTTTCGTGAAATAAGAGAAGAAAGTTTCCAAACGAGCCTCCGTGTTGTTTCCGGTTTGAAAGCTGAGAGCAGCAGCCCACGGAGGGAAACCGTTCGTCCAAGCAGGTGTCTAGTGTGTTGTGTCTAGTGGCAGCTCACCAAGCGTCCAATGATGGGAAGCGGCGCGTGCTCTCGCGATAAAAAACGCCCCGGTGGACACGTACCATTAGCACTTTTACCAAAGTTTGGCAGAATATTACATATTTACTGACATTTTAACAATGCAGCACGATCATTTGTAATAAAGCTTCTATAGTTTTGATTCGTTCCACTTACATCTAATTCCTCCACCAGACGTATCAGTCCAGTCCTGGCGGCCACTCGTCATGCAGCAGTGAGCCGTCGCCTCTCAGCAGCGCCAACAACAACGACAGTGGAGTAGAGATGGCCTTGCACAGCGGGGGCAGCTTCGGGGACCTCAGCGCGCAGGATGACTGCCCCATGGTGGACTCCACTGTTCCCGCTGGGGGACAGCAGGCCGGGGTGGGGCTTCAGTTGAGGAAAGCTGTGGGTCATGTTGGCGCGGTCACCATCAAGCTGGAGAACATCAAGAAGGAAAGGCTGAAGACAGTGAGGGACTCCTGCCCTTGGGTCAACTCTGCACCACAGCCACCGCAGGGCCAACGCATCAGCATGAAGCTGCCTCCCATACCTGCAGTCGGTAAGTGTGGAAGGTTGAGGAAGTCCTTTATTCTCAGTCTATAAATTGTAAATATGAACAAGTATAAATAGTTGGTGTCATTATTTAATAATGTCCTTTGTATCTGCAGGTACTCTGCTGGAGAACTCCAACATGATGAACAACTTAAGCGGCTCATACCCTGGCCAACACATGGGCGACCTGTCTTCATGTGAAGTAACACTGCTGAACCAGCTGAACGAGCGCCGCGACAGCACCACCAGCACCCTCAGCTCAGCTTACACTATGAGTCGGCGCTCCTCCGGTATTTCACCCTGCTATTCCAGCCGCCGCTCCAGCGAGGCGTCCCAGTTTGGTGGTAACCGCCACAATAATATCAGTTCGGCTGACTCCTACGACCCAATCTCCACCGATCTGTCTCGCCGCTCCAGCGAAGCCAGCCAGTGTGGAGGTGGCGGTGTCAGTGGAGGAGGTCTCCCAAGCATCCTTAGTCTGACACCAGCTCAACATTATCGACTTAAGGCAAAGTATGCTGCTGCCATTGGTGGAGCTCCACCTACTCCTCTCCCCAACATGGATCGAATGAGCCTGCGGACCCGCATGGCGCTCTACAGCGACTCCCAGGAAGGCTCGTCGCACCCGTTCCATCCGCCGCCCTCTGGAACTGTGCCTCGGCGATGTAGTGATATTGGGTATGGCACACGGAGCATGATGCCCCATGAGGTTCCCGCTAACCTTCCACGTCGTGCCAGTGATCCAGTGCGTCGTCCCACGCTGGACCCTCTCTCCTTTCCGAGGGTTCAGCGCTATAACAGCATGAACAGCATGAACCCCATGAATGGTCCATCAGCTGATCGCCACCAGGCACTGGCTATGCAGGGCTACACTCGCTCTGATGGCAGCCTGCAACGCTACCCATTCGCCCCCAGACCACCGAGCATTTCTGAGAATGTAGCCATGGAGAACATGGCAGTAGATGGGATGATGACTGGGGGGGAGCAGAGTGGGGAGGACGACATGGTGCTTCCAGATGATGTGGTGCAGTACCTTAGGTCCCAGAATTCTGGCCCCTCAGGTCACAACTCGGGGCAAGTAGACTACCGTTCCAACAATCAGACTCAGGGCTACCAGACAGGCATGGCCCCACCAGCATCATTTTATGCGCAGAGGAGGATGGCCATGGTGGATGCCACCATGACTGGTCAGGACATGCAGTCCTGCCAGATGGGTCCCGTTGGCTCCCATCAGCCCTTCTCAGCACCATCGAACAATATGAACAAGAATAACATGCCGGTGCAGTGGAACGAGGTGAGCTCAGGGACTGTGGACACCACAACCAAGCTCTCCAAACAACAGCAGCATCCTCTGCGGGGTAACCTAGCTGTTGTTCAGCAGAGGCACAATTTTGGTTCCTTCCAGGGACAAGGTCAGGGCCTCGGCAGCAACCAGCAGGTAGTGCCCATGAGTCAGAATATGTCTATGCAGGGGTACGCAAACCACAACAGCCAGAGGCTGATGAACATCTCCCACCAGCAGCAGCATCAGCAGCAGAGGCAAAGCAACAGTTTGAACTTTAGTGAGCAAATGAGTCCTCAGCAAGGGTTTGGCCAAGAGGCAATCCCAAACTCTATATCTGGGAGCACTAGCGTGAGACCTACCCGGAACAATATGGCAGTTCCAGAACTGCAAAGTTGCAGAGGAAGGACACAGGCTGATGGGTATGCTCATGTGAACCAAGTGGATCAGCAGCAAAATTACAGCGTTCTCGCCCAGCAGCAGCAGCAGCAGCAGCAGCAGCAGCAGCAGCACAATATCCATAATGGAGGCAGAGGATTGTTACAACCCAGACCTCCCATAGAGCCCAAGTCTCTTGCCAGACAACAAACAGGATCTAGCATGATGCAACCGAGCCGAATACCCAAGTCATCTGATTTCAGCCCCAGTCGTGGTACTGACACCTCAGAGGCGAGCCCAAAGAGGCCGAGTGGCTCAGCAGCCCACAACAACAACAACTCTGAAAACCCAGACTCTGCTGTGCTCTACACAGGTCAGATTCACATGTTTGAGCCACCTTCTGTCAGCTTTGATGCCCCCATGTCCCCCAGTGCCAGCCAGGCTCCTGCAAGCAACACCACTGCTGCAGCCAACATGGCCTCACCGGGAGTCAACCACGTTTCAAGCAGTACGGTGGATTCTTCCACTGGTGGGTCTGGTGGCACGGAGCATGCCCAGATCGACTTCGACACCATGCTAGATGACGGCGACCACTCCAGCCTGATGTCGGGCACCCTGAGTCCCGGCCTTCTGCAGAGCCTCTCCCAGAGTTCTTCACGTCTCACCACACCCCGCAACTCTGTCACCCTCGCATCTGTACCGGCGGGGATCGGCAACATGGCCATCGGTGACATGAACTCCATGCTCACAGCCTTGGCTGAAGAAAGCAAATTCCTCAACATGATAAGCTGAGAGCAATCGAACACCTCATCCTCCATCCAGTCTGAACCATTTCTACATCAGGAATATACGTATGGACTACACAAAGCACTGATCGAACAATGCAAAACTGGCTGTTTCATACATTTCTTTCGTCATTGTCCATAGTGATATGCTTATCTTGTAATATTTGCTTCAGATTATAATATGTTACATTAAAAATAATAGTAAGTATAGCTAGGGTTAAGGACTATTTCTATCATTATTTGTTAATAAGCCATACATTTTACCTACAAATATATGATAGCCCAGGGTATATAAATGCACCTACAAACAATTGCCATTCAGTATTTGCTGGTGTAAAAGCCCTTTTACAAAGTGGTGCACTGAAAGCTGTTCACGTACATGTAGTACCTTGCTGAAATTGACATGACATGTAGATAACAGATCATATTTTCTCATGAAGACTTTTATGTGTATAGATTATACTGTATGGTACTTGCTATAGACTTGTAATGTTTAAACTAGGGCTGTCAAAGGTATAGTAACATATGGACACCTACTATTAATTCATAAAGGATCATGAATTAATTTTAATTATATTTTTTTAAAGACATCAGTTACAATTTAGCTACAGTACTCACATGGCTCAGAAGGACATACATGGCAATGTATGTCATTTTTAGGCAGTTAAGTTATCACAGAATTACAGTTTGTTTAGCTTTTCACTTCACCGCCAAACATGCAGGTGCTTAAAGCACTGAGGTAACAGTCAGAGCCCATAAACAAACCATGCATGTGGAAACTGTTGCCACTTAATCCAACTATCTTGCAGCATAACAAATAAGCAAAGAAGTGCCCTCATAGGAACCCGTCTTGTGCACAACCTGTCTTTGTATCGCTGAGTTTCAATTACGCTTAAAATTTTGAATAACATTTCTTGAAATTCAATATGCAAACAGAAATGTGTGACTTATTCCAATTCACCAAATGAAGCATTTGACGGCCTTAGTTTAAACACGTGGTTGTACAACATTATGATCCACAGAGATTAAGTGCTTTTTGATCACAGTCTGAGCTCTTTGGGGATGGCTCAGGGAAATCAGATTTCCTTCTTTGCCCTCTGGATCAGAGACACTAACTCTCCATGGTCCCATCTCACAAGGGTAAATGATTGAAAAGGACAAGGATATGCCTCTGTGTTAGTCTATCACGGCACATGAACCCCCGTGTCTGACGAGGAGCATTCTCTAAAAGAATATACAAGTACCTCTGTGTGTTCTCAGTAGAGATCCAATCCTAATTAACACATTTATACCACCCCCCCCTTCGCCGCACCACATACTCCCCCTGGGCTCTGCATGAACTGCAGAGAGTCCAGGAAGGGACGCCGACTTTGATAATGAAATCCTGTTTCGGACAGGATTGGCAAACTAGCCCTGCAAATTCCTCAGTTTTATTATGTTTGCTGAATTTCTAAGTAGCCTTTAAAATGTTTGTGTGTATGCTACCATTCACTTTTACTATGCTCAGTGTGTGTGTGTGTGTGTGTGTGTGTGTGTGTGTGTGTGTGTGTGTGTGTGTGTATATAGTTTTTGTACATTTCAAATAAACTATCTCCTTTTTTTCTGTTTAGATCCCTGCGTTGTCTTCTTTCATAGCACGGTCTGTGGTCCTTGGAGGCCACATGAAAGTAGGGCTAGTGTGCTACAAGTGAAATCACATCTGGCACGTTCTCAGACTGCTGTCGAGTATACAGCTCTGAGGGCAAACACCAGTATATATATATATATATATATAGTATCACTGTAGCCATATGTATGAAGGCTGCACACACACATAAAGAGGATTCTGAGCACCAGATTTTAATAAGAACAACTTTGATTTGAAGAGATGCTACTTACGCTGCGCATACATGGTGCCTACACGAAAGACACATATAACAAGTTTGTAAAATCAACATGTTTAAATGAGTGGACAAACCAAACCATATGTAAGAAGAATATAGTATGATTATTTTTCATATACTGTGGAGGACCAACAATGGTGTCAAATCATTTCTGCCAGTTTCAACAGGTATAATAATTGGTTTGGCATCGTCATACGTCTTTAGATCTGCAATAACTGATTTTTTTGGGCCACTTTGGGGCAGTGGAAACAAGTTGTGCACACAACAATAGGCTCGTTGGAGATTAACTTTTCCTCGCCTGGAAAGTAGACGAGATCAGGAGGCAGCAGCAGGGGGCGGAGACAAAAAGTTGCGTTCAAGTCGGACAGTTTCCAACAGCCTTCAAAGAATTTACAGGAAGTCACAGGAAAAGCTACTTCCTGTTAGATCCAATCTGTAGGCTACTTGTAGTTTTCAGACCAGATTGGGATTTATTTATATTTGTTTGTAAATATATGTAGAAATGTGCGTGTATCTGGTATCGGATTCTATCCTTTATTATTTTTATGTCCGCCTTGTAAAGCACATAATGAGCACTCGTTTTGATAAAACACAAACACAAAATGTTGACTTTAAAGTTGAGACACCTGCTCTTAAAGTTGCATCAAGCAATTTTTGCCACTTGCAGACAGACTTTTGCAACAAGCTAAAAACCATGCAACATGCTATGGCCTTATAAAGTTGATATAGCTAGCAAGTTACAAGTTTTCACTCTCCTTTTAGCTCTGTTTTTGGTCTCCACCAACAGCTGAGAAAAATATCTGATGCTTTTGCTGCTAAATGCTCAACCCAGTCGGCAGAAATTTTTTTTTGGCATTGTACGTTTCTGCAAACCACGTTGAATGTCGACGTTTCTGAACCAAAAATATGTTTCATGAATATGTTTCATATCAGCTTCGTTTATCGCTTGCAGAAACGCACAATGCCACGTGGTTAATGTTGTGAAACGATTGGTTAGGTTTAGGCAACAAAACTACTTGGTTAAGGTTAGAAAAAAGATCATGGTTCGTGTTAAAAAAATAACGTAATAATGTAACAACCTAACGTAACAATGTAACGTAACAACATGACGTAACAACATAACGTAACAATGCAACGTAACGTAACGTAACAACGTACGTAACAGCGTAATGTAACAGCGTAACGCAACAGCGTAACGCAACAGCGTAACGTAACAACGTAACGTAGCGGCGCGGCGATCACCGGTGATCGATTCTGTGCAGGCCTGGCTCATCTCCAACGAGCCTTTTGACATATCATCACCTTTTAACTTTATAATGAAAACTTGTTAGCAAACAGTTGCTTATTTACACATCCTTCATCATTTGGAATCGTGTTTGTGTCCACATGATGAATGTTAGTCAACATTCCCTCTCTTTTAGCTCTGTGTTTGGTCTCTACCAACTCCTGAGAGAAATATCTGTCTCTGTACCTGCTAAATGCTCCACTATGTTCACCAGCTAGTCTCTAACTCTGTCTGTCTGTTAGTGGGTTTTTAAAGCTTTTTTGTTGATAACAGCTGCCTGCTGTGGCTGAAAGCGGCGCTACGAGAGCTGTGAGAGTGAACCAACAGTTAAGTTGTTGGCCGTGCAGATAAACTCACTATAAAGCTCCGTAAAGCTGAGGGGAGCTGCAGATTCAAATGATAATTCTCTGTAAGTTCATCACTAAGAGCGACCCCTTTAACTCTGTCACATTTTAGGCATGTTGGATCAAAGCGTCACCTAAATTATCTTCCTTTAAAGATGTATAATATACCTTATAGCAAACCATGTGCATCAGCTGCCATGATATTACAAGTCATCGCAAACAGAGCATGTTGATTTATGGAAAAATGGCAACGACGCCTCACAGTTTATATTGGTTTTATTTTATTATTTACATTATGATGACTGTAAGTGTCTGATTTCCAGTGCCCTATCTGAACATGGAAACAATTTAATATAAGTTTTACATTAATCTCTATATCTATATTTCATCTGAAGTGCTGTGTTCAGATCTTTAATGAACTACAGCATCACTGATGCTGTGTCACTCAAATGCCACAAGGCATCCAAACAAACATGTTTCACTGTCACTGAAATCAAGTCGAAATAAAAATACCTTTAACTTTGGTTGCTTTAAAATAGATTTGACACCATAATTGATGTGGTGTCAAATTAAAGAAATGTCTTTGCACAGTCTCTGTTGTCTCAGAGTCAGGTCTCTTTAGATTGCTCTATGATAACTGCAGTGCATATGCTTCAATAATAGAGGAGCAGCATTTGTAATGCTTTGAAGCCCTGTCTTTCCTCTGCATGCATCTGTGTGTCTTTCTTGATGCTCTGCTAATGAAAAGATAACGTATTACTTTCACTAGTTGGGCTTTTTATCCTTGATTCTTCATTCTGCATACGAGAGCAAAAGAAAAAAAAACCCTCCTGTTTGAAAACCCAGGTGAAAAAGGATATCCATACGCACAAAACGCATACAGAGCAGTTTCTAAAGTTAGACGGCATGTTGACCAAAATTAAGAGTGGCAGGCCGGCCCTGAAGAAAATGGGTCTGAGAGCAACATAAAATAGGAAAGAAGAAGAGGTGGTGCAAGAAAAAGGAGAGGAGAGGAAAAATCAGAGAGAGAGCTACTGTCGAGTTGAACAGAGCAAAGCTGGTAACGGGAAGGAGGAGAGAGACTACAGATAAGGGAAGGGGATGTGGGTATAAGAAAAGATGCAGAGTGCTAAAAGAAAGAGAACAAATCACTTTTAATTTGACAGCAAATGCAGCTGGGGACTGGTTAGAAGTAGAGCCCACTGATTGCTTTTGCCACTGGAATTCCTTATTCTCTTAGAGAGAGGATGGGAGAAAAATAGCCCCAGGGTAAGGAGTCTCAGCAGAGAGGAGAACAAGAGGTTAGTGAGCCAGAAATGGATGATTAGACAAAGCACACAGATGAGGAGAGATGATGTGCTCACAGCTTCATACTGTAAACCGGGCCAAAGACACACAGTATATCGTGTATACATATGTTTCCTTGTCAACACACAATGTTGACTTTAAAGTTGAGACACCTGCTCTTAAAGTTGCATCAAGCAATGTTTGCCACTTTGAGACAGACTTTTGCAACAAGCTAAAAATCATGCAACATGCTATGGCCTTATAAAGTTGATATAGCTAAAGAGTTACAAGTTTCGTAGCTTCGTATATCGCTTGCAGAAACGCACAATGCCACGTTGTAAATGTTGATAAATGAATGGTTAGGTTTAGGCAACAAAACTACTTGGTTATGGTTAGAAAAAAGATCATGGTTCTTGTTCAAATAATAACGTAATATGTAACAACGTAGCGTAACAACGTAGCGTAACAACGTAGCGTAACAACGTAGCGTAACAACGTAGCGTAACAACGTAGCGTAACAACGTAGCGTAACAACGTTAACGCCACATAGCGTCACAACGTAGCGTCACAATGTAACAACGTAACGTCACAACGTAACTAATCTAAATAAATAACAACCTCAGCAGACTTTCTTACGAAACGTTACATAACAAGCGTAAAGTCAAAGTTTACTTTTGATATCTCCTGGGTGAAAGTATTGTGTTTATTTGGCCCATCCACCACCCGTCCTGTGCACCCTTAGTGGACTTTCTAGTTTGTTATACTGGTATTATACCACGAAACTTTCAATAATGCTCGCTCAACGTCACCTGCTCGCTCTGTCACTCGCTCTGTATGCAAAAACGTCCACATTCAAAGTATTCGTGGTTTTCCTGGCAACTGGGCTGAAATGCTCCACTATGTTACTGGTCGCACTTTGTCTGTCTGCAATTAGGGTGCTAGCAGGTAGCGTACCGTGCATTAATCAGAGCTTTTTCACCAAAAAGCGGTGAAACTTAACCTTAAACTGCAGCCTTTAAAACCAAAACAATGAGCTAAAATAGGCAACAAAAAAAAACAACCTCTGTAGACCTGCAGAGTCGGGTGATAATTTTGATTGTCACTACAAGCAACACCTTTCACATTACACTTAGTCATTTCATCATTAGTTATTGATTAGTGCAGCTTTAAAGAAATATTCAGCTATCTGGCTCGCCTATACTCAAACACAAAAATCACTACATTGATCAAAGTAACCCAGTCTGATCTTGAATTATTCGTGATCATATTCCGACCAAGTCAATTATACCTCGAGATTAGAAAAAATATGCAAATACAGTTCCTTTGGATGCACTTCCCATTTAAAGCTGCACAGTCATGTAAGTCTCATCGTTAGCCCAGCTCTCAGAAATGTGGAGAGGAGGGGAAAGGGAAACATCCGATCTCTATCTGTGGAATCTCCTCCTCAGCTGTCCCTAAATTGGCAAACATCTCACTGTTGGGCTCTAAAGGGCCGCTGCCCGTAGTAGAAGACATTTGGAGGAAGTCAGCTGTTGTTGGTGACATTCAAACCCTGCACCACGGCCGCTACCAGACAAAACAACACGCATCAGAGGGGCAGAGGGTCAAGTGGATGAAAGATTGTTATCCTCAGCTGACCCACAATGGAACAAATGCAAGCAGCAAAGCTTGAAAATAGATTTTCATATACAGTAAATCTCTCATAGCTTAAAAGTGAAAGTAGTGGGATTTTTCATCGGCCCACAGCACCAGACAATCTGCACTGGTCTAAAAAAGTTATTTTGATAAGTAACAATAGCTGTTTGGAGCGAATAAACTTGGCTACAGCGTAGTTTGGTCAGAAGTTGGCCCTAGCTTGGCTGTGATCCGCCAGACACTGATGATGTTGGTGATGTTGATGATGATGGTATTGATAACATTATTGATGTTGTTAATGATAATGATGATGCTTCTGTCCACCCTGTGCGTTGCCTCTCTGCACTGCCTGTCGGCACCTGTGTCCGATCGGACTTGAAGCTGTCGTTAGCTCTTACTCACGTTGTTCCCTCCTATCTAGATCCTTGCTTGTGTTGTACAAACTCTCAGATGTACGTCGCTTTGGACAAAAGCGTCTGCTAAATAAAATTGTAGAATTGTACTGGATGGATTGGTACATAATTCGGTGAGACGTTCATGGTTCCCAGATGATAAACTTTGGTGGTGCCCTGTCTTTTCAAATAGCACCAGCAGGTTTACAGACAGGCATGTCTGCCAAAGGATGAATTGTAATAACTCTGGTGATTCCCTGACTTTTCATCTTGTGCCATCATCAGGTCAAACAATTTCAGATTAGTACTAAACTAAGCACACTTTTTTCTTTCTCTTTTTATGTAACTTCACTTGTTCATCTATTTTTTTTAATCACCCAGATCCATCAGGTCCCCTAAATATTCTCTCCCACTTTAGGGAGAATTGAGTTACTTAGCAGTTCCCCAGGTCCCAGTGGTGTGTGAACAGTAGCTCATTGTTGGATTAGACCAGCTGCTATTGGCACTTCTCAAATGCTTTCTCTTGTAGAAATTTTTACCAGCCTTTATTTCTGGTCTCTTTCACTTTCTATACTTAAATGCATATATGCATATAGTATGTATATACAATATATACACATATACCTGTGTGTGAGTATGTGATACACACATTGACAATGAAACACTGTGCTAACATGTTAATAAATCGATCACCACTAAGGCCACTGGTGTATCCACCAATTATCATTTTTGATATTTTGATGTTGCTGCTATAAATTAATCTAAATTGCTTTTGTGAAACTGTAATTTAATGGGCCAATATTCAGTTTGATGAAATTAATTTTAGGGTATTTCAAGAAGTATCGGAGTGTGTCACATTTTGCTCTTTGACCTCTGAGGTCGGGTCATCATAATAAAGCGATTCACTGGCCGGGGCTGTTGTGCCTTTCTCCCCAGGCTTGGCTCAGTTTCTCATCAAAGGCTTCCTGCGTCGAGCTCTGTGCCTACTGAGATCAGAGGGATGTGACCCGTGTCTGAGTCAGGGTTACCTACTGCCCCAATAGAGCTTTTGGCCCATCCTGCTTCAGCTGGCCCGAGGGCAGAACGTGCCCCGCTAAACTCTGGAAGTGCAAGAATTATGATTGACCCGCACAGAGCCTAGGGGATGTCTGTGATGAAGGCCAGCATTGTGGCCTTCCTCGGGGGTGTAAGAACCCAGGGTCAGTCCCTAACCCAGATCATGACCTCTCCTAGGTTACCCTCTATTGCCAGCCAGACTGGAGGTCAGATGCTCTGAGAGCTTCGTCATGAGTAGGCCGCTAAGGAATGCCATCGTTTGATTGAAGTCAGGGGATCTTCTGATTAAAGGCGTATGTGAGTGAGAGTGAGTGTCTTGAGGGGATGACCTCGTCTCAGCTCTTGGTCAGCAACGTTTTTGAGTTTCTATTTTGTGCTTTTTAGACTTTTCCTTTTCCTGTTGTAACTGGCACAAAGAATGTGCACCCACTCAAATCCCTCAGCCGCTGCACTTTCCCTTTGAAATACATAGTGTAACAGTACTCATACAGTCATTCTGATTGTTGAAGCATAATTCATTTTTCGTCTGCTGAACACGATACCAATGGAACAAAACATTTAAAAACATCTCTAATATTCCTGTATGCATTAAAAAAAAAGAACTGTTATTGTGGCAAAGAAAAATGTACTGGGTAAAGACCACAGGGAGTACGGGCAGTTCCGTTTTTGCTAATGTTCCTTCTGGTTTGGCTCACTCACATATTCTGCGGGCCACATTGACCCAGGCACCTCCCCAACACTGTGAAAACCCTCTCATCGCAGCATTTTTGCTTCTTCTGGAGCAAACACGCTAATAGACCAAAGGAGGTTTCCCACCCTAAACTTGAACCCTTGACCTTGTTTAGGGGTTGGGAGACCTGGGCTGTAGCTGATCATGTTGCTACATAAAAGCCGTTGTGGATAGGCTAGTATTTTCACATCAACAACACTGTAATTATGTAGTGGAAATGCCAGCTAGAACTATAGTTTGAATAGCTGAGCGCAGCTGAGAGACGGTGGAATGGCTGGGCTTAAAAGAAAAAGACCTCTACAGTAGAATTGACCCTCGCAAACAGATATTTTGCTTTTCCTTAATCATATAGGCCTGGAATCTCTTAAAAGACAGCACTGAGATAATCTTCATACCACCATCAATCAATGGAACAAAAAGGATGTTGGTGCCATAAGGCATTTTAAAGAAACCAACCACAGCACGTAAGGCTCTGGGGTCAGTTACCTTCAACTGTTGCACCAGCTGGTGACTTGAGTTTAACATGAGTCCTCACCATCTCAGAGTATCATATATTCACCCTTCTTTCCCCCAGGGCTGGAGGCAGGAAAGGGGGTCTGATGCAGCAAAAAACATCAGCCAAGACAAAAAACAGATTGTTTCCTTCCATACAATGCACAATGGCCCACTTGCCAAGTAAAGTTTTTAGCGCACACAGCAGGTCTGTGTAGAATGGTCAACCACTGTGGCGCTGTTAAAAGGAAGGAACAAGTGTTGCATATATCCTGGACATAATGCCAGCATGTGGGATGTTGGCTATTTTGAGGAACTACTTCTGTCCTCTTTGATTTTCTGTCATCTTCTTGTATCATTTTAAACCACTGGAATTGCAACCGATTCGACTGTTATCAGGCCATTAAATAGGTGTTATCAGTCTCTATAAGCACCATAGATGTGGGTCAGTAGGGACCTACTACGCACACTACATTGTAAAAGTGAAAGTGAAACTTAAAAGCAACACGTTCCAACATGTAAAACTGAATGAAACGTCACCTTTTGAACGCAAACAAAAAGGCTTCTTTAGGTTTAGGCAATAAAAGTACAGCTTCTTTAGGTTTAGTCAACAAAACTATAACTTCTTTAGGTTTAGGCAACAAAAATAGTTAGATTTAGGCAATAAAACTACAACTTCTTTAGGTTTAGTCAACAACAATAGTTAGATTTAGGCAATAAAACTACAACTTCTTTAGGTTTAGGCAACAACAATAGTTAGATTTAGGCAATAAAACTACAACTTATTTAGGTTTAGTCAACAAAACTACAACTTATTTAGGTTTAGGCAACCAAACTACAACTTCTTTAGGTTTAGGCAACAAAACTACAACTTCTTTAGGTTTGGGCAAAAACAACAGTTAGGTTTAGGCAATAAAACTACAACTTCTTTAGGTTTAGGCAAAAAAATACACTTGGTTAAGTTTAGGGGAAAAAAAACATTGTGTTTTGAGTTAAAATAACTATGAACACAAAGACAAGTACATATTGTTGGTTTTACACGGGATACAAACTCTGGTCTCCTGAGTTAAAATCCTGTGTTTCGTGTCCCATCCATTGTCCACTGACCTCAACCCTTACGGCTTGTCCACACCAGGAACGTCAGCAGCGCGTGGCGGCTGCGTTACCTGTTGTTTTTTATTTCAGCGTCCATGTTAACAGGTTAGAGTAGCCACACTGCCCACATGAGATGCGTGTGCACATACTTCTTAACCTTTTTCTGTCTAAAATAAGTATAAACGACATTTATAATGAAATGAAATGGCCATTATGAATGGCAAACTCTATGTGGAAAGAAAGGGCTGCCAGCAACAGCAGAAACGCAGCTGGTGTGAACGTCCAACGCGTGAATCACGCAGCAGTTCAACGAGGCAGCCGTCAGGCGCTGCTCATGCGTGAGGTCTGGACACGCCGTTATGGAGTTTCACACTGTCTACACTACAGCACCTGACGTCTGTTTCTGCTCCTGTCATAATTACTACGGTCTCTAGAGGTCTCTGTCGTGTTCTTTTATACCTTCTTTTGGTGATCTACCATGTGAATAGATAGAACCTACTAGAGGGTGTATTGGGCCCTATTGACCCACATCTATTGGGTTTATAGCGACTGATAACGCCTATTTGATAGCCTGACAAAAGTCTAATCTGAAATAGAAAATAATAGAAAGATGCCCATCCCTGTCTACTCTCAGGCACTGCCTGATAGATTGTTCAGGGCCGATCTGATTTTGCTTAGTTGGTAAACATAGCCAAACATAGCCAAAGGCTCTCACACACTAAAGGATGGACAAGCGCCAAATAACTCTTCAACTGCATATTTCATGTCAGCAGATTGATTTCCCAGGAGATGTAAATACCCCATGTGACCACTAAGTCAGAGTCCTTCATCTAGTCAATGAATCGTATTGTCGTGTTTGTGGATAAGGCTGGCAATAGTCTATATTTTTCTTATTGTAAACAAATCCCATGGAAAGAGCAAAACCAATAATGAATTGATCCCACTAACAATTACGCGAATCCAAAGCCTGATAGATCTTCCTCTGTGCCATAGAGCTCTATTGTTGTCCAGAAAATATTAAAAACACATCAGTGAGGGAAAAACAGTTCTGCTGTTTATCATGTACAACTGTACCTCTGTTCCCAAAAAAATAGAAATTAGAAGAAAAAACACATCAATGAGTCACACTGTTGCACTGGGTGACATGTTCCTTCATTACCATGAACACACACACTGTAGTTTATTTTGACTCAGTCCCACATACACCGTCCAGCTGCTGTTAATTCTCACAAGCACACGAAATGTGTTTTAATCCGTGACTGCATGAAGTCCCCAGAAAATGCACTATTTACTCCTGTGTGAGTCAAATGTTTGCTAAAAACGACAGTGGTTTTAATAAATGACTGAGCCTTACAGCCTTACAAACAAAATGAAACAATAGATTTGTGGTCTGTTTTTACATCTGCAATAATTCATGTTTTGGCCACTTGGGGGCAGTGCAACATGTTGTAAATACAATATTGACATATTATCATATTATTAAGTTGATATGGTGACAGTTGTTAGCAAATAGTTTCCTATTTACACATCCAGCAGACACAAAGCAACATTAGATGAATGTAAGGCCAATATTCCCTCACCTTTTTGCTCTGTTTTTGGTCTCCACCAACTCCTGAGAGAAATATCTGGCTCTTTAGCTGCTAAATGCTCCACACCAGCTAGTCACTGATTGTGTCTATCAGCCGTTTGGTGCTGAGGGTCTAACCCTCCATATATGAGTACCATACATGTATTCTCACATCCTAACTGACTGAAGGAAAACCACTCACTCTCTACTTGGCTTTTAGTGTAACTCGGGTACAGTGATAAAGTCCTCACTGATATCCCTGCTTTTAGCACTCCAAAGTGTCAAAACGTCCCATTTTAGGTGACAATGCATTATCACACATCTAATCTCTGGCTACATGGGTGGGGTTGACTAAGAGCATCATTTTGACCGACAGCAGGATACTCCTGCTAAATGCTCCAAATGCCCAACATACGGCTGGACAGCTACAGTATTCATCACTATGAACAGAACTGGATGTACATCAGAGAACAGTGATTTACTTTATGTATGAATTACTAATGCAAGCGCTTTTAGTTATCTACTCCTGGTAAACCCATCATGTTCCATATATATCCAGGAAACCAGACATTTTATTGTGTGACAGTTATGGTCCCAGTAAGCCTGAAGTAGTCTCCTCCTGACTCCTGATATTGTAGTCAGTTGTAATCATTGTCCCACATACTTCTCTGATGTATAAACAAAATACATGTAGTTCTTACAGTGTAAGCCGAGTGGAACACTGTGCTTTACTATTATATACTGTATGGTTATTACCACACTGACATTGCCCACTTTTATACTACTAGTGTAATTAAAAGATCAATATGTAGGCCTAATATATTTACTGTATTAAATCATAAAATCAGAGATTAAGGAATGCTAAATTGAAATACTGGCTTCTCCGACAACAATTCTACAGCCAGTATGTTGTGACCCCTCCTCTCCACTAGGTGTCCCGGTGTCCTTTTGCTGGTTCCTCTTTGTGTTGCAGGGTGGAGGGTCATCAGGCTGATGAGCCACACCTGGGCTCGGTGTGGTGGCGATATAAAAGCTCCCTCCCTTCCTACAGAGGATCTCTCTTCCTTGGCTGGCAAACCTGTTTTGGTTGTGTTTGCTGCAGACATTTTCACACACCCACACGCGCCTACATTACTGATTACTGACTTTCCACGTGTATTTAGTCATTTATTGTTAGTTAGTTAAATAAATGCCTTTTACTATTTTAAAACTCGTCTGGTCTCCTGTTTTTATTGCAACCTTTGAACTGGGTTATAACAAATTGGGGCTCGTCCGGGATTTAAACCATGGACATCTCGCACCCAAAGCGAGTATCATACCCCTAGACCAAATCTCTTTTGAATTTCTCCTTTGAAATTTCAATTCCGGTCCAGAACGACGCAGATGGGCCACTCCTCCAATGTTTTGAATTTGGATTGCTGCTGTTACCCTTTTTAAAGACTAGCTGTCAGTTCTACATATTGTTCCTTTAAAGTTTCTCAACAAACTCTGTATCAGACAGCCATGTCAGAACTGTGATGGTCTATTCAATTCAACGGTTGGCGGGAAAAAATATATGTGTGACAGATTGATTTTCAAAGTACAACATTTTGATGAAAATATTTCCCCACCCTGGCCTCACACTACCTTCTTTTTGCTACTTATGTCAACAGATATGTGACGTTTTACATATCGCTAGCAAGAAAGAAGCTTTTACTTTTGAGTCAGACTTTGAATGGAACTTGGGACCATTACTTCACAGGTGGTAGCTGGTGGTAGACTACTTTAATAAACCTCAGTTTCCATTTCCAAGGTGAGTTGAGTGCCTTTTCTACTTGTCATCTGACCTCTTCACCATGAGGTCAAAAATTGTCCAATACTTTGGTTTAAGACTAAATAACTGCAAAATTAATGACCTCTCCATCAGCCTCAGTTGTAATGTGTTGCATTTTGTGCTAATATGCTAAACAAGAATGGTTAACACATGGATGTATAAAGAGAACTGGATACAGCGTTTGAGGCGGTGTCCCGTTCATTCCTATGAAAGTTGCTCAGTGGCGCATTAAGCCAAAAAAGTTTGACTGCCAGATATAAAATCACCCGGATCTTCCGCATCCATTGGACACATAGAGCAGGCGCACTATAGCGTTTCCTTTAACCCCGCCTCCCAACTGCTCGGTCTGGGTCTCATTCACATGAACGGAGGAAGGGAAATAACTCTGGATTCAGCTATTAGTGCATTTTACAACTTTTAGGACCTAATGATTTAAATAAGGGCTATTAGAGTGTTCGTACTGGGAAGTTGATTTAACTAAAAAAAAGAATTATCCGCTGATTTAAAGACGTCTCGGAAGTCGTAGTACCGCCGTTTGGCCACTACGAAAATTGGCTGCAAAGCCCGGCACTCTTCCCTGGTGCTTGGGTTAACATGGTAAACATTATACCTGCTAAACATCAGCATGTTAGCATACTGATGTTAGCATTTAGCTCAGTACAGCTTTACAGAGCCGCTAGCATGGCTGTAGATTCTTAGTCTTTTTAAACACTAAATGTGGCCTCATCTTCTACAGCCGCATGAGTGGATGACCTTTTCCTTTAAATCCACTGTTTGAACAAAGTCTCAAAGGAGGGGGGGGGGGGGGGCTTTTAGGTCCTAAGCCAGTTATCAAGGGGAAAACATGGACAGGGGCTTAATAAGGATGATAGTCCTTTAAGTGCATAAGAACGTAATGAGTGTTTTACACACACAGCACACAAAATCTTTGTAAGGATTTTCTAGAAAATGTTTTGTCATTTCAGGAGCAATTCATGTGATTATGTACGCTGCACCTGACCTCTTATTTATCTTATTCTTTACCAAAAAGTAAATGTAACCAATAAACATAATAATAATAATAATAAGAGCATTTCCCTGTTTATGAATCCATGCAGCCACCAGGGTATGAAGCCACTGACTGACAGTCTGGATGGAGACGTCATGTGAGCTGGCAGCAGTACAGGACCCCGAGTGTAAAAGCTGTTCCCTGTGTTCAGAGAGAAAAACCTGCTTTGTGCTGAATCAAAAAGCTCTCCCTGGTTTTCCTATTCTCCTCTGGCTGCGTATCTCTGTGACAGCGGTTCCAGGAGCCAGACCCTCGCCCCCACCATACTTCACCCTCTCATTTCTGTCCATTAGCAATCCAGAGGGGGAGGTTTTGCTGAAAACAAACAACAACAAACAAAAGACCAAAGTGGGGCGAGGAGAGCGGAAGGGGGTGCAGAGGGAGAACTTCTGTGTGAAATAATTGCGAGGAACAATTTCAAACAGATGTCTGTTTGGACTTGGCCCTGGGCTCGTGTCCCCGTTAAATATAGTGATTTGATTGGAAAACAAGCAGTGTGAGGTGGGCTGGCGGCCAGCCGGACCATTCGGGGGCTCTCTAATGACCCCCGAGGGTCGAGGGGTCGTCGGAGTAAAAGCAGATCAGAGAGGATGTGGGGCCGGCAGCCAGGACAGGGCCCATAAATCTCGCCCATTCTCAGAGGAAGCTATCTTTTTTCACTTCGCCATCAGAATTAAAATACAATCACAATCGTCACATTGTGCTCCCTCCAGTGTGCAGAGGTTATAATTCAAAGCTAGCAGACAGAGTTGGGAGGTTGGGTTGGGTGGTAGTGGACTTTTGGGAGGAAGGTCAACAGGGTCGTGTATTTTAGGCTCGATGAGAACCACTGCTCAGTGGGTTGTGGGAAGCTATCCTACAGATCCATATATTAAACTCTTTGATTGCTATAACTGAGCTGAAAAAGCGTGACATTCAGGAAAGCAAGTTAATTTATACCAACAACTCATAGAAATATTTATTCCAGTCCTCGCGATCGCAGCAACAACGCACCATGAATGGGATGCATTATTACAGAGGGAACAACATTTGTGAAGGCCAAATCTCTGATGGCAGAGCTGACCGTGAGTTTTTCTTCCAATTTTCAGGCGGCTCAGCTTTTCACACGTGTTAATGTACTGTAGGGTGGACAGCTGCACTTTATGGCAGAATGGCGCAAGATGATCAGGATCATTTACATCCCCACTGACCACTGAAGGAACACACATGCTTTTCAGTTCGTCAAAAATAAAAAAAACTTCATCGGCCTGCCAGAGAAAGAGGGAGAGAGTGAAGAGAATTTTTATTTCTTTACCCGCAACAAAGGGGCTTATAGTCAGACTTGACTGTGAGCTGAGATCAGTGTTACACAGCTCAGACACGCTCTCTACAGGGGAAGAAGTAGTATGTCAGAATCACTCCAACACACTCACAGGCCACATTTTCTACAGCGTACATGTAAAGTTTTTAAATATAACAGATATAAAATATCTTGACTGAATATTCTCCCACGCTAATGCTTAAATTCAAATCCCTTTCTGAGTGAAAGTACGTTCACCATGTGAATTAAATAAATAATAATTATCAGATAGTACTAGTTGGTCAAGTATTCTAAAGATGGACACAAACAGATTGTATTTAAATATTAAGACTATTAACACTAATGAGAACAGTGCTGTTTTAGGATTAATATCTGGACATGACAATCAGCCACAGTAAAAATAATTTGTTACTATGTGGCCATACTTCATGTAAGGATAAGGCTTTTTGGTTTGTCAACGAATCTCATGAGACCAAAACCAGCAAGTCTTTCCAACTCCCCGACCCTGAAATAGTGCATTTGTTGGGGGACTATTTTCAGCGGCGGATTAATACACATTTAATGTGCTATTGATCAGCACCAAGCCACCCTTGTCATCAATGCCCCTAGACTCTGGAACAGCCGACCTCGGGAGGTTAGCCAGCTCTATAACCATTTTAAAATCTCTTTTAAAAAGCCATTTTTATAAAAAGGCTTTTTTAACTCCATAAGGCAGCTTTGTGCACCTTTTCCACACCTTATATTGTCCATATGTATATGTATATATGGCATATGTGTTGTAACCTATTGTTTGATAGCACTGGTTTTAGTTTTCTCATTATTTGGTCTTTATGTGTTGTTCTTTTATTGTTGTTTTCATTTTGTCTGTATTTCATTGTATCTGTGCAAACACTTTGTAAATATGTTTAGAAAGGTGCTATACAAATAAAGATTATTATTATTATTATATTATTCTTTAAATTATGGCTAATGAATTAGTTTTAAAAAGTGAATCAAGTTGCATCGTGGATAATGTAGGCCCCGGGTTATGACAAGAAGAATGCGTGGGGAAAAAAGACAATATCTGTGGTTCTGCTGCATCCATTTTTATCTTTAATTCCAATCATGAGTCTGATTAAGTTATATGGGTGCAAAAAAAAATCTCTTTTAATTTCACTGTAATTTGCGATGTGACGAGATTTTATATTCTCAACCATTTCACTTATTATTTCTTAGCTTTAACTTACTTCTCTTACATGTTCTATAATGAAATTTTACCTTCTGAAGAGACAGGATGACACAGTAACACGCTTGCTTTCACTTTCCAACCCGTACATGATGAAGATGTAGTAGCTCCGTTCCCTGACAGGAAGAAGCAGGCGCATCTTGTTTCACTCAGTCACTTGGACCTTGTTGACCTGCTGTGCCAAAGGTGCAGGTTTCACTTTTGTGTGGGTGGCAGCAAATAGCAGTGACACACAATCACAAAATATGTAACAGAAAGTAATGACTCGGTACACTCGTAATTCATCCTTCTTTGAGTACTGAAAGGGTGTCCCTGTCTTCTCCTGGATCTACACCTTTATCCACAGCTCGCTTTCACTACACTATGCTATAGGAAGGACACACATATCACCAGAATGACCTTTGACCCCCAAAAGATGACCCTCAGAAGATTGCTTTCAGCCATGTGTTGCAGTGCCACATATACTTAGGGCTAACATAACATCTGACTCAATCCATCTTGACTGACATGGCAGAAAGACAGAAACACTACATATTAAACTGTAAACTGACCAAACCAAAGCTTACTGAGGCCTTCACAGATGAAACAGCAACTTTCGATAAAGGCTAACCTCAGCTGTTTAGGATGATAAGAAATTGCTTGACATTTGACTGTGCCTTGATGTTTCTAAATTCAATGATTTTCTCACATCTGTCCTATGGTTTGGCTGCCTGGTCCCAGGCCAACCAGTCTGTAGTAAAATCCATAGAGAGTCTTTACAACAGGGCCTTGAAAATCTTGGACAAAAAGCAAATAAGGTACCGCATTTTGAGTAAATACAAGATGTTAAGTTTTGCAAACTTTATTGATTTTCATTATGTAAAGCTTGTGTTTAAATGTTTGAATGGACTTTCTCCTCTGCCTTTCTGCAAATACATCATGAGACTACAGAGCTGTAGCAGCTCAACAAGAGCAGTTTCAAGTTGTAAAGTTCAATTCTGCAAAACATCTTTTGCTCAGACAGCTTTTTCTGTGAAAGGAGCGAAATCTTGGAACTCGCTACCTGATCACTTGAAATTTGCTGCAAACTTTCCCACTTCTAAGAGAGCAACCAAATCCTGTTTAATCAGCGACAAAACTGAACTCATGTCTAGTTTTTAAATGTGTGCTTTATTGTATTTATTTATTTTCCCTGTACTCAATTTTGTTTTAATCTCTTATTTCAACAAAAAGCCCTTCTAGGGACAGTTGTTGCAAATTAGCATCCGCTATAAGCACTATGAAACTTGCATCAGATAGCTGTTTTTAAGTTGTCTATGTACATTGTATTGGTCCCTATCAAATAAACCATGAAATGAAATGAAATTTGTGAATCTCTTGGGCAATAATAATACTGCTTGCAGGTGTAAACATGCTGTATATCGTGGCATTCAGTGTGACAAAGATATTCAAACTGAAAACATGCTGATGATGTTTTTGCTGTCTATACGCTGTCCCTCCTCAAATGGAGACATACAGTCTCTTACAGATGTTTGTCACTTGTTGAGCCAGCTGCTGCTTTGACATCAGCGTGACTCAGACGAGGCCTGTCTCCTGAGGACGAGAACCTGAGCTCAGAAAGGCCAGAGACCAACATGCATATTCAGTAACAGGCTCCACACCTCGCTAATCATCATGAGCCGCATGCTAACACGGCATCTGCAGCACACCTACAGGAGCTTGTGTATGCAAGTCTGTGTACAAAAAAAAGGAGGCACCATTGTCCCGTTGACCAGTCAAACCTCAGATGACACCACATGTCAGACTGTCCGTCATCCAGGGAGCTGGGAGATCTTCTGTCTCCACCGTCGAGTTCACTTATAATCATCTATCTATTATATCGTTTTTATGCATCCTAAATGTATTTGCATCCTGTGAATGGCTTTTTTTCCATCTCAGCCTTTGCCCTGTACACACATTTTGGTTTGCAGGACATCAAGCTATAACACTCATATTATGGTTATGTGCCATATATTTAATTAATTTGCATAAAAAATGCTGTTTTTGTCATTTGTTCACTTTTAACCCACATTGACCAGTTTTTGTCATTTTTAGGGGGGTGCAGGGGGTCTTTAAGGGGAGATAGCAGGTCAACAGTAGATGTCACATAGAAGTGGTATACATCATCTGAAAGCTGGGAACATGAAGATTAATTTGAGATGCAGCTCAGCACTGTGTGTCAAGTTATTCTAGTCATAAATCTGAAATAAACATGAATGAATGAATTAATTAAAATAAATTGTAAAACTGTATAAGGGCTTAAAACATTGTGATAGAAGTATATGACGGTCATCACCATGTTCACTTTGGTCTCATGAGCAATTTTTGGGTTGATACCATTTGTTTCACAAATTTGGTGCTAAATTAACCATTTTTTACCACTGGAGAATTGATAAAAATGATCAATAATCCCTCCAAAATACCACATTAAGACACCAAGACCTTGAGGGGCACCATAGAAAAAGACATGCTGTGATTTGGGATCAAAAACTTTTGACATTTGGAGATTTCTGCAAGAATTGCATTTTTCAACGATTGGATGGCGAGCACTTCTGTTGTGTAAACTGCTCAGAAACCCCCTTATTGTCAATCTAGCTAGGAAAGCCATCCATCCTCTGAATGCTCTAGTTCTCTAGTTTGATCCATCCATCCTCTGAATGCTCTAGATCTCTAGTCTGATCCATCCATCCTCTGAATGCTCTAGGTCTCTAGTTTGATCCATCCATCCTCTGAATGCTCTAGGTCTCTAGTTTGATCCATCCATCCTCTGAATGCTCTAGGTCTCTAGTTTGTGGCTGTAAAGTTTCATGAGGCTGTGATTATCCTAGAGGTCACCACAGGTCATTTTATACAATGAGGTCAATGAAATGTCTCCTATGGGGACTAACATCATCACACATGAATACAGTTGGGCTCATTGGATCGACAAGAGTCTCAGCTTTAGAGTGATACCCAATTTATGCAAAACCAAGACTGTTTAGGGACCCCAGTATGCAGAAATATTCAAATACACCATTTTAGAATAGGAGACAATAACACATTTATACTGCATGCAAAAACTTAGCATGTGATTATCATAAACTGACCCCATTTTCATTCACACATTTTGAGGGTCAGAGGTCAAGGGACTCCGAGGGCTGCAGTGATTCATTTCATATGATTAGTGTCCAGTGACATGAAATCCAAAGTGAATTTAGATTTGCTTTAACATGTTCTTTTCTGAAATGTAACCAACTCTGCTCATCTTGGACAACTGTTGTATCTCTGAAGTTGTCTTATTGGTCCTCACAGACTCACAGGCGGTTTATCATGTTTGAGATTGTGGCGCCCTCCTGTGTGTGATATAGGTAAGAACTTCCTTAACTGGACAAAGTGACTTGATACAATGACGTACTGTACTTATTGCAAATACATATATATTTAATGTTGCATCTTTATGTTATATTCTTCTTATTATTATTATTACATTAGTAACTAAGGCATGTAAACAAAATGAAATAGCTTACTACAATGCATTAGGGAGTTTTAGGATAGTGATGTATTTCTCAAGTGTTTGACTAGATAGCAACAGCTAGTTGCAGCAAAATCTAAATAACTTCTTCAGTACATCTTTATTAGAAAAGTATTGCAAAAATAATTGTTCATCATTGTTTTTTATGGAATGCAAAAAAAGGTGTTTGAACAACACATAATCATCACGTCAACACATAATGACAAAAAGATATAAACTATTGTATTTCAAACATCAGATCAATTTATGAATAAACACAAAATCAAAACAAACAAAAAAATCAACTCTCCAATATTCAGTATTTAAAAATAGATTACTCGGTTAAATACAACAGAGACATTTTTATGTAAGCAAAACATTGTTCAAAGGTTATTCAAAGTAAATTAGTTGTGTCAATGATGGAACATTCAGAATCAAACATATCAAATGTGAAACATTGCAAATTATTACATAGTTGCAAAAGTAAATGTCTTAAAACTGAATAATGCAGTTTCTTTCATTTCATGAAAAAATATTATTAAATTACTATACAACACATTATTCAGTTGATGCAGAACATGACAAAAGGCAATAGTTGAATTCCTTTTCAGATGTTAGATAATTTCATTATGGAAAAAAAAACATTTAAATTTTCATTATAAAAGAAGGACTCATATTTACAATAGGCGTTTTCGGACCGGAGGAACTTTTTCATAGTTTTATTGTGTCCACACTGCAAGAATGTGGAATGATTGTAGTTCTTAGAATGCCGTTTTGAGGGACTTTTTTTTAGCTCCTATAGAGGCACAAGAGGAACCGTGAGTGACGGAAGTGTACAATGATTGGTCGAACACATAAGCCAATGCAGCACCGGCAACTGCCATTTTTAAAAATCTGTTAGCCGTGTAAACAACAGTCAACACAAACAACAAATAAAGAAAAAAGAAATGGAAGAAAACACGGACATTTGGACCGTCAGTGAAGTCCAGAACTTAACTGGTTCATGAGCACACACCCACTGAACCAAAGAACAAGTGAGAGCCGCTGCTCAGCGAGCTAACCCAGCAACGTTAGCACAAAGGCTAACCCAGTGGCACAAAGCACACCCATTGAGCCGAAGAACGATAGCTGATTCTAACTGAAATTGCAAAAGATACTTTCATGACGGCTGTTTTGCTTGCGTTTATATGATTGTGACATGTAACATGAGTTGTTTATTTATTGTTATATTATTAAAAAAGCTAAGAGAGCTTGTGGAACGTAGCAAGCTCGCCGATCTCCCAGCTGTAGATGTGTGTGAGCAGCGCTGGCCAGCGTTCCTATTGGTGGTGCGAATGCAAAGAGAAAAAAATCCCTTAAAGGTATGTAGTTCTCGGGGAGTCCCCTGAACTGTTTGGTCTGAAAGCGCCTGTGAGCTACAGTACAAATGTTAACATAAGATATTTTTCAGAGGTTTGATTTTAAGGCTATACATGGCAAATGTATGGCTGAATGTATGGTGATGCCAGTTTGATGCAACTCAACACAACATTAACATAGAGGAAGTCGATTCTCTCCGTCACAGTTGGCTTATGTTCAGGTGCACAAACAAAAGCAGACAATCTGGCAATCGGGTGTTCATTATTTCACTTGAGATGTAATTTGAGAGACAATTCAGAATCCCGGAGTAGGTATCAGCTTTTTGCATATCCAGGTATTTTCTTGCCTTGTGTAGTTTCAGCAAGTTATTAATGGTTTTATTCCTCAAAAGACCTGCAGAATCTGTCTTGCAGAATAGCTTTGCATTCTGTCTGAAACATCTGGAAAGCTCCTTTTTGGCTGCTCACAACTGTCTTTCATTCCAGATCTGGAGCCCAAGATGACATAAAAATTGTCGAGGAAGTCAAAATTCACCTTCATCCTATATCTGAGGTTGTACACTACATGCTCAAACTGGGATTTAGGGTGTTGTAGTAGTGTGTGTGTTTGTTGGTCCGTTTATCATTTATCTCTACATCCTGAAGAGAACCTCACTCATTATGTCATGGCGGACATTGTCAGAAGAAGATAAGGGGGTCTTTGCCAGTACTTCAATGGCAAGTGCTCCGACCTGAATTTCTCCCAGGCACCGTGCTGTATTAAAAGGGCATAATCGCTGAACTGACTCCTTCTTTGCAAGGCTCTGTGTATCCTTGAATGCATCTATTGCTGACTGAGCCATTTTGTGAAAAATGTCCAATTTTTTGGGACTAATAGGTTCTTCCTTGTACTTTGCGATGACATTCCTCAGCTCCTGCTGGACAACTTGTGCTGATGTGTCTGCGAAAAATGAGCTGTCTTTGGAAAGAACTCTTGCTCTCAATGCCCAAACGTTTGCCTCTGATAAATCCTTGTTCTTCAGGTAATAGTACCTGGCTAGTAACTGAGAGACAACTGCACATTTCTCAAATCGTTTTGATGCATTTTGTAGTACCATCTCTTCTAATCCTGGGGTTTCATCTGTGATGTCTTGAATTAGTGGAGAAAATTTAGATTCCTCAAATGAAGTTTCGAGAAACACCATCTGCATGTAGATGGTGCGGCTTGGGAACATCATAAGTGATGAACCCAGGTCATCGAGTGTTTCGGGTCTTTGAGGTCTTGAACATACTCTGGCTTAAAGTTCTTCTTCATGATCATGAACCCACAGAACGTGTCTGCATTCTTGTGTGTATCTCGATTTCTACAAGTTTTTCCTCATACAGTTTCTGCTCCGTCTCAGAGAGAATATTTTCAATGAATACTCTCTCTTCAGTTGGTTCAGTCTGTTCAGAGTACTCCGACGTCATACAGTCCAGGAGAATTACCTGTGCAGACTTAGACCGAATGTCTTTCTTTGCACATGCTTTCTCAATGACCTGCTGCAAGTCAAATACTTTTTCTTTATCAAAGTCATCTATTATCAACAAAACAGGGATCAGTGGTAATTGCTCCACGTGATCATACATTAAAAGTTTGACCACTTAAACTGAGCTCATACTGTATATGCATCTACGAGCTATGTTGATTCCCAACCGAGCATCAATTAGTTCCGTCCAGGAGGTGAATGCTTTTTCATTGTCACATATACAAAGGATTTGCTCTGTGCCTCTTAGCTGCTGGCGGAATGTGCTGAAAGTCTCAACAAGAGGGTCCATCTTCTCACTCACCGTTGACAACAGTAAGAAAATGACAAGGAATCCCTTGTTTGGAAGCACATCTTTCCAACACAAGAAAGAAATCACATCTCGAACGGAGGCTCCCTTGTCCATCAACCAATCTTCTATGTCTGAGGGTGCCTCATCCTCAATACCTCCATTGCAGAAGGCCCAGCTGGTGGTTTGAGTTCATTTCAACTTGTTTGCAATGTCCTCAACTCCTTCTGTGATTTTATACCCTGCTGGTAAATGGACATTTACTGTACTCTGCTGTTTAAAGTGACATTATAACCCATCTTCAGCTGATTCTGGATCAAAGTCCAAAACAGCTATTGGGTTGAACTCTACAATAAATCCTAGTGATTCAAACTGGATCCAATGTGATCTGTTAGTTACTATCACATAATGCGTGACTTATCATAGTGTGACTTATCTAAAGAGAAGGATCCACCAGTCACCATCTGACTTAATCTGGAGCCTTGAGTACTGTTTTTTATCACACTGAAATGCTTCTCCTCAGCTTGTTTTTGGAGTTGTGATCGTGCCTTACTCTCAACAAACCGGTTGTACTCTTCCATCGGTTTGGCAAATGTGGTTGATGCGAGGAGATCCCTGCTGCTACCGCCATCTCGGATAAAGAATTGTCTTTTTTTACCTTTTGCTTTTTTTGTGTCCATGTTGAAAGCGTGGTAAATATTTTCATCACACATCGTAGAGTCAGGGCCTATGTCCACTGCTATCACACATGTATCAGATGATGTTGTATTCCTATTGAGATCCCCAATTAATTGCAGAGGTTTGATGCCACTTTGAGCAGTCTTTTTGTGTTTATACTCAAAATGATCATCAATGGCAGATTTTAGTTAATTTGAATAAGCCTCTCTGTCCTTAACAACCACTCCCAACACTTGACCGTGGCCGAAATTTGGCTCGTCTCCCATTCCAAAATGTATGGTGCCGTTGGTGCGGCTATTCATGCAGGCAGCTGCGAAGTGAATAACCTCTTCAGTTAACATGCTCATTGTAGCTTCATCTGTTATATTCTTAAAAGCTTTATACTCATGGCAAGGTTCAATTAAGTCTGAGGCACCTGATTCTGCAATATCAAGAATGTTGCTCTCTGTGTATCTATGTGTATCATCGAACCTACAGAATTGGATAAGGTTTGCATGGTCTTCCAGGCTGATGTGTGATGGCTTCTCTTTCTTTAACTTCACTACCTCATCTCTGGCATGAATGATAACTTTTGCTGGTCCAAAAGTCAATCCGATTTTTTTAAAGTCTTCTGTGTCTAAAAGCGAAAGACTAGGCCCATTAATGTCCTGCTGAAACAGTATCTCTGCAACTCTGTCATCCACATCATCCAGCTTGAGAGCCCATTCTCTCACTTGATGTTTACTCCAATCCTTGATGTAAGGTGGCAGATCCTCCTCCTCCTGACTCTAAAATACAAAGTGCTGTTATTTTCAACTCAAATTACTACACACTTATTTGTTGATCGTTATTTAGTGTTTGTTTCAACTGTTGTTTACCTGCCATGACAGCGTTCCTTCTTTCTTCTTCATAAACGTAGATCACTGATGGTACAAAACTAATTTAAAAAGAGAAATTAACAATAGAGGACTAGACACTGTACTGGTAGCTTTACCCAAATTTTTCCTGATCATCCATGATAGCTGTCTCACTTTTCACAAATATTGGCCGCTAATACTGCAAAAGAAACATATAAATATGAATATACTGATGTATAAACAAATGTCTGAGCATATTTAGGACACAGCACACCCTTGATTGAATTGCCCTATCACATATACAGGTCTGTTACTCCTCTCTGAATATTAATATAAAACAAAAAGGTGATCTATTAACTGTGTAATAATTTCATAGGATAAAATTATGAAGTGATGACATTTTGGACAGACATGGCTGTAAACTGCAACTTACGGTACCTGTCTGGTACCTCACTCATGTTTGTCTGTGGATTCTCAGTCATTTGTTTTGGACTTGCCAACCTCACCAGTGAGCATATGTACCTTCACTATTGTCAATACATTTTTTAAATGTCCCTGTCTGCCGGGACTGCCTGTGTTTGGGTCTTATTCCTGCTGCCCCATTCACTCCAGCCGTGACAAGTAGTCAATACAACATTGTCTGGATAAAAGATGTGACACATATTGATTAATTTGTGTAATAATCATAAATAATACTGTAATAATCATGAACAAAAGATCAGAGTTCTCTTATTTAACATAAATCCTGTGACCTTTTATAAAGTGCTTCAACAACAATAAGTGAGGGTTGAAACAGTTCCAAAGTGAGAGCAAAATGAAAAACAGCATCAGGTGTTCAAACATCAACAGAGGTTTTAAATTTCTCTTGTTCCAGCAGTTTTCAGCGTCCACAGCTGTAAATGAGTTCAGGACAGAACTGAACTGATCTGATCTCTGACTCTCTTTCTGCTTTGCTTTCATTCATTTGCTTTTGTTTTCATTTCAAAGTAAAACTCTGAGTTCAGATATTGTTTGATAGAAACTATCTGGTGTTTTATTATATTGTGCTGATAGTATCGGCCTGATGTGAGCCAACACCAGTGTGTAGGTCTGTACTGAAGACACATAAATAAAACAGCTTATTGGATATAAGATGTTCCCTCCATCTCATTTAATAACCACATGGTTTGATGTCACACAGATGTGTTTAAAAGAGCAGATAATAAGAGTCCACACTGAGAAACTGTACTGCTGCACATCAGCTGCAGCTGTGAACCACTGGGGGGAGCACCTCACCACATTTACTCTCTAGAACATCACTGAAACAACACCTGGATTTGTTGGTTGTTGTCACATTTTGATCAGGACTGTTTTCAATCCCAGCAGAGCAGTTCTACAGAACACAAGAACAATCAGACACTACTGCAGAGGATGTGACCTCTGACCTCTGACCTCCCACAATATCCATGGCTGTTCCTGCAACTACGGGCATTTTTAAGTCCCAGCAATGACATTTTGGACTTTTGTTCAAATTTGCAGTGCAATGCTTGATAAATATATTACACAGTGTTATTACCCATAGTGACATAAAAACTAATTACTAAAGAATGTGATTTAATAAAAGTTATGAAGCATTTTATGGATTCAAACACCACTTTTCTTCATGTCCCATAACTGTGGTCTCAGCGTTGAGATATGTAAAATGAGCTGAATCAATTATAATATGATATTATATCCAATGGAATTGTTTCATATACATATTACTTTACACCATATTAAATATTTTTTTTGTTTGCTAATCATTGATATGATTTTTTTTTATCTAAATGCACCTGTCCCTCACTTCTTACCGCGACACTGAACAAATACCACAGTAAAAGTTTTACTCAAAGCCAAACAAATCTGGTTTCTATGGAAACAGAAGTTATCAGGTGAGCACATGCATGACAAGTTGGGCCGCCCACATAGGTGACCCTCAAGATCCAGAAAAACAAGGTGAAGATCACCTTTTCTTCTCAAGTATTTATAGTGTTGTTAAAATAGCAGCTTAGGAAAAGAATATTATTATTTCTATTTATCCCCACTGGTGGGAGTTATAATACCTTCCAAATGCGTGCTTATTTTATAAATCGAGAACTTACAAGACGATTGCCCTCAGATGTGTCAGAACCTGAGGCTTTTTCGCCGGCGACGGCACGTTCATTAATCTGCCGCCTGTAGCACTTAAGGATCAGTTTAGATAGCGACTAGCGAGCGCGTAGCTCTCGATAAAAATGGCTAGTTCTCACTGTCTATGTCCAATTGCTACCGTAGACCCCTACTGGAGCTCCTCTCGGCTGTTAGCCGGCTCCTAGGGAAGGGGGAA
>CAKAOJ020000017.1:0-35000 GCA_916701645.2 Sebastolobus alascanus
AAAGTCACAGTATTGTATGTCGAAACTTCACCAAAAAAAGTCATAGTATAGTATGTCGAGAACTTTATGAAAAAAAGTCACAGTATTGCATGTCGAAAAATTTATAAAAAAAAGTCATAGTATAGTTTGTCGAAAATTTTATGAAAAAATATTCATAGTGTAGGATGTAGAAAATTTTATGAAAAAAAAGTCATAGTATTGCATGTCGAAAATTTTATGAAAAAAAGTCACAGTATTGCATGTCGAAAAATTTATAAAAAAAAGTCATAGTATAGTATGTCGAAAACTTTTTCCGGAAAAAAAGTCATAGTATGGTATTTCGAAAATTGTATGAAAAAAAGTCACAGTATTGCATGTCGAAAAATTTATGAAAAAAAGTCATAGTATAGTTTGTCGAAAATTTTTTCCATAAAAAAAGTCATAGTATTGTATGTCGAAAATTGTATGAAAAAATATTCATAGTGTAGGATGTCGAAAACTTTATGAAAAAAAAGTGATAGTATTGTATGATGAAAATTTTATGAAAAAAAAGTCATAGTATTTAATGGCGACAATTTCACGAAAAAAAAGTCATGGTATTGTATGTCGAAAATTTTATGAAAAAAAAGTCACAGTATAGTATGTCGAAAATTTAAGGAAAAAAAGTCATAGTATAGTTTGTCGAAAATTTTATGAAAAAATAGTCATAGTATAGTATGTCGAAAATTTTATGAAAAAAAAGTCATAGTATAGTATCTCAAAAACTTTATGAAAAAAAGTCATAGTATTGCATATCGAAAATTTTATGAAAAAAAGTCATAGTATTGCATATCGAAAATTTTATGAAAAAAAAGTCACAGTATAGTATGTCGAAAATTTAAGGAAAAAAAGTCATAGTATAGTTTGTCGAAAATTTTATGAAAAAATAGTCATAGTATAGTATGTCGAAAATTTTATGAAAAAAAAGTCATAGTATAGTATCTCAAAAACTTTATGAAAAAAAGTCATAGTATTGCATATCGAAAATTTTATGAAAAAAAGTCATAGTATTGCATATCGAAAATTTTATGAAAAAAAGTCATAGTATTGCATATCGAAAATTGTATGAAAAAAAGTCATAGTATTGCATGTCGAGAAAATTTATGAAAAAAAGTTATAGTATTTAATGGCGACAATTTCACGAAAAAAAAGTCATAGTATAGTATGTCGAAATTTTTTTGAAAAAAAGTCATAGTATAGTATTTCGAAAATGTTTAAAAAAAAGTCACAGTATTGTATGTCGAAACTTTTCACCAAAAAGAGTTATAGTATAGTATATCGAGAACTTTATGAAAAAAAGTCAGAGTATAGAATGTCGAAAATTTAAGCGAAAAAAAGTCATAGTATAGTTTTTTGAAAATTTTATGAAAAAAAAGTTATAGTATAGTATGTCGAAAACTTTCCCCGGAAAAAAAGTCACAGTATTGTATGTCGAAAATTGTATGAAAAAAAGTCACAGTATTGCATGTCGAAAATTTTATAAAAAAAAGTCATAGTATAGTATGTCGAAAACTTTATGAAAAAAAAGTCATAGTATAGTATGTCGAAAACTTTTTCCGGAAAAAAAGTCATAGTATTGTATCTCGAAAATTGTTTGAAAAAAAATCATAGTATAGTATGTCGAAAATTTATGAAAAAAAAGTCATAGTATAGTATGTCGAAAATTTTATGAAAAAAAAGTCATAGTATAGTATGTAGAAAATGTTATGAAAAAAAAGTCATAGTATAGTATGTCGAAAATTTTATGAAAAAAAAGTCATAGTATAGTATGTCGAAAATTTATGAAAAAAAGTCAAAGTATAGTATGTCGAAAATTTACGAAAAAAAAGTCATAGTATAGTATGTCGAAAATGTTATGAAAAAAAAGTCATAGTATAGGATGTCGAAAACTTTTAAGAAAAATAGTCATAGTATAGTATTGTCGAAAATTTTATGAAAAAAAAGTCTATAGTATAGTATTGTCGAAACTTTTATGAAAAAAAGGTCATAGTATAGTATGTCGAAAATTTTATGAAAAAAAAGTCATAGTATAGTATGTCGAAACTTTTCAAGAAAAAATAGTCATAGTATAGTATGTCGAAAATTTATGAAAAAAAAGTCATAGTATTGTATGTCGACAATTTTCATGAAAAAAAAGTCATAGTATAGTATGTCGAAAATTTAAGGAATAAAAGTCAAAGTATAGTTTGTCGAAAATTTTACGAAAAAAAAGTCGTAGTATAGTATGTCAAAAATTTTATGAAAAAAAAGTCATAGTATAGTATGTCGAAAACTTTTTCCAGAAAAAAAGTCATAGTATTGTATCTCGAAAATTGTATGAAAAAAAAGTCAAGTATGTATGTCGAAAAATTTTATGAAAAAAAAGTGATAGTATTGTATGTCGAAAATTTTATGAAAAAAAGTCATAGTATTGTAAGTCGAAAATTTCATGAAAAAAAAGTCATAGTATAGTATGTCGAAAATTTTATGAAAAAAAAGTATAGTATAGTATGATGAAAATTTTATGAAAAAAAAGTCATAGTATAGTATGTCGAGAACTTTATGAAAAAAAGTCACAGTATTGCATGTCGAAAAATTTATAAAAAAAAGTCATAGTATAGTTTGTCGAAAATTTTATGAAAAAATATTCATAGTGTAGGATGTAGAAAATTTTATGAAAAAAAAGTCATAGTATTGCATGTCGAAAATTTTATGAAAAAAAGTCACAGTATTGCATGTCGAAAAATTTATAAAAAAAAGTCATAGTATAGTATGTCGAAAACTTTTTCCGGAAAAAAAGTCATAGTATGGTATTTCGAAAATTGTATGAAAAAAAGTCACAGTATTGCATGTCGAAAAATTTATGAAAAAAAGTCATAGTATAGTTTGTCGAAAATTTTTTCCATAAAAAAAGTCATAGTATTGTATGTCGAAAATTGTATGAAAAAATATTCATAGTGTAGGATGTCGAAAACTTTATGAAAAAAAAGTGATAGTATTGTATGATGAAAATTTTATGAAAAAAAAGTCATAGTATTTAATGGCGACAATTTCACGAAAAAAAAGTCATGGTATTGTATGTCGAAAATTTTATGAAAAAAAAGTCATATTATTGTATGATGAAAATTTTATGAAAAAAAAGTCATAGTATTTAATGGCGACAATTTCACGAAAAAAAAGTCATAGTATTGTATGTCGAAAATTTTATGAAAAAAAAGTCACAGTATAGTATGTCGAAAATTTAAGGAAAAAAAGTCATAGTATAGTTTGTCGAAAATTTTATGAAAAAATAGTCATAGTATAGTATGTCGAAAATTTTATGAAAAAAAAGTCATAGTATAGTATCTCAAAAACTTTATGAAAAAAAGTCATAGTATTGCATATCGAAAATTTTATGAAAAAAAGTCATAGTATTGCATATCGAAAATTTTATGAAAAAAAGTCATAGTATTTAATGGCGACAATTTCACGAAAAAAAAGTCATAGTATAGTATGCCGAAATTTTTTTGAAAAAAAGTCATAGTATAGTATTTCGAAAATGTTTAAAAAAAGTCACAGTATTGTATGTCGAAACTTTTCACCAAAAAAAGTCATAGTATAGTATGTCGAGAACTTTATGAAAAAAAGTCACAGTATAGAATGTCGAAAATTTAAGGAAAAAAAGTCATAGTATAGTTTGTCGAAAATTTTATGAAAAAATAGTGTTAGTGTAGGATGTCGAAAAATTTTATGAAAAAAAAGTCATAGTATAGTATGTCGAAAATTTTATGAAAAAAAAGTTATAGTATAGTATGTCGAAAACTTTCCCCGGAAAAAAAGTCATAGTATAGTATGTCAAAAATGTTATGAAAAAAAAGTCATAGTATAGTATGTCGAAAACTTTTTCCAGAAAAAAAGTCATAGTATTGTATGTCGAAAATTGTATGAAAAAAAAATCATAGTATTGTATGTCGAAAATTCTATGAAAAAAAAGTCATAGTATTGTATGATGAAAATTTTATGAAAAAAAAGTCATAGTATTTAATGGCGACAATTTCACGAAAAAAATATCATAGTATTGTATGTCGAAAATGTTATGAAAAAAAAGTCATAGTATAGTATGTCGAAAATTTTATGAAAAAAAAGTCATAGTATTTAATGGCGACAATTTCACGAAAAAAAAGTCATAGTATTGTATGTCGAAAATTTTATGAAAAAAAAGTCATAGTATAGTATGTCGAGAACTTTATGAAAAATAGTCACAGTATAGTATGTCAAAAAAATTTAATGAAAAAAAAGTCATAGTATAGAATGTCGAAAACTTTATTAAAAAAAAGTCATAGTATAGTATGTCGAAAACTTTTTCCGGAAAAAAGTCATAGTATTGTATTTCGAAAATTGTATGAAAAAAAGTCATAGTATTGCATGTCGAGAAATTTATGAAAAAAAGTCATAGTATTTAATGGCGACAATTTCACGAAAAAAAAGTCATAGTATAGTATGTCGAAATTTTTTTGAAAAAAAGTCATAGTATAGTATTTCAAAAATGTTTAAAAAAAAGTCACAGAATTGTATGTCGAAACATTTCACCAAAAAGAGTCATAGTATAGTATATCGAGAACTTTATGAAAAAAAGTCACAGTATAGAATGTCGAAAATTTAAGGATAAAAAGTCATAGTATAGTTTTTCGAAAATTTTATGAAAAAATAGTGTTAGTGTCGGATGTCGAAAATTTTATGAAAAAAAAGTTATAGTATAGTATGTAGAAAACTTTCACCGGAAAAAAAGTCATAGTATTGTATGTCGAAAATTTTATGAAAAAAAAGTCATAGTATTGTATGTCGAAAATTTTATGAAAAAAAGTCACAGTATTGCATGTCGAAAATTTTATAAAAAAAAGTCATAGTATAGTATGTCGAAAACTTTATGAAAAAAAAGTCATAGTATAGTATGTCGAAAACTTTTTCCGGAAAAAAAGTCATAGTATTGTATTTCGAAAATTGTATGAAAAAAAGTCATAGTATTGCATGTGGAAAAATTTATGAAAAAGTCATAGTATAGTTTGTCGAAAATTTTATGAAAAAAAAGTCATAGTATAGTATGTAAAAAATGTTATGAAAAAAAAGTCATAGTATAGTATGTCGAACATTTTATGAAAAAAAGTCATAGTATAGTTTGTCGAAAATTTAAGGAATAAAAGTCATAGTATAGTTTGTCGAAAATTTTACGAAAAAAAAGTCATAGTATAGTATGTCAAATTTTATGAAAAAAAAGTCATAGTATAGTATGTCGAAAACTTTTTCCAGAAAAAAAGTCATAGTATTGTATCTCGAAAATTGTATGAAAAAATAATCATAGTATTGTATATCGAAAATTCTATGAAAAAAAGGTCATAGTATTGTATGATGAAAATTTTATGAAAAAAAAGTCATAGTATTTAATGGCGACAATTTCACGAAAAAAAAGTCATAGTATTGTATGTCGAAACTTTTCACCAAAAAAAATCATAGTATTGTATGTCGAAAATTGTATGAAAAAAAAGTCATAGTATAGTATGTCGAAATTTTTTTGAAAAAAAGTCATAGTATAGTATTTCGAAAATGTTATGAAAAAAAAGTCATAGTGTAGGATGTCGAGAATTTTATGAAAAAAAAGTCATAGTATAGTATGTCGTAAATTTTATGAAAAAAATTCATAGTATTGTATGATGAAAATTTTATGAAAAAAAAGTCATAAGATTGCACGTCGAAAATTTTATGAAAAAAAGTCATAGTATAGTATGTCGAACAAATTATAAAAAAAAGTCATAGAATAGTATGTCGAAAATTTAATGAAAAATTCATAGTATAGTATGTCGAAAATTTTATGAAAAAAAAGTCATAGTATAGTATGTCGAAAATTTTATGAAAATAAACTCATGGTATTGTATGGCGAAACTTTTCACATAAGAAAGTCATAGTATTGTACGTCGACAATTTCAGGAAAAGAAGTCATATCAAGCATGTCAAAAATGTTATGAAAAAAAAGTCATAGTGTAGTATGTCGAAAATGTTATGAAAAAAAAGTCATAGTATGGTATGTCGAAAATTTTATGAAAAAAAAGTCATGGTATTGTATGTCGAAAATTTTATGAGAAAAAAATTCATAGGATTGCACGTCGAAAATTTTATGAAAAAAAGTCATAGTATAGTATGTTGAAAATTTTCACGAAAAAAACTCATAATTTTGCATGTCGAAATTTTATGTAAAAAAAATCATAGTATTGTATATCGAAAATTGTATGATATAAAGTCATTGTATTGCAAGTCGAAAAGTTTTTCCGAAAAAAAATCCTAGTATAGTATGTCGAAAATGTTTTGAAAAAAAAGTCATATTATAGTATGTCGAAAATTTCACGAAAAAAAAGTCATAGTATAGTATGTCGAAATTTTATGAAAAAAAAGTCACAGTATAGTATGTCGAAAATTTCAGGTAAAAAAGTCATGGTATAGTATGTCCAGAATTTTATGAAAAAAAAATCATACTATAGTATGTCGAAAATTTTATGAAAAAAAAGTCATAGTATTGTATGTCGAAAATGTGATGAAAAAATGTAGTAGTATTGTATGTCAAAAATTTTCGCGGAAAAAAAGACATAGTATAGTATGTCGAACATTTTATAAAAAAAAGTCATAGTATAGTATGTCGAAAATTTAAGGAAAAAAAGTTATAGTATAGTATGTCGAAAACTTTTTCCAGAAAAAAAGTCATAGTATTTTATGTCGAAAACTTTTTCCAGAAAAAAAGTCATAGTATTGTATTTCGAAAATTGTATGAAAAAAAAGTCATAGTATTGCATGTCGAAAATGTTATGAAAAAAATTCATAGTATTGCTTGTCGAAATTTTTATGAAAAAAATTCATAGTATTGTATGATGAAAATTTTATAAAAAAAAGTCATAGTATTTAATGGCGACAATTTCACGAAAAAAAAGTCATAGTATTGTATGTTGAAACTTTTCACAAAAAAAAGTCATAGTATAGTCTGTCGAAAATGTTATGAAAAAATAGTCATAGTGTAGGATGTCGAGAATTTTATGAAAAAAAAATCATAGTATAGTATGTCGAAAACTTTTCCCGGAAAAAAAGTTATATTATTGTATGTCGAAAATTGTATGAAAAAAAAATCATAGTATTGCATGTCGAAAATTTTATGAAAAAAAGTCATAGTATTGCATGTCGAAAATTTTATGAAAAAAAGTCATAGTATTGTATGTCGAAAATTTTATGAAAAAAAGTCATAGTATTGTATGATGAAAATTTTATGAAAAAAAAGTCATAAGATTGCACGTCAAAAATTTTATGAAAAAAAGTCATAGTATGGTATGTCAAAAATTTTCCCGAAAAAAAAATTATTGTATTGTATGTCGACAATTTCACGAAAAAAAAGTCATTGTTAAGTATGTCGAAATTTTTTTGAAAAAAAGTCATAGTATAGTATTTCGAAAATGTTTAAAAAAAATTCATAGTATTTTATGTCGAAACTTTTCACAAAAAAAAGTCATAGTATAGTCTGTCGAAAATTTTAAGTAAAAAAAGTCATAGTATTGTATGTCGAATATTTTATGAAAAAAATTCATAGTATAGTATGTCGAAAATTTTATGAAAGAAATTCATAATTTAGTATATTTAAAATTTTATGAAGAAAACAAGTCACAGTATAGAATGTGGAAAATTTTATGAAAAAAAGTCATAGTATAGTTTGTAAAAAAAATATGAAAAAATAGTCAGTGTAGTATGTCGAAACTTTTCATGAAAAAAAGTCATAGTATTGCATGTCGAAATTTTATGTGAAAATAGTCATAGTTTAGTATGTCGAAAATTTTATTAAGAAAAAGTCACAGTATAGTTTGTCGAAAATTTAAGGAAAAAAAGTCATAGTATAGTTTGTCGAAAATTTTATGAAAAAATAGTCATAGTGTAGGATGTCGAAAATTTTATGAAAAAAAGTCATAGTATTGTATGATGAAAATTTTATGAAAAAAAAGTCATAGTATTTAATTGCGACAAATTCACGAAAAAAAAGTCATAGTATAGTATGTCGAAAACTTTTTCCGGAAAAAAAGTCATAGTATTGTATTTCGAAAATTGTATGAAAAAAAGTCATAGTATTGCATGTCGAAAAATTTATGGAAAAAAGTCATAGTATTGCATGTCGAAAATTTTATGAAAAAAAGTCATAGTATTTAATGTCGACAATTTCACGAAAAAAAAGTCATAGTATAGTGTGTCGAAATTTTTTGAAAAAAAGTCATAGTATAGTATTTCGAAAATGTTTAAAAAAAATTCACAGTTTTGTATGTCGAACCTTTTCACAAAAAAAAGTCATAGTATAGTATGCCGAAAATTTTATGAAAGAAATTCATAATTTAGTATATCTAAAATGTTATGAAGAAAACAGGTCACATTATAGAATGTCGAAAATTTTAGGAAAAAAAGTCATTGTATAGTTTATAAAAAAAATATGAAAAAATAGTCAGTGTAGTATGTCGAAACTTTTCATAAAAAAAAGTCATAGTATAGTCTGTCGAAAAGTTTCATAAAAAAAAAGTCATAGTATTGCATGTCGAAATTTTATGTAAAAATAGTAATAGTATTGTTTGTTGAAAATTTTATGAAAAAAAAGTCATAGTATTGCATGTCGAAAATTGTATGAAAAAAAAGTCATAGTATAGTATGTCGAAATTTTTTTGAAAAAAAGACATAGTATTGCTTGTCGAAAATTTTATTGAAAAAAAGTCATAGTATAGGTTGCCGAAAATGTTATGAAAAATTGTCATATGTGTAGGATGTTGAGAATTTTATGAAAAAAAAGTCACAGTATAGTATGTCGATAATTTTATGAAAAAAAAGTCATAGTATAGTATGTCGAAAATGTTATGAAAAAAAAGTCATAGTATAGTATGTCGAAATTTTTTTCCGGAAAAAAAGTCATAGTATTGTATTACGAAAATTCTATGAAAAAAAGTCATAGTATTGCATGTCGAAAAATTTATGAAAAAAAGTCATAGTATTGCATGTGGAAAATTGTATGAAAAAAAGTCATAGTATTTAATAGCGACAATTTCAAGAAAAAAAAGTCATAGTATAGTATGTCGAAATTTTTTTGAAAAAAGTCATAGTATAGTATTTCGAAAATGTTTAAAAAAGTCACAGTATTGTATGTCGAAACTTTTCACAAAAAAAAGTCATTGTATAGTCTGTCGAAAATTTGAAGTAAAAAAAGTCATAGTATTGTATGTCGAAAATTTTATGAAAAAAAGTCATAGTATAGTATGTCGAAAATTTTATGAAAGAAATTCATAATTTAGTATATCTAAAATGTTATGAAGAAAACAAATCACAGTATAGAATTTCGAAAATTTAAGGAAAAAAATTTATAGTATAGTTTGTAAAAAAAAATATGAAAAAATAGTCATTGTAGTATGTCGAAACTTTTCATGAAAAAAAGTCATAGTATAGTATGTCGAAAAGTTTCATAAAAAAAAGTCATAGTATGGTATTTCGAAAACTGTATGAAAAAAAGTCACAGTATTGCATGTCGAAAAATTTATGAAAAAAAGTCATAGTATAGTTTGTCGAAAATTTTTTCCATAAAAAAAGTCATAGTATTGTATGTCGAAAATTGTATGAAAAAATATTCATAGTGTAGGATGTCGAAAACTTTATGAAAAAAAAGTGATAGTATTGTATGATGAAAATTTTATGAAAAAAAAGTCATAGTATTTAATGGCGACAATTTCACGAAAAAAAAGTCATGGTATTGTATGTCGAAAATTTTATGAAAAAAAAGTCATATTATTGTATGATGAAAATTTTATGAAAAAAAAGTCATAGTATTTAATGGCGACAATTTCACGAAAAAAAAGTCATAGTATTGTATGTCGAAAATTTTATGAAAAAAAAGTCACAGTATAGTATGTCGAAAATTTAAGGAAAAAAAGTCATAGTATAGTTTGTCGAAAATTTTATGAAAAAATAGTCATAGTATAGTATGTCGAAAATTTTATGAAAAAAAAGTCATAGTATAGTATCTCAAAAACTTTATGAAAAAAAGTCATAGTATTGCATATCGAAAATTTTATGAAAAAAAGTCATAGTATTGCATATCGAAAATTTTATGAAAAAAAGTCATAGTATTGCATATCGAAAATTTTATGAAAAAAAGTCATAGTATTTAATGGCGACAATTTCACGAAAAAAAAGTCATAGTATAGTATGTCGAAATTTTTTTGAAAAAAAGTCATAGTATAGTATTTCGAAAATGTTTAAAAAAAAGTCACAGTATTGTATGTCGAAACTTTTCACCAAAAAAAGTCATAGTATAGTATGTCGAGAACTTTATGAAAAAAAGTCACAGTATAGAATGTCGAAAATTTAAGGAAAAAAAGTCATAGTATAGTTTGTCGAAAATTTTATGAAAAAATAGTGTTAGTGTAGGATGTCGAAACATTTTATGAAAAAAAAGTCATAGTATAGTATGTCGAAAATTTTATGAAAAAAAAGTTATAGTATAGTATGTCGAAAACTTTCCCCGGAAAAAAAGTCATAGTATAGTATGTCAAAAATGTTATGAAAAAAAAGTCATAGTATAGTATGTCGAAAACTTTTTCCAGAAAAAAAGTCATAGTATTGTATGTCGAAAATTGTATGAAAAAAAAATCATAGTATTGTATGTCGAAAATTCTATGAAAAAAAAGTCATAGTATTGTATGATGAAAATTTTATGAAAAAAAAGTCATAGTATTTAATGGTGACAATTTCACGAAAAAAATATCATAGTATTGTATGTCGAAAATGTTATGAAAAAAAAGTCATAGTATTGTATGATGAAAATTTTATGAAAAAAAAGTCATAGTATTTAATGGCGACAATTTCACGAAAAAAAAGTCATAGTATTGTACGTCGAAAATTTTATGAAAAAAAAGTCATAGTATAGTATGTCGAGAACTTTATGAAAAATAGTCACAGTATAGTATGTCAAAAAAATTTAATGAAAAAAAAGTCATAGTATAGAATGTCGAAAACTTTATTAAAAAAAAGTCATAGTATAGTATGTCGAAAACTTTTTCCGGAAAAAAGTCATAGTATTGTATTTCGAAAATTGTATGAAAAAAAGTCATAGTATTGCATGTCGAGAAATTTATGAAAAAAAGTCATAGTATTTAATGGCGACAATTTCACGAAAAAAAAGTCATAGTATAGTATGTCGAAATTTTTTTGAAAAAAAGTCATAGTATAGTATTTCAAAAATGTTTAAAAAAAAGTCACAGAATTGTATGTCGAAACATTTCACCAAAAAGAGTCATAGTATAGTATATCGAGAACTTTATGAAAAAAAGTCACAGTATAGAATGTCGAAAATTTAAGGATAAAAAGTCATAGTATAGTTTTTCGAAAATTTTATGAAAAAATAGTGTTAGTGTCGGATGTCGAAAATTTTATGAAAAAAAAGTTATAGTATAGTATGTAGAAAACTTTCACCGGAAAAAAAGTCATAGTATTGTATGTCGAAAATTGTATGAAAAAAAAGTCATAGTATTGTATGTCGAAAATTTTATGAAAAAAAGTCACAGTATTGCATGTCGAAAATTTTATAAAAAAAAGTCATAGTATTGTATTTCGAAAACTTTATGAAAAAAAAGTCATAGTATAGTATGTCGAAAACTTTTTCCGGAAAAAAAGTCATAGTATTGTATTTCAAAAATTGTATGAAAAAAATCATAGTATTGAATGTCGAAAAATTTATGAAAAAAAGTCATAGTATAGTTTGTCGAAAATTTTATGAAAAAAAAGTCATAGTATAGTATGTAAAAAATGTTATGAAAAAAAAGTCATAGTATAGTATGTCGAACATTTTATGAAAAAAAGTCATAGTATAGTTTGTCGAAAATTTAAGGAATAAAAGTCATAGTATAGTTTGTCGAAAATTTTACGAAAAAAAAGTCATAGTATAGTATGTCAAATTTTATGAAAAAAAAGTCATAGTATAGTATGTCGAAAACTTTTTCCAGAAAAAAAGTCATAGTATTGTATCTCGAAAATTGTATGAAAAAATAATCATAGTATTGTATATCGAAAATTCTATGAAAAAAAGGTCATAGTATTGTATGATGAAAATTTTATGAAAAAAAAGTCATAGTATTTAATGGCGACAATTTCACGAAAAAAAAGTCATAGTATTGTATGTCGAAACTTTTCACCAAAAAAAGTCATAGTATTGTATGTCGAAAATTGTATGAAAAAAAAGTCATAGTATAGTATGTCGAATTTTTTTTGAAAAAAAGTCATAGAATAGTATGTTGAAAATGTTATGAAAAAAAAGTCATAGTGTAGGATGTCGAGAATTTTATGAAAAAAAAGTCATAGTATAGTATGTCGTAAATTTTATGAAAAAAATTCATAGTATTGTATGATGAAAATTTTATGAAAAAAAAGTCATAAGATTGCACGTCGAAAATTTTATGAAAAAAAGTCATAGTATAGTATGTCGAACAAATTATAAAAAAAAGTCATAGAATAGTATGTCGAAAATTTAATGAAAAATTCATAGTATAGTATGTCGAAAATTTTATGAAAAAAAAGTCATAGTATAGTATGTCGAAAATTTTATGAAAATAAACTCATGGTATTGTATGGCGAAACTTTTCACATAAGAAAGTCATAGTATTGTACGTCGACAATTTCAGGAAAAGAAGTCATATCAAGCATGTCAAAAATGTTATGAAAAAAAAGTCATAGTGTAGTATGTCGAAAATGTTATGAAAAAAAAGTCATAGTATGGTATGTCGAAAATTTTATGAAAAAAAAGTCATGGTATTGTATGTCGAAAATTTTATGAGAAAAAAATTCATAGGATTGCACGTCGAAAATTTTATGAAAAAAAGTCATAGTATAGTATGTTGAAAATTTTCACGAAAAAAACTCATAATTTTGCATGTCGAAATTTTATGTAAAAAAAATCATAGTATTGTATATCGAAAATTGTATGATATAAAGTCATTGTATTGCAAGTCGAAAAGTTTTTCCGAAAAAAAGTCCTAGTATAGTATGTCGAAAATGTTTTGAAAAAAAAGTCATATTATAGTATGTCGAAAATTTCACGAAAAAAAAGTCATAGTATAGTATGTCGAAATTTTATGAAAAAAAAGTCACAGTATAGTATGTCGAAAATTTCAGGTAAAAAAGTCATGGTATAGTATGTCCAGAATTTTATGAAAAAAAAATCATACTATAGTATGTCGAAAATTTTATGAAAAAAAAGTCATAGTATTGTATGTCGAAAATGTGATGAAAAAATGTAGTAGTATTGTATGTCAAAAATTTTCGCGGAAAAAAAGACATAGTATAGTATGTCGAACATTTTATAAAAAAAAGTCATAGTATAGTATGTCGAAAATTTAAGGAAAAAAAGTTATAGTATAGTATGTCGAAAACTTTTTCCAGAAAAAAAGTCATAGTATTTTATGTCGAAAACTTTTTCCAGAAAAAAAGTCATAGTATTGTATTTCGAAAATTGTATGAAAAAAAAGTCATAGTATTGCATGTCGAAAATGTTATGAAAAAAATTCATAGTATTGCTTGTCGAAATTTTTATGAAAAAAATTCATAGTATTGTATGATGAAAATTTTATAAAAAAAAGTCATAGTATTTAATGGCGACAATTTCACGAAAAAAAAGTCATAGTATTGTATGTTGAAACTTTTCACAAAAAAAAGTCATAGTATAGTCTGTCGAAAATGTTATGAAAAAATAGTCATAGTGTAGGATGTCGAGAATTTTATGAAAAAAAAATCATAGTATAGTATGTCGAAAACTTTTCCCGGAAAAAAAGTTATATTATTGTATGTCGAAAATTGTATGAAAAAAAAATCATAGTATTGCATGTCGAAAATTTTATGAAAAAAAGTCATAGTATTGCATGTCGAAAATTTTATGAAAAAAAGTCATAGTATTGTATGTCGAAAATTTTATGAAAAAAAGTCATAGTATTGTATGATGAAAATTTTATGAAAAAAAAGTCATAAGATTGCACGTCAAAAATTTTATGAAAAAAAGTCATAGTATGGTATGTCAAAAATTTTCCCGAAAAAAAAATTATTGTATTGTATGTCGACAATTTCACGAAAAAAAAGTCATTGTTAAGTATGTCGAAATTTTTTTGAAAAAAAGTCATAGTATAGTATTTCGAAAATGTTTAAAAAAAATTCATAGTATTGTATGTCGAAACTTTTCACAAAAAAAAGTCATAGTATAGTCTGTCGAAAATTTTAAGTAAAAAAAGTCATAGTATTGTATGTCGAATATTTTATGAAAAAAATTCATAGTATAGTATGTCGAAAATTTTATGAAAGAAATTCATAATTTAGTATATTTAAAATTTTATGAAGAAAACAAGTCACAGTATAGAATGTGGAAAATTTTAGGAAAAAAAGTCATAGTATAGTTTGTAAAAAAAATATGAAAAAATAGTCAGTGTAGTATGTCGAAACTTTTCATGAAAAAAAGTCATAGTATTGCATGTCGAAATTTTATGTGAAAATAGTCATAGTTTAGTATGTCGAAAATTTTATTAAGAAAAAGTCACAGTATAGTTTGTCGAAAATTTAAGGAAAAAAAGTCATAGTATAGTTTGTCGAAAATTTTATGAAAAAATAGTCATAGTGTAGGATGTCGAAAATTTTATGAAAAAAAGTCATAGTATTGTATGATGAAAATTTTATGAAAAAAAAGTCATAGTATTTAATTGCGACAAATTCACGAAAAAAAAGTCATAGTATAGTATGTCGAAAACTTTTTCCGGAAAAAAAGTCATAGTATTGTATTTCGAAAATTGTATGAAAAAAAGTCATAGTATTGCATGTCGAAAAATTTATGGAAAAAAGTCATAGTATTGCATGTCGAAAATTTTATGAAAAAAAGTCATAGTATTTAATGTCGACAATTTCACGAAAAAAAAGTCACAGTATAGTGTGTCGAAATTTTTTGAAAAAAAGTCATAGTATAGTATTTCGAAAATGTTTAAAAAAAATTCACAGTTTTGTATGTCGAACCTTTTCACAAAAAAAAGTCATAGTATAGTATGCCGAAAATTTTATGAAAGAAATTCATAATTTAGTATATCTAAAATGTTATGAAGAAAACAGGTCACATTATAGAATGTCGAAAATTTTAGGAAAAAAAGTCATTGTATAGTTTATAAAAAAAATATGAAAAAATAGTCAGTGTAGTATGTCGAAACTTTTCATAAAAAAAAGTCATAGTATAGTGTGTCGAAAAGTTTCATAAAAAAAAATTCATAGTATTGCATGTCGAAATTTTATGTAAAAATAGTCATAGTATTGTTTGTTGAAAATTTTATGAAAAAAAAGTCATAGTATTGCATGTCGAAAATTGTATGAAAAAAAAGTCATAGTATAGTATGTCGAAATTTTTTTGAAAAAAAGACATAGTATTGCTTGTCGAAAATTTTATTGAAAAAAAGTCATAGTATAGGTTGCCGAAAATGTTATGAAAAATTGTCATATGTGTAGGATGTTGAGAATTTTATGAAAAAAAAGTCACAGTATAGTATGTCGATAATTTTATGAAAAAAAAGTCATAGTATAGTATGTCGAAAATGTTATGAAAAAAAAGTCATAGTATAGTATGTCGAAATTTTTTTCCGGAAAAAAAGTCATAGTATTGTATTACGAAAATTCTATGAAAAAAAGTCATAGTATTGCATGTCGAAAAATTTATGAAAAAAAGTCATAGTATTGCATGTGGAAAATTGTATGAAAAAAAGTCATAGTATTTAATAGCGACAATTTCAAGAAAAAAAAGTCATAGTATAGTATGTCGAAATTTTTTTGAAAAAAGTCATAGTATAGTATTTCGAAAATGTTTAAAAAAGTCACAGTATTGTATGTCGAAACTTTTCACAAAAAAAAGTCATTGTATAGTCTGTCGAAAATTTGAAGTAAAAAAAGTCATAGTATTGTATGTCGAAAATTTTATGAAAAAAAGTCATAGTATAGTATGTCGAAAATTTTATGAAAGAAATTCATAATTTAGTATATCTAAAATGTTATGAAGAAAACAAATCACAGTATAGAATTTCGAAAATTTAAGGAAAAAAATTTATAGTATAGTTTGTAAAAAAAAATATGAAAAAATAGTCATTGTAGTATGTCGAAACTTTTCATGAAAAAAAGTCATAGTATAGTATGTCGAAAAGTTTCATAAAAAAAAGTCATAGTATGGTATTTCGAAAATTGTATGAAAAAAAGTCACAGTATTGCATGTCGAAAAATTTATGAAAAAAAGTCATAGTATAGTTTGTCGAAAATTTTTTCCATAAAAAAAGTCATAGTATTGTATGTCGAAAATTGTATGAAAAAATATTCATAGTGTAGGATGTCGAAAACTTTATGAAAAAAAAGTGATAGTATTGTATGATGAAAATTTTATGAAAAAAAAGTCATAGTATTTAATGGCGACAATTTCACGAAAAAAAAGTCATGGTATTGTATGTCGAAAATTTTATGAAAAAAAAGTCATATTATTGTATGATGAAAATTTTATGAAAAAAAAGTCATAGTATTTAATGGCGACAATTTCACGAAAAAAAAGTCATAGTATTGTATGTCGAAAATTTTATGAAAAAAAAGTCACAGTATAGTATGTCGAAAATTTAAGGAAAAAAAGTCATAGTATAGTTTGTCGAAACTTTTCACAAAAAAAAGTCATAGTATAGTATGTCGAAAATTTTATGAAAAAAAAGTCATAGTACAGTATCTCAAAAACTTTATGAAAAAAAGTCATAGTATTGCATATCGAAAATTTTATGAAAAAAAGTCATAGTATTGCATATCGAAAATTTTATGAAAAAAAGTCATAGTATTTAATGGCGACAATTTCACGAAAAAAAAGTCATAGTATAGTATGTCGAAATTTTTTTGAAAAAAAGTCATAGTATAGTATTTCGAAAATGTTTAAAAAAAAGTCACAGTATTGTATGTCGAAACTTTTCACCAAAAAAAGTCATAGTATAGTATGTCGAGAACTTTATGAAAAAAAGTCACAGTATAGAATGTCGAAAATTTAAGGAAAAAAAGTCATAGTATAGTTTGTCGAAAATTTTATGAAAAAATAGTGTTAGTGTAGGATGTCGAAAAATTTTATGAAAAAAAAGTCATAGTATAGTATGTCGAAAATTTTATGAAAAAAAATTTATAGTATAGTATGTCGAAAACTTTCCCCGGAAAAAAAGTCATAGTATAGTATGTCAAAAATGTTATGAAAAAAAAGTCATAGTATAGTATGTCGAAAACTTTTTCCAGAAAAAAAGTCATAGTATTGTATGTCGAAAATTGTATGAAAAAAAAATCATAGTATTGTATGTCGAAAATTTTATGAAAAAAAAGTCATAGTATTGTATGTCGAAAAATTTATGAAAAAAAGTCATAGTATTTAATGGCGACAATTTCACGAAAAAAATATCATAGTATTGTATGTCGAAAATGTTATGAAAAAAAAGTCATAGTATTGTATGATGAAAATTTTATGAAAAAAAAGTCATAGTATTTAATGGCGACAATTTCACGAAAAAAAAGTCATAGTATTGTACGTCGAAAATTTTATGAAAAAAAAGTCATAGTATAGTATGTCGAGAACTTTATGAAAAATAGTCACAGTATAGTATGTCAAAAAAATTTAATGAAAAAAAAGTCATAGTATAGAATGTCGAAAACTTTATTAAAAAAAAGTCATAGTATAGTATGTCTAAAACTTTTTCCGGAAAAAAGTCATAGTATTGTATTTCGAAAATTGTATGAAAAAAAGTCATAGTATTGCATGTCGAGAAATTTATGAAAAAAAGTCATAGTATTTAATGGCGACAATTTCACGAAAAAAAAGTCATAGTATAGTATGTCGAAATTTTTTTGAAAAAAAGTCATAGTATAGTATTTCAAAAATGTTTAAAAAAAAGTCACAGAATTGTATGTCGAAACATTTCACCAAAAAGAGTCATAGTATAGTATATCGAGAACTTTATGAAAAAAAGTCACAGTATAGAATGTCGAAAATTTAAGGATAAAAAGTCATAGTATAGTTTTTCGAAAATTTTATGAAAAAATAGTGTTAGTGTCGGATGTCGAAAATTTTATGAAAAAAAAGTTATAGTATAGTATGTAGAAAACTTTCACTGGAAAAAAAGTCATAGTATTGTATGTCGAAAATTGTATGAAAAAAAAGTCATAGTATTGTATGTCGAAAATTTTACGAAAAAAAGTCACAGTATTGCATGTCGAAAATTTTATAAAAAAAAGTCATAGTATAGTATGTCGAAAACTTTATGAAAAAAAAGTCATAGTATAGTATGTCGAAAACTTTTTCCGGAAAAAAAGTCATAGTATTGTATTTCAAAAATTGTATGAAAAAAATCATAGTATTGAATGTCGAAAAATTTATGAAAAAAAGTCATAGTATAGTTTGTCGAAAATTTTATGAAAAAAAAGTCATAGTATAGTATGTAAAAAATGTTATGAAAAAAAAGTCATAGTATAGTATGTCGAACATTTTATGAAAAAAAGTCATAGTATAGTTTGTCGAAAATTTAAGGAATAAAAGTCATAGTATAGTTTGTCGAAAATTTTACGAAAAAAAAGTCATAGTATAGTATGTCAAATTTTATGAAAAAAAAGTCATAGTATAGTATGTCGAAAACTTTTTCCAGAAAAAAAGTCATAGTATTGTATCTCGAAAATTGTATGAAAAAATAATCATAGTATTGTATATCGAAAATTCTATGAAAAAAAGGTCATAGTATTGTATGATGAAAATTTTATGAAAAAAAAGTCATAGTATTTAATGGCGACAATTTCACGAAAAAAAAGTCATAGTATTTTATGTCGAAACTTTTCACCAAAAAAAGTCATAGTATTGTATGTCGAAAATTGTATGAAAAAAAAGTCATAGTATAGTAAGTCGAATTTTTTTTGAAAAAAAGTCATAGAATAGTATGTTGAAAATGTTATGAAAAAAAAGTCATAGTGTAGGATGTCGAGAATTTTATGAAGAAAAAGTCATAGTATAGTATGTCGTAAATTTTATGAAAAAAATTCATAGTATTGTATGATGAAAATTTTATGAAAAAAAAGTCATAAGATTGCACGTCGAAAATTTTATGAAAAAAAGTCATAGTATAGTATGTCGAACAAATTATAAAAAAAAGTCATAGAATAGTATGTCGAAAATTTAATGAAAAATTCATAGTATAGTATGTCGAAAATTTTATGAAAAAAAAGTCATAGTATAGTATGTCGAAAATTTTATGAAAATAAACTCATGGTATTGTATGGCGAAACTTTTCACATAAGAAAGTCATAGTATTGTACGTCGACAATTTCAGGAAAAGAAGTCATATCAAGCATGTCAAAAATGTTATGAAAAAAAAGTCATAGTGTAGTATGTCGAAAATGTTATGAAAAAAAAGTCATAGTATGGTATGTCGAAAATTTTATGAAAAAAAAGTCATGGTATTGTATGTCGAAAATTTTATGAGAAAAAAATTCATAGGATTGCACGTCGAAAATTTTATGAAAAAAAGTCATAGTATAGTATGTTGAAAATTTTCACGAAAAAAACTCATAATTTTGCATGTCGAAATTTTATGTAAAAAAAATCATAGTATTGTATATCGAAAATTGTATGAGATAAAGTCATTGTATTGCAAGTCGAAAAGTTTTTCCGAAAAAAAGTCCTAGTATAGTATGTCGAAAATGTTTTGAAAAAAAAGTCATATTATAGTATGTCGAAAATTTCACGAAAAAAAAGTCATAGTATAGTATGTCGAAATTTTATGAAAAAAAAGTCACAGTATAGTATGTCGAAAATTTCAGGTAAAAAAGTCATGGTATAGTATGTCCAGAATTTTATGAAAAAAAAATCATACTATAGTATGTCGAAAATTTTATGAAAAAAAAGTCATAGTATTGTATGTCGAAAATGTGATGAAAAAATGTAGTAGTATTGTATGTCAAAAATTTTCGCGGAAAAAAAGACATAGTATAGTATGTCGAACATTTTATAAAAAAAAGTCATAGTATAGTATGTCGAAAATTTAAGGAAAAAAAGTTATAGTATAGTATGTCGAAAACTTTTTCCAGAAAAAAAGTCATAGTATTTTATGTCGAAAACTTTTTCCAGAAAAAAAGTCATAGTATTGTATTTCGAAAATTGTATGAAAAAAAAGTCATAGTATTGCATGTCGAAAATGTTATGAAAAAAATTCATAGTATTGCTTGTCGAAATTTTTATGAAAAAAATTCATAGTATTGTATGATGAAAATTTTATAAAAAAAAGTCATAGTATTTAATGGCGACAATTTCACGAAAAAAAAGTCATAGTATAGTATGTCGAAATTTTTTTGAAAAAAAGTCATAGTATAGTATTTCGAAAATGTTTAAAAAAAAGTCACAGTATTGTATGTCGAAACTTTTCACCAAAAAAAGTCATAGTATAGTATGTCGAGAACTTTATGAAAAAAAGTCACAGTATAGAATGTCGAAAATTTAAGGAAAAAAAGTCATAGTATAGTTTGTCGAAAATTTTATGAAAAAATAGTGTTAGTGTAGGATGTCGAAAAATTTTATGAAAAAAAAGTCATAGTATAGTATGTCGAAAATTTTATGAAAAAAAATTTATAGTATAGTATGTCGAAAACTTTCCCCGGAAAAAAAGTCATAGTATAGTATGTCAAAAATGTTATGAAAAAAAAGTCATAGTATAGTATGTCGAAAACTTTTTCCAGAAAAAAAGTCATAGTATTGTATGTCGAAAATTGTATGAAAAAAAAATCATAGTATTGTATGTCGAAAATTCTATGAAAAAAAAGTCATAGTATTGTATGATGAAAATTTTATGAAAAAAAAGTCATAGTATTTAATGGCGACAATTTCACGAAAAAAAAAGTCATAGTATTGTATGTCGAAATTTTATGAAAAAAAACTCTTAGTATTGTATGATGAAAATTTTATGAAAAAAAAGTCATAGTATTTAATGGCGACAATTTCACGAAAAAAAAGTCATAGTATTGTACGTCGAAAATTTTATGAAAAAAAAGTCATAGTATAGTATGTCGAGAACTTTATGAAAAAAAGTCACAGTATAGTATGTCAAAAAAATTTAATGAAAAAAAAGTCATAGTATTGTATGTCGAAAACTTTATGAAAAAAAAGTCATAGTATAGTATGTCGAAAACTTTTTCCGGAAAAAAAGTCATAGTATTGTATTTCGAAAATTGTATGAAAAAAAGTCATAGTATTGCATGTGGAAAAATTTATGAAAAAAAGTCATAGTATTTAATGGCGACAATTTCACGAAAAAAAAGTCATAGTATAGTATGTCGAAATTTTTTTGAAAAAAAGTCATAGTATAGTATTTCAAAAATGTTTAAAAAAAAGTCACAGAATTGTATGTCGAAACATTTCACCAAAAAGAGTCATAGTATAGTATATCGAGAACTTTATGAAAAAAAGTCACAGTATAGAATGTCGAAAATTTAAGGATAAAAAGTCATAGTATAGTTTTTTGAAAATTTTATGAAAAAATAGTGTTAGTGTCGGATGTCGAAAATTTTATGAAAAAAAAGTTATAGTATAGTATGTCGAAAACTTTCCCCGGAAAAAAAGTCATAGTATTGTATGTCGAAAATTGTATGAAAAAAAAGTCATAGTATTGTATGTCGAAAATTTTATGAAAAAAACATCATAGTATTATTGCATGTCGAAAATTTTATAAAAAAAAGTCATAGTATAGTATGTCGAAAACTTTATGAAAAAAAAGTCATAGTATAGTATGTCGAAAACTTTTTCCGGAAAAAAAGTCATAGTATTGTATTTCAAAAATTGTATGAAAAAAAGTCATAGTATTGCATGTGGAAAAATTTATGAAAAAAAGTCATAGTATAGTTTGTCGAAAATTTTATGAAAAAAAAGTCATAGTATAGTAAGTAAAAAATGTTATGAAAAAAAAGTCATAGTATAGTATGTCGAACATTTTATGAAAAAAAGTCATAGTATAGTTTGTCGAAAATTTAAGGAATAAAAGTCATAGTATAGTTTGTCGAAAATTTTACGAAAAAAAAAAATAGTATAGTATGTCAAATTTTATGAAAAAAAAGTCATAGTATAGTATGTCGAAAACTTTTTCCAGAAAAAAAGTCATAGTATTGTATCTCGAAAATTGTATGAAAAAATAATCATAGTATTGTATATCGAAAATTCTATGAAAAAAAGGTCATAGTATTGTATGATGAAAATTTTATGAAAAAAAAGTCATAGTATTTAATGGCGACAATTTCACGAAAAAAAAGTCATAGTATTTTATGTCGAAACTTTTCACCAAAAAAAGTCATAGTATTGTATGTCGAAAATTGTATGAAAAAAAAGTCATAGTATAGTAAGTCGAATTTTTTTTGAAAAAAAGTCATAGAATAGTATGTTGAAAATGTTATGAAAAAAAAGTCATAGTGTAGGATGTCGAGAATTTTATGAAAAAAAAGTCATAGTATAGTATGTCGTAAATTTTATGAAAAAAATTCATAGTATTGTATGATGAAAATTTTATGAAAAAAAAGTCATAAGATTGCACGTCGAAAATTTTATGAAAAAAAGTCATAGTATAGTATGTCGAACAAATTATAAAAAAAAGTCATAGAATAGTATGTCGAAAATTTAATGAAAAATTCATAGTATAGTATGTCGAAAATTTTATGAAAAAAAAGTCATAGTATAGTATGTCGAAAATTTTATGAAAATAAACTCATGGTATTGTATGGCGAAACTTTTCACATAAGAAAGTCATAGTATTGTACGTCGACAATTTCAGGAAAAGAAGTCATATCAAGCATGTCAAAAATGTTATGAAAAAAAAGTCATAGTGTAGTATGTCGAAAATGTTATGAAAAAAAAGTCATAGTATGGTATGTCGAAAATTTTATGAAAAAAAAGTCATGGTATTGTATGTCGAAAATTTTATGAGAAAAAAATTCATAGGATTGCACGTCGAAAATTTTATGAAAAAAAGTCATAGTATAGTATGTTGAAAATTTTCACGAAAAAAACTCATAATTTTGCATGTCGAAATTTTATGTAAAAAAAATCATAGTATTGTATATCGAAAATTGTATGAGATAAAGTCATTGTATTGCAAGTCGAAAAGTTTTTCCGAAAAAAAGTCCTAGTATAGTATGTCGAAAATGTTTTGAAAAAAAAGTCATATTATAGTATGTCGAAAATTTCACGAAAAAAAAGTCATAGTATAGTATGTCGAAATTTTATGAAAAAAAAGTCACAGTATAGTATGTCGAAAATTTCAGGTAAAAAAGTCATGGTATAGTATGTCCAGAATTTTATGAAAAAAAAATCATACTATAGTATGTCGAAAATTTTATGAAAAAAAAGTCATAGTATTGTATGTCGAAAATGTGATGAAAAAATGTAGTAGTATTGTATGTCAAAAATTTTCGCGGAAAAAAAGACATAGTATAGTATGTCGAACATTTTATAAAAAAAAGTCATAGTATAGTATGTCGAAAATTTAAGGAAAAAAAGTTATAGTATAGTATGTCGAAAACTTTTTCCAGAAAAAAAGTCATAGTATTTTATGTCGAAAACTTTTTCCAGAAAAAAAGTCATAGTATTGTATTTCGAAAATTGTATGAAAAAAAAGTCATAGTATTGCATGTCGAAAATGTTATGAAAAAAATTCATAGTATTGCTTGTCGAAATTTTTATGAAAAAAATTCATAGTATTGTATGATGAAAATTTTATAAAAAAAAGTCATAGTATTTAATGGCGACAATTTCACGAAAAAAAAGTCATAGTATTGTATGTTGAAACTTTTCACAAAAAAAAGTCATAGTATAGTCTGTCGAAAATGTTATGAAAAAATAGTCATAGTGTAGGATGTCGAGAATTTTATGAAAAAAAAATCATAGTATAGTATGTCGAAAACTTTTCCCGGAAAAAAAGTTATATTATTGTATGTCGAAAATTGTATGAAAAAAAAATCATAGTATTGCATGTCGAAAATTTTATGAAAAAAAGTCATAGTATTGCATGTCGAAAATTTTATGAAAAAAAGTCATAGTATTGTATGTCGAAAATTTTATGAAAAAAAGTCATAGTATTGTATGATGAAAATTTTATGAAAAAAAAGTCATAAGATTGCACGTCAAAAATTTTATGAAAAAAAGTCATAGTATGGTATGTCAAAAATTTTCCCGAAAAAAAAATTATTGTATTGTATGTCGACAATTTCACGAAAAAAAAGTCATGGTTAAGTATGTCGAAATTTTTTTGAAAAAAAGTCATAGTATAGTATTTCGAAAATGTTTAAAAAAAATTCATAGTATTGTATGTCGAAACTTTTCACAAAAAAAAGTCATAGTATAGTCTGTCGAAAATTTTAAGTAAAAAAAGTCATAGTATTGTATGTCGAATATTTTATGAAAAAAATTCATAGTATAGTATGTCGAAAATTTTATGAAAGAAATTCATAATTTAGTATATTTAAAATTTTATGAAGAAAACAAGTCACAGTATAGAATGTGGAAAATTTTAGGAAAAAAAGTCATAGTATAGTTTGTAAAAAAAATATGAAAAAATAGTCAGTGTAGTATGTCGAAACTTTTCATGAAAAAAAGTCATAGTATTGCATGTCGAAATTTTATGTGAAAATAGTCATAGTTTAGTATGTCGAAAATTTTATTAAGAAAAAGTCACAGTATAGTTTGTCGAAAATTTAAGGAAAAAAAGTCATAGTATAGTTTGTCGAAAATTTTATGAAAAAATAGTCATAGTGTAGGATGTCGAAAATTTTATGAAAAAAAGTCATAGTATTGTATGATGAAAATTTTATGAAAAAAAAGTCATAGTATTTAATTGCGACAAATTCACGAAAAAAAAGTCATAGTATAGTATGTCGAAAACTTTTTCCGGAAAAAAAGTCATAGTATTGTATTTCGAAAATTGTATGAAAAAAAGTCATAGTATTGCATGTCGAAAAATTTCATGGAAATAAGTCATAGTATTGCATGTCGAAAATTTTATGAAAAAAAGTCATAGTATTTAATGTCGACAATTTCACGAAAAAAAAGTCATAGTATAGTGTGTCGAAATTTTTTGAAAAAAAGTCATAGTATAGTATTTCGAAAATGTTTAAAAAAAATTCACAGTTTTGTATGTCGAACCTTTTCACAAAAAAAAGTCATAGTATAGTATGCCGAAAATTTTATGAAAGAAATTCATAATTTAGTATATCTAAAATGTTATGAAGAAAACAGGTCACATTATAGAATGTCGAAAATTTTAGGAAAAAAAGTCATTGTATAGTTTATAAAAAAAATATGAAAAAATAGTCAGTGTAGTATGTCGAAACTTTTCATAAAAAAAAGTCATAGTATAGTGTGTCGAAAAGTTTCATAAAAAAAAAGTCATAGTATTGCATGTCGAAATTTTATGTAAAAATAGTCATAGTATTGTTTGTTGAAAATTTTATGAAAAAAAAGTCATAGTATTGCATGTCGAAAATTGTATGAAAAAAAAGTCATAGTATAGTATGTCGAAATTTTTTTGAAAAAAAGACATAGTATTGCTTGTCGAAAATTTTATTGAAAAAAAGTCATAGTATAGGTTGCCGAAAATGTTATGAAAAATTGTCATATGTGTAGGATGTTGAGAATTTTATGAAAAAAAAGTCACAGTATAGTATGTCGAAAATGTTATGAAAAAAAAGTCATAGTATAGTATGTCGAAATTTTTTTCCGGAAAAAAAGTCATAGTATTGTATTACGAAAATTCTATGAAAAAAAGTCATAGTATTGCATGTCGAAAAATTTATGAAAAAAAGTCATAGTATTGCATGTGGAAAATTGTATGAAAAAAAGTCATAGTATTTAATAGCGACAATTTCAAGAAAAAAAAGTCATAGTATAGCATGTCGAAATTTTTTTGAAAAAAGTCATAGTATAGTATTTCGAAAATGTTTAAAAAAGTCACAGTATTGTATGTCGAAACTTTTCACAAAAAAAAGTCATTGTATAGTCTGTCGAAAATTTGAAGTAAAAAAAGTCATAGTATTGTATGTCGAAAATTTTATGAAAAAAAGTCATAGTATAGTATGTCGAAAATTTTATGAAAGAAATTCATAATTTAGTATATCTAAAATGTTATGAAGAAAACAAATCACAGTATAGAATTTCGAAAATTTAAGGAAAAAAATTTATAGTATAGTTTGTAAAAAAAAATATGAAAAAATAGTCATTGTAGTATGTCGAAACTTTTCATGAAAAAAAGTCATAGTATAGTATGTCGAAAAGTTTCATAAAAAAAAGTCATAGTATTGCATGTCGAAATTTTATGTAAAAATAATCATAGTATTGTTTGTCGAAAATTTTATGAAAAAAAAGTCATAGTATTGCATGTCGAAAATTGTATGAAAAAAAAGTCATAGTATAGTATGTCGAAATTTTTTTGAAAAAAACTCATAGTATTGCATGTCGAAAATTTTATTGAAAAAAAATCATAGTATAGGTTGCCGAAAATGTTATGAAAAATTGTCAGTGTAGGATGTTGAGAATTTTATGAAAAAAAAGTCATGGTATAGTATGTCGAGAATTTTATGAAAAAAAAAGTCATAGTATGGTATGTCGAAAAATTTATGAAAAAAAGTCATAGTATTGCATGTCGAAAATTGTATGAAAAAAAGTCATAGTATTTAATAGCGACAATTTCAGGAAAAAAAAGTCATAGTATAGTATGTCGAAATTTTTTTGAAAAAAGTCATAGTATAGTATTTCGAAAATGTTTAAAAAAGTCATAGTATTGTATGTCGAAACTTTTCACAAAAAAAAGTCATAGTATAGTCTGTCGAAAATTTTAAGTAAAAAAAGTCATAGTATTGTATGTCGAAAATTTTATGAAAAAAAGTCATAGTATAGTATGTCGAAAATTTTATGAAAGAAATTCATAATTTAGTATATCTAAAATGTTATGAAGAAAACAAATCACAGTATACAATTTCGAAAATTTATGGAAAAAAATTTATAGTATTGTATGTCGAAAATTTTATGAAAAAAAAGTCATATTATAGTATGTCGAAAATTTTATGAAGAAAACAAGTCACAGTATAGAATGTCAAAAATGTAATGAAAAAAAGTCATAGTATAGTTTGTAAAAAATGTTATGAAAAAATAATCATAGTGTAGTATGTCGAAACTTATATGAAAAAAAGTCATATTATAGTATGTCGAAACTTTTCATGAAAAAAAGTCATATTATAGTGTGTTGAAAATGTTCATAAAATAAAAGTCATAGTATTACGTGTCGAAATTTTATATAAAAATTGTCATAGTATTGTTTTTCGGAAATGTTATGAAAAAAAAGTCATAGTATTGCATGTCGAAAATTTTATGAAAAAAGTCATATTATTGTATGTCGAAATTTTTATGAAAAAAAATCATAGGATTGCATGTCGAAATTTTTATTAAAAAAAAACATAGTATAGTATGTCGAAAATTTTTCACGAAAAAAAAGTCATGTATAGTATGTCGAAGAATTTCATGGAAAAAAAAATTATTGTATTGTATGTCGACAATTTCACGAAAAAAAAGTCATAGTATAGTATGTCGAACATTTTATGAAAAAAAAGTCATAGAATAGTATGTCGAAAATTTAATGAAAAAAGTCATAGTATAGTATGTCGAAAAATTTATGAAAAAAAGGTCATAGTATAGGATGTCGAAAATTTTTTGAAAAAAAGTCATGGTATTGTATGTCGAAACTTTTCACAAAAAAAAGTCATAGTATTGTATGTCAACAATTTCAGGAAAAAAAGTCATAAAATAGTATGTCGAAAATTTTCATGAAAAAAAAATCATAGTACTGCATGTCGAAATTTTATGTTAAAAAAGTCATAGTATTGTATGTCGAAAACTGTATGAAAAAAAAGTCATAGTATTGCATGTCAAAAAATTTATGAAAAAAAAGTCATAGTATAGTATATCGAAAACTTTTTCCGAAAAAAAAGTCCTAGTATAGTATGTCGAAAATGTTAAGAAAAAAAATTAATAGTATAGTATGTCAACATTTTTTTGAAAAAAGAGTCATATTATTGTATATCGAAAAATTTATGAAAAAGAGTCATAGGATTGCTTGTCGAAAATTTTATGAAAAAAATCATAGTATAGTATGACGAAAATTTTAACGAAAAAGAAGTCATAGTATAGTAGGTCGAAAATGTTATGAAAAAAAAAGTCATAGTATTGTATGTCGACAATTTCATGAAAAAAAGACATAGAATAGTATTTAGAAATTTTATGAAAAAAAAGACAGAATAGTATGTCGAAAATTTTATGAAAAAAAGTCATAGTATTGTATGTCGAAAATTTTCAATAAAAAAAAAGTCATAGTATAGTATGTCGAAAATTTCATGGAAAAGAAAATCATTGTATTGTATGTCGACAATTTCACGAAAAAAAGTCATAGTATAAGTATGTCGAACATTTTATGAAAAAAAAGTCATAGTATAGTATGTCGAAAATTTTATGAAAAAAAAGTCATAGTATAGTATGTCAAAAACTTTTTCCGAAAAAAAAAGTCATAGTATAGTATTTCGAAAATGTTATGAAAAAAAGTCACGGTATTGTATATCGAAAATTTTATGAAAGAAATTCATAATTTTTGAATGTCTAAAATTTTATGAAAAACAAGACACAGTATAGAATGTCGAAAATTTAAAGAAAAAAAGTCACAGTATAGTATGTCGAAAAATGATATGAAAGAAAGTCATAGTATAGTATGTCGAAAATTTTGTGAAAAAAAGGTCATAGGATTGCATGTCGAAAATTTTATGAAAAAAAAGTCATAGGATTGCATGTCGAAAATTTTATGAAAAAAAGTTATAGTATAGTATGTCGAAAATTTTCACGAAAAAAAAGTCCTAGTATAGTATGTCGAAAATGTATTGAAAAAAAAGTCATAGTATTGTATGTCGAAAAATGATATGAAAGAAAGTCATAGTATAGTATGTCGAAAATTTTATGAAAAAAAGGTCATAGTATTGTATGTCGAAAGTTTTATGAAAAAAAAGTCATAGGATTGCATGTCGAAAATTTTATGAAAAAAAGTGATAGTATAGTTTGTCGAAAATTTTCACGAAAAAAAAGTCCTAGTATAGTATGTCGAAAATTTATTGAAAAAAAAGTCATAGTATTGTATGTCGAAACTTTTAACAAAAAAAGTCATAGTATAGTATGTCGAAAATTTTCATGAAAAAAAAGTCATAGTATAGTATGTCGAAAATGTTATGAAAAAGTAATAGTATTGTATGTCGAAAATGTTATGAAAAAAAGTCATAGTATAGTGTGTCGAAAAATGTTATGAAAAAAGTCATAGTATAGTATGTCGAAAATTTTATGAAAAAAAATCATAATTTAGTATGTCGAAAATTTTATGAAAAAAGTCATAGTAATACTATTCTATGACTTATCATAACATTTTAGACGTATTGTTATGAAAAAAAGTCATAGTATAGTATGTTGAAAATTTTATGAAAAAAAGTCATAGTATAGTATGTCGAAAATTTTATAAAAAAGTCATAGTATAGTATGTCAAATTTTATGAAAAGGAAGTCATAGTATTGTATGTCGACAATTTCACGAAAAAAAAAGTCATAGTATAGTATGTCGAACATTTTATGAAAAAAAAGTCATAGTATAATATGTCGAAAAGTTTATGTAAAAAAAAGTCATTATTGCATGTCGAAAATGTTCTCAAAAAAAAAGTCATAGTCGAGTATGTCGAAAATTTTAACGATAAAAAGGTCGTAGTATAGTATGTCGAAAATGTTATGAAAAGGAAGTCATAGTATTGTATGTCGACAATTTCACGAAAAAAAGTCATAGTATAGTATGTCGAACATTTTATGAAAAAAAATTCATAGTATAATATGTCGAAAAGTTTATGTAAAAAAAAGTCATTATTGCATGTCGAAAATGTTCTCAAAAAAAAAGTCATAGCCGAGTATGTCGAAAATTTTAACGATAAGAAGGTCGTAGTATAGTATGTCGAAAATGTTTTGAAAAAAAATTCATAGTATTGTATGTCGACAATTTCACAAAAAAAAAGTCATAGTTTAGTCTGTCGAAAATGTTATGTAAAAAAATTCATACAATTGCATGTCGAAAATGTTCACGAAAAAAAAGTCATAGTATTGTATGTCGAAATTTTCATGAAAAAAATGTCATAGTATAGTGTGTCAAAAATTTTATTAAAAAAAAGTCATGCTATAGTATGTCGAAAATTTTCATGAAAAAAAAGTCATAGTATAGTATGTCGAAAATTTTATGAAAAAGTCATAGTATAGTATGTCGAAAATTTTATGAAAAAAAGTCCTAGTATAGTATGTCAAAAATGTATTGAAAAAAAAGTCATAGTATTGTATGTCGAAACTTTTAACAAAAAAAGTCATAGTATAGTATGTAGAATATTTTATGAAAAAAAAGTCATAGGATTGCAAGTCGAAAATTTTATGAAAAAAAGTCAGAGCATAGTATGTCGAAACTTTTCACAAAGAAAAGTCACAGTATAATCTGTCGAAATTTTTTTGAAAAAATGTCATAGTTTTGTATATCGAAAATTTTATGAAAGAAATTCATAATTTTGAATGTCTAAAATTTTATGAAAAACAAGAAACAGTATAGAATGTCGAAAATTTATAGAAAAAAAGTCACAGTATAGTATGTCGAAAAATGATATGAAAGAAAGTCATAGTATAGTATGTCGAAAATTTTATGAAAAAAAGGTAATAGTATTGTATGTCGAAAGTTTTATGAAAAAAAAGTCATAGGATTGCATGTCGAAAATTTTATGAAAAAAAGTGATAGTATAGTATGTCGAAAATTTTCACGAAAAAAAAGTCCTAGTATAGTATGTCGAAAATTTATTGAAAAAAAAGTCATAGTATTGTATGTCGAAACTTTTAACAAAAACAGTGATAGTATAGTATGTCGAAAATTTTCATGAAAAAAAAGTCATAGTATAGTATGTCGAAAATGTTATGAAAAAAGTCATAGTATAGTATGTTGAAAATTTTATGAAAAAAAGTCATAGTATAGTATGTCGAAAATTTTATGAAAAAGTCATAGTATTGTATGTCGAAAATGTTATGAAAAAAAGTCATAGTATAGTGTGTCGAAAAATGTTATGAAAAAAGTCATAGTATAGTATGTCGAAAATTTTATGAAAAAAAATCATAATTTAGTATGTCGAAAATTTTATGAAAAAATTCATAGTAATACTATTCTATGACTTATCATAACATTTTAGACGTATTGTTATGAAAAAAAGTCATAGTATAGTATGTTGAAAATTTTATGAAAAAAAGTCATAGTATAGTATGTCGAAAATTTTATAAAAAAGTCATAGTATAGTATGTCAAATTTTATGAAAAGGAAGTCATAGTATTGTATGTCGACAATTTCACGAAAAAAAAGTCATAGTATAGTATGTCGAACATTTTATGAAAAAAAAGTCATAGTATAATATGTCGAAAAGTTTATGTAAAAAAAAGTCATTATTGCATGTCGAAAATGTTCTCAAAAAAAAAGTCATAGTCGAGTATGTCGACAATTTCACGAAAAAAAAGTCATAGTTTAGTCTGTCGAAAATGTTATGTAAAAAAAGTCATACAATTGCATGTCGAAAATGTTCACGAAAAAAAAGTCATAGTATTGTATTTCGAAATTTTCATGAAAAAAATGTCATAGTATAGTATTTCGAAAATTTTATGAAAAAAGTCATAGTATAGTATGTCGAAAATTTTATGAAAAAAAGTCATAGTATAATATGTCGAAAATCTTCCTGAAAAAAAAGTCATAGTATAGTATGTCAATTTTATGAAAAAAGTCATAGTATAGTATGTTGAAAATTTTATGAAAAAAATTAATAATTTAGTATGTCTAAAATGTTATGAAAAAATTCATAGTAATACTCTTCTATGACTTTTTTCATAAAATTTTAGACATATTGTTATGAAAAAAAGTCATAGTATTGTATGTCGAAAATTTTCATGAAAAAAAAGTATAGTAAAGTATGTCGAAAATCTTCCTGAAAAAAAAGTCATAGTATAGTATGTCGAAAATTTTATGAAAAAAAGTCATAGTATAGTATCTCGAAAATTTTATTGAAAAAGTCATAGTATAGTATGTCGGAAATTTTATGAAAAAAAGTCATAGTATAGTATGTCGAAAATTTCCAGGAAAATAAAGTCATAGTATAATATGTCGAAAATTTTATGTAAAAAAGTCATAGTATTGTATATTGAAAATGTTATGAAAAAAAGCCATAGTTTTGCATGTCTAAAATTTTATGAAAAAAAAGTCATTGTATAGTATGTCGAAAACTTTTTCCGAAAAAAAAGTCATAGTATAGTATGTCGAAAGTTTTATGAAAAAAAGTCATAGTATTGTATGTCGAAAATTTTCACGAAAAAAAAGTCATAGTATAGTATGTCGAAAAGAATCATAGTATAGTATGTTTGATAAAAATGAAAGTATAGTATGTCGAAAAAAAGTAATAAAAATGGCATAGTACACTATGTTGAAAAAAAACCAAAATGCAATAGTAAAGGATGTCACAAAAAGTCATACAGTAGTATACTGTGTTGAAAAAAGTCATAAAAAAGTCAAAGTATAGTATGTCGGAAATGTAATAAAAAAGTCATAGTATGCTATGTTATAAAAAATCATAAAAAAGTCATAGTATACTATGTCAAATAAAGTCATAGTATAGTATGTCAAATAAAAGTCGTGAAAATGTCATAGTACAGTATAATGAAAAAAAATATAAAAAGTAATCGTAAAGGATGTCGCAAAAAGTCATAGTATAATATGTTGAAAAAAGACATAAAAAAGTCATAATATAGTATGTCGAAAAAAATCATAGAATAGTATTTTGGATTAAAGTCAAAGTATAGTATGTTGGAAAAAATCATTTAAAAGTTAATTTTTTGGCCACTTGACAAGACAGTCTGTCCAATATCTTTCTTTGGTAAAAAAAAAATGGGGAATGAATAAACACATAGCTATAGTACGCTATAGTTGACCTGATTACCGAGAGGCATTTCTGTTATTTAGCTTACCATTGATATAAATGGTCAACACCTGTCAAGATAATGCAATACAGTTAGACAGCACCATACATCCTCCAAAATGAATATAAAGTTGAATCAACACCTGTCTAAAACAGTTTCAACAACAATTGAACATTATAATCCTCATGAAGGTAAGATTTTTGCAGGACTGTTGTATTAGTTTAAGCTATGTGTGGTGTCCATTGTTAGATGCATGACTTTCTGCATGCCTCTGGTTGTTATGCTCCACTGACAAACGGCACCTTAGCCACTTTATTTAAAGGTCACCTATTATGCAAAATGCACTTTTCCATGTCTTATAAACATCAATATCTGTCCCCAGTGTGTCTAGAGACCACCGAAGTATCTGAAAGACCATCCTCTCTCTTTTTCTCCTGCTCCATCTCTCGGAAAATGTGTCAGAAGTGGCGCTGTTCGTAATTCCTGCCACTCCTGACGTCAAAAGGGCCATTCGAGCCATATATGGCTTTCAGCTTTCTACAGCAACACAACAGCTACCCTCCCTCCTTACCCTGCTAGGTGAGCCCGCCCTCCTCGCTGCTCGCTGTTTTCCTCGGTATAATCACAGACCTGCTAACAGGACAAGCAAAGCATGCTACTACTTCTGTTAGTCTGCAAGAACCAGCACAAAGGTCTTCATGTCCTCCCATCATCTGAGGACGTGAAGACCCAGTGAATACACTTTATCTTTTAGCTGTTTTAGGTGATTTTTGACTGAAATGTCCTCACAGCAACAGTAAAACACACGGGTCAGTAGGCTACAGGATTCACTGCAAACTGAAGCTCAGGATGGATCCGTACCGGCTGTCTGGGACCCAACTTCAAACCTGGAAGCTGTAAGTTGGTCACGTTTATGTTTTTTTAGCTTCTGTTTATTTAGCAGACTGTTTGCCTGTTAGCGTTAGCATGTTGCGCGGCTAACGCCGCTAGCTTTCAGTGGCTCCACCGGGGCTTTGTTTACATGCAAACCTTCTGCTCTGATGTGTCTGTCTGCGTTACAGATATGTTGAGAGTGTGTAGATTTACTCCACAGACTGTCCTGAAGGAGCTCATGTGAAAAACAAACAGTCAAACTGTACGAATTTGTGACGGATTACCGGAGTTATAGTGGGCGAACGAGCAGGGAGAGAGAGAGAGATGCCGTGAACTCAGAGCAGATAGCTGTTGATCAGAGGAGTCTCTGTAACGTTACTTCCCTCTTAGAGCTATTAAAAGACATTACAACGTGAATACTGGCAGCTTCTTTGTTGTCTTGGGCTAAATAATACATAAAGGTTTACTAAAGTCTAAGCTTCTAGGTCTAGCTTTTGATACAGACAACACAAGTTACACTCCAAGTCAAAAGTTCTGTGTAATCCATTTCTTCCTCCATACTTGATAAAAAATGATTTATCATTTTACACTGTTTGTAGCTGTTGCCATAACTACACATGTTAGAAGATGATGTTACTGTTATACACCTTGATGTTATTACATGACAGTATATTCTAACAATGAATCTGTCATGTTTTACAGGTCATCTGAGTGACCTGATCCACATGGAGATGCAGCAGGATGAACTATTACCAGCTGACACAACTTCACTCTACAAGAAACCCTTTACTCTGAAGGAGGACATGATGTGGACAGTTTACATACAAGTCATGGCTTTGCTGCTTTTGGAATTATGTGTACCCAATTTATGATTCAGTGTTATTATTGTGAATAAAGAGCTGTATTTTTAAGGAGGGTTTTTGTCATTTTTAAATTTACAATTAATGATCTTGTGGTATAAGATACAT
>CAKAOJ020000017.1:702500-715000 GCA_916701645.2 Sebastolobus alascanus
TGTGAATAAAGTTCAGTCAGTGTTTGTTTGTTTCTGTGTGATTCAACAGGACAGAATGAGACGTGAAGAAGAGGAACTTTCAGCCACCAGAGGGAGACAAACTCCACCAGCTCATCAGGTCTGCTCTCGCTTATCTGTCTTTACAGAGACCAGTTGGCTTCTGTTTCTTTTTATTATATTTAATGAAAATGTGAAAAAGCAGTTGGATATGTTTTTAAATATGTTACAATGCTGCCAATTTCAGCAGGATAAATCTGGAGAATATTCAAAAATGTCCCCACTTTACAAAAATGTCCCCACTTCACCAAAATGTCCCCACTCTAAAATAAAATGTCCCCCTTTCAACAAAAAAGTCCTCATTTTACAAAAATGTCCTCACTTTACCAAAATGTCCCCCTTTACAAAAATGTCCCCACTTAACAAAAATATCCTCACTCTACAAAAATTTCCTCACTATACCAAAATGTCCTTACTTTACCAAAATATCCCCACTTTACCAAGATGTCCTCACTTTACAAAAATGTCCTCACTTTACCAAAATGTCCTCACTTTACAAAAATGTCCTCACTTTGCCAAAATGTCCTCACTTTACAAAAATGTCCTAACTCTACCAAAATGTCCTCACTTTACAAAAATGTCCCCACTTTACAAAAATGTCCTCACTTTACCAAAATGTCCTCACTCTACAAAAATGTCCTCAATTTCAAAAAAGTCCTCAGTTCAAGAATCATTATTCCGTGTGTGTATTGAGATGTTACATTCTTTCTTTGTCGTAGTAGTCAGTGTACATACTGAAGGTAAGAGAGTCGGCCTCGTTGAAACCAAAATAATAATAATACAATAATGAAATGAAATCCAGTCCGAGGGCGTCTGGCATCCAAACTTGTGATCGTGTGCTGATGGTCACAAGTCTGCAAATATACTGTTGTGTGTGAGTTTAGTAAGAAGCTTCAGGCTTGTGGAGGATTGTGAGGTGATTTATTTTTAGGAAGGATGAAGGTTGCATGAATGGAGCGAGAGCTCAGAGCCTCACTATCCTGTAGGGTTTCATTTTATTTTTTGTTCTATGAATGTTTCTAGTTTTTAGAAACATTCATTTCAACTCCACAGCCTTCATTATGTGTAATGATATTCATAGTCAGTTATTAAGTTAAAGAGTATCTTCACAAAAAATCCACTGTAAAGTGAATTTATATACAGTTACTTTATTGTATATCAGTTGATTCTATAAATTCATAAATATATTATTCATCATTTGTAGGTAAGTGGATGTTTTAGTGTTAAAGGGTAATTGACACCAGTGGTGGAAAGTAACTAAGTGCTGTGTCTCAAGTACTGTACTTAAGTATAATTTTTAGGTACTTTTACTTTACTTGAGTATTTCCATCTTATGCTACTTTATACTTCTACTCCACTATTTTCAGAGGGAAATATTTTACTTTTTACTCCTCAACATTTGACAGTTGTAGTGACTTGTTCCTTCACAAATTAAGATTTTACATTTAAAATCTGATCAGTTTATGAAATAGAATTAGTCAAAGATGAAACCAGTGGCTGGTCTAGTTTGGCCCCGTTATTATGGGCTGTTCCATGTATGAGTTGTTGATGGGACTTTTCTCTTCTAACCTTTAGAGATTAAAGAATAATCCAAAATATTAATAGAAATTTGAGTAGCAGAACTTTGTTTTTTCTTCTTTCCTCTCCCATTAATCATCTCACAAACCCTCATCTGGTGACCCTTTGGAGGGGCCCAACCCCTAGGTTAGGAACCACTGACTGGACTAAACTACCAAACTTCACTATATAAGTTAAAACTAACTCCACTGACCGCTACTTGTGCATTGAATCATCAGTATTAATGATCTAATAATGTAAAATATAGTAATATAAAATTCACAGAGTGGGTGCTTTTATTTTTGATACTTTATTATATAATTTTGATTATAATACTTCTGTACTTTTACTTCAGTAAGATCTTAAATGCACGACTTTTACTTGTAGGCTAATGGAGTACTTATACATTGTAGTGTTGGTACTTTTACCTGAGCAAAACATCAGACTACTTCTTCCACCGCTGATCGAGACTACATGAGATTTAACTGTTCATCATAGCGATGGCATGTGTATTTTCCAAAATGTCAAACTATTCCTTTAATGTTTAGGGAAAGATGGTGGTGCTATGGTTAATAAAAAGACAAATGTTGATTGTAGGTCTGTGACGGGAGCCAGTCCGACCTCCGCTCCCGAGCTCTCACGTTACTTCCTGCCTCGACTGTAAAACACCAGACATAAATTGTGTTCATATGAACTTGACTTCTTGTGTCCTCTGGGTTGCCAGGTCTGTCTCTGTCCACTTCTGTGTCACATGGTTCACAGCAGTGTCTCTCTGATTAGTGTTGGCTGTCGACATGACACACACACATACACTGATCATCACTGACACGGAAATTCTTTTTATGTCACATCCCACACCCCTGAGCTTCTACCTCTGACCCCCCGGTCATGTCTGTCACAGGTGGTAACCTCTGGTTCTGAAGAGTGAAACCAATGTGGAAATGCCTTAAAGTTGGTCAATACAATATTTAGAGCATTAATATAGCAGCGAACAACTATTGTCTATGTAAAGATAAAGAGGAGTAATGTCTACCTGAGCAGAGAATGAAGTCACTCTTCCTCTGTGTGTGTTGTAATCAGAGCTTCTCCATGCTTTGTTGACATCGCCTGGCCGGCCGGGCATGCTTTTTGTGCATGTTCGTGCATGTGAGCGTGCCCCACTGGCTAGCTCACGGCCGCCGCTCAGCACTGTTCTCATACAGCGGCGCCGTTGCGGAAGCGTAGCACCCACCTTCCGGTTCCCCCCCAGATTAACAATGTTGGCTCTGTCAGCACTGTTGCCGTTGTTTTCACTGTTAGCGCTGCTAGCACCGTTAGCTGCAAGCCACCGGCTCAGCCATCACCATGTTGAGAGCCATGCGGAGGCAATGAAATGGTCCCAATCTCGCATTTAGCACCTTTAAACCTGCATTCTTTCAAATAGCCAGCAAGGGGCGACTCCTCTGGTTGCAAAAAGAAGTCTGATTGTATAGAAGTCTATGAGAAAATGAGCCTACTTCTCAATTGATTTATTTCCTCAGTAAACATTGTAAACATGAGTTTATGGTCTCAATCTCTAGTTTCAAGTCTTCTTCAATACAGCATGATGTTCATTTAGTAAATTATGGTCCCATTTAGAGTCAGATAGACCATAAAGCAGGGTATGCTTTAGGGCGTGGCTACCTTGTGATTGACAGGTCGCTACCGCGGCGTTGTCCAGTCTGGGAGTTGTCCGTGTTTTCGTCTTACAACTTTAACCTTTTCACAGTGTGTTTTTAGTTCATGAAAGTTAATTATAACATTTCGGTCGCTTAAAAACATCGTATTCAGCGTTCAGTTGTACTTAGCTCCACTCTCTCGTGTCACTTCTGGTTCCAAAAAAACAAGATGCTGACGGCCAAAATGCTGAACTCGAGGCTTCAAAACCGTAGTCCACAAACCAATGGTATTCATGGTGACTATGTCCACTTCTTATACACAGTCTATGGTCTGTCTCACACACACACTGTAAAACACATACACATGATCAGAGATTGTCTCACCTGATGAGTCTTTGTTTTCCTTCTTTTTTGTGTGTCACAAATGGAAATTATTTTATTTATTTCTGGGACTATTCAAATAAATTCAGAACATTATTTACACAACACACGATGTTACTTTACTCTGTTCACTTAAAATGTGGTCTAAATTTAACACAATTGTAACTAGTAAAACTAAGATTAATTACTGTACGATATTATTATTACAAATTAGTTATCTTAATACCCTCATTTTGCTGATTGAAGAGTTATTTTTGTTCTTCTCTCTCGGTTTCTGCTGTGTCATTCAGACGTCACACTGACAGAAAAAAAAACTGTTTTCATTGTGACAAAACTTGAGTTTCACTCGGAGTCAGAAACAATAAAACCTTCCTTCATCAGTTTGTGGAGCAGCAGTCAGTGCTGAGTCGACTCAGAGAATCTGAAATATTCTCTGACATGGTCAAGATTTTACACACTCACTTTGTTTTTAGTGACACAAGTCAGTTCAACCTATTTACACAGAGACAGAGAACATTTTGATCGTGTCATCAAGAGCAATAAAAGACTTCTATGTGTGATATAAAACTAACAGACTGAACAGAAACCTTTTTCTGACTTAGAAAGATATAGAGGTTCTCACAGGGCAGCGACGCTACAAACATATGATGATCTTATAGAATATGATGCATTGCTGTAGATTAAACTAACCAAGTGTATATATAGGAGTTATTAACATCTACAGCAGTAAAATGTAACATACACATTAATGCAGCAGTAATATTAATCCAAAAACATCAGATATAATAGTAAAACACTGACAGGGAACATTTTACTGCACAATGAGTACCTCTATTTTTCATACTTTACGCATATTTTACTTAAAATACTAACATACTTTTACTTAAAGGAGCAGTGTGTAACATTCAGGGGGATATATTGGCAGAAATGTAATATAGCATTAATAAGTATGTTTTCTTTAGCGTATAATCACCTGAAAATAAGATTTTGTGTTTGTGTTTTTGTGTTTTCGTTAGCTTAGAACGAGCCGTTTATATCTACATCGGGAGCGGGTCCTCTCTTTATGGAGCTGGACGCCATGTTTCTACAGTAGCCCAGAACGGACAAACCACTGTGTTAACTTTTCCGGAGTCAATATCATTACTCGCTCCGGAGTTAAACCCCACCACTTCACTCAGCCGCCGGCAAACAAGACACAGGAAACCTCTGTTGGTCTTCAGGAGCTGCAACATTTATTTATTTTAAACTTTAAAAAAAAAAAAAAAAAAAACTTTAAACTTTATTAGAATCATCATATTCTGTATATACAGCAACACACATGGAATTTGACCTCTGCATTTAACCCATCCTCAGGAGCAGTGGGCTGCTGTAAAGCGCCCAGGGAGCAACTTGGGTTTCAGTGTCTCACTCAAGGACTTGCAGACAGGAGACGGGGATCAAATCCCCAAACTTGTGGTTAAAGGACGACCCGCTCAACCCACTGAGCCACAGCCGACCACGTTTCTACAAAAACGGCAACTTCCACTGAACATTCACTTGATATTCTCAAAGCTAAACTAACTCTGTCTTCTGCTTCACTAGCTCACTTGTTGGCTCAAACACAATCGCCGCCACTCTCTCTTTCTCTTGCTTCACCACTCACTTCCCACGTAAACTACACACTGGCTCTGCTCCAAATGACCTACACTACTCTTTCAACAGCTGGCTCCAGATAGGGCCATTTGCATTTTCACTTCAGCCACCGTAGTTCTCCTACCCGCTTGACACACGGGAGAGGCTGCAATCTGCTGTAACCTTACCACTAGATGCCGCCAGATGTTGCACACTGTACCTTTAATGGCTTGCTGCAAAACAAATTTCCTACGACATAATAATACACTTGAAGGTGGAATTTAAATTGAAGTTCCTCTAAATGTGACCAGACTTTTAAAGGAAATACCTGCCTGATGGAAGTAGATCAGGCTCATAAAAGCTGATAAAGATCCCAGAATTATGAGAATGATGAGGATGCCGTCCCCCATCACTTACACTAGACGCACATTAGGAAACAATCTTTAGTTATATTGCGTTGTGTGAAGCCTACCCTGTAGATATTTTCTGGCCTCATCGAGCTGAGGCAGCAGGAGTAAAATCTGTGTGGGACACGACAGACTGCTTGTAAATCACATACGTCCAGGAATGCCAAATATCTGAATGACATTTAAATGGACGTGGTCACATTTTTCACATTTCCACTGAGGTGCAGGAACGCAGTAATGTTGAGCGTTCAGCTCATTCATTCAACATGTGACAGAAAAACTTCAAGTCAAATGACACAAATTAATCTGTTTAAGTCTTAAACAGCAGCAATTTTCAGATCCAATAAATCTTTGATTTAAAATAGACTTTATTTATTTATCCCCTTCCTCTGCCTCCCAAAATACCTTTTCCATGATTCATGAGGGTGCCATGTTTAATTCAAAATGATGAATTAAATTATTTGTAAATATGGTTGAGTGACTCCATGAAGAACCAATAATAAGCTGAAGTTTTGTCCAAAACTCGATGTTGTTTCGATTCACTTTTAAAATATCAAACTAAACTAACTCAGACTAAGCAGCAAGTCCTCCACATTAAAAGAAAAAATATATTGTCTGTAATACGAAACAGAAAAGTTTTCTGATTTGACGCCACTATCAGCTGAACATAATCGTTTGTTTGTGCAGGTACGTGCAGGACATGTAAAAACGATTAGTTTATTTATACATAAACTGCATATGTATCATGTAAAATGACAGATTTTGTCCTCAATATAACACGACATCAGTCAGCCTATCTGTCTCTAACCACCAGCTGTGCTCTGTTCATTAACCTGCTAACCAGCTTCCACATGGCTCCTGTTAAACCACACACACAGACACACACACACACACACACACACACAGTTGCCCGTGTCACACTAAAAGACAAGAGACTGAACAAAGAACGGAGTCAGACAGATTTATCTGTTTTATTTTCAGACATCATCAGTGTTACGTGAAACTTTGTATCCTAAATGTGACATTGTTTTGTATTCTATAAAAAAAAGTGGATTTTATAATTGTGACGAGTGGACTTTGGGTTAACTTCTGGTGCAGAAATGTTTAAAAATCAGCCCTCTGCAGGTGGAGGTGTACTGAGGCTCAGTCTCGAAGTTTCTAGTTTTCAGTTTGATGGACTCACAGCACAAACACACTGTGGTCTGACAGCAAAGATGGCTCACTTCCTGTCAGTTTACGCGGGCCTTCTGGTTCCAGTTCAGCTCTGGTTCTCGTCCATCAGAACCACATGAGCCTCATTAGCAGCTGATCAGAGCAGCAGCAGGGGAACATGTGAAGTGTGTAACCGGTCATGAGACTCGACATGGAGTTTCAATTACTGTAAAACAGAACCGACCGACGAGCTGCTGCTCGTTAAAACGCCACATCTCAGCTCTGATTGGCTGAATCCAGAGTTTGAGGCTGGACCTGACGGGGTTAACTGGGTTCAGGTGGACAAATTTAACTTAACTGATGTAAACGCGCTACCCATTGATTTATATTAAACCTCATTTGAAACTACAAGTCAACTTTGAATCGCTAACTTGCTCACTGATAGGCAGCTGTTGATAGGTGGGGTGTCACGATTTCGATTCCAAATCGAATATTGATCAATTTCATTCTTCGAAGTAAAAAGCAGTATCGGCAATTGTTCCAGTATTTTTTTTTCCTCCACCCACGCTTACTTGCAAGTGTCCAAAGAAAAAAAAGAAAAACACATACAGCGTAGTTTACCGGTAGCCTGCAGCTCCACTTTGAGATGCCATGGCTACTGCCAGAGTCGGAGATGACAGAGAAACAACAGAACTGGAAAATCCTCCTGCTTCCCTGAAGTCACCGGTGTGGCAACTTTTTGCCTTCCCCGTGAGTTATGTAGGCAACGAACGCGTCGTTGACAGAAATACTAGTTTTTAGGCTGCAGTAGATTTAGAGACTGCAGCAACAAGTGGAACGCAGCGCTCAGCGAACTATTTGGCATTTTCAGCCGAGGTCGCACTATCCACTTAAGATGTTAATGTATCATCTAAACAATCAAATTATTACCTGCTGGTGAACTCTAGTAGAGGAGACAAACACTGAGGTTGAACCACTCTGCTGATGGTGTGGCTTGACGAGAATTACAGAAATACACAGACACACAAATACAGATCTGGAGTTTAATTTATAGAAAATTCCCTCAGATGGTGCAGCCCTAATGCCATGTCATAAACAAGATAACCTCATTTTAAAGGATTTGCAACGGTGTACTTTTAAGCTTGGTCTTAATTTAGTTGTCAATACGAAATTCAGAGCATTTATATTGCCTCCACACGACTCTCAACATGGCGACGGCTGAGCCGGCGGCTCGTAGCTAATGGTGCTAACAGCGCTAACAGTGAAAACAATGGCAACAGTGTTGACAGAGATAACAGTGTTGGGGTGGGCACTACGCTTCCTTGACGGTGTTATCAGCTGTAACCGCCGTATGAGAGCAGTGCAGAGCGGCGGCTGTGAGCTAGCCAGTGGGGTACGCTCACGTGCATGAACATGCACTTAAAGTTACACGTGGCCGGCCCGGCGATGTCAACAAAGCAATGAGAAGCTCTGATTACATCACACACAGAGGGAGAGTGACTTCATTCTCTGCTCAGGTAGACATTACTCCTCTATATCTTTACATACCTAATAGTTGTTTGCTGCTATATTAATGCTCTGGATATCGTATAGAAAACCTAGGAAAAGTAGTAATACCACAGTGTAGAAATAAGTACAAAAGTATTTGCATTAAAATGATGCTTAAAGTATCAAAAGTAAAAGTACTCATTATGCAGGATGACCCATGTCAGAATAATATATATCATCACTGAATTATAATTATCGATGCATTGATTGTGTTCATCACTCATTTTAATTACTGTATGCTGCTCGTGAGTTTACCCCTGAGGATTAATAAATTCTTATCTTTATCCATAATAAAACGTTTAAAAATAAAAATAATTTATTTGTTGATTTTATTTTGTATTATTAATCGCAATTTGTAAAGCAACTATAGTTATAAATGTAGTGGAATAAGAAATACAATATTTCCCTCTGAAATGTAGAATAGAAGTAGAAAGTCGTATAAAATGGAAATACTGTGCTGTGTTTGTTCTGTGCAACACGTTCATGTTGTCTCCGTAAATGATTGTCATTTTTCTCTACAAACTATCCATCTGTAGACACACAGTTAATGTCTGACTGTATAAGTGTGTGTTTTAAGGTCAAGACCCAGTCACAGCTGTTTAGCCTCAGAATCCCAGTTAAAACTTAAGTAAAGTCACGTTACTGTCAGTGGCGGCGTGACGCAAAACCAGACTCCACTTACATAACCAAAAGAAAAAAAATCCCAGAATCCTGCTCAGGAATCCCAACACACACACATACACACACACACACACACACACACACACACACACACACACATACACACATTTCTACAAGACTGTAGTTCCATTGGTTGCTGCTGATGAATGGACGGGTTGTCGACCAATCAGGAGCATGTGACCAGTGAATATGTAGGCCGATCGGCATCAGCTGGACGCACTCAGACTGTCTGTCCCTCCATCACATACACAACTATACACACAAAAGTACACACAGCTGGTGACAGAGGCTGCTTACAGAAACACACATCAGTCTGTTTTATATTCATCATCATCATCATCATCATCGGTCGTCTGTCATCCGTCCATTATGCACAGCAAAGAACAAATCAGGTAAGAAAACACCTTCATTACATCTTATTACAAATCTGTGTTTTATTGTTGTGCTGTTGTTCTTTCTTCCTCTCAATACATGCGACCAGTGTTTACTTAATTTGTTGGCTTGTGATGCTTCGTCATTACATATTTCTACTGTGACCAGTTCAACCAAAAAGTGATTCTTCTTCTTTGTTTTTGTCTTGTTAATCAGTTTATGACCCCTCAGATTTGTCTTGGGACCCCTTGGAATTGTTATTGTTATTGTTATTGTTATTGTTATTGTTATTGTTATTGTTATTGCTATTATTATTGTTAAGCAGACTTTATTAAATAGCCTGCAATTTACTGTGTCCCCTTTGTTGTATAAATCAGGTACCAATAAAATACTCAGTGCTTCCTACTGGCACTCAAATGTAAACACAGTGGAAGGAAACAAGACTTCAGAGTAACAACTGGGCATTTTAGAGGAAAGGAAAAATAAATTATACTGTTAAGTATTTTTTTTAAATACTGGGTACATACAGGGAAACAAAACTGAAGTTTGGGAAAAGTTATGTTAACAAAACTGATATTTTATATATAATACATATATAATTACGTATTTCACAGTTAAAACTTTGGGGTACAATAAGGAAACAAAAAGGGGCTTTGGGAAAATCTCGGTAGGGAATTCAAAGTTGTTGCAGTTGTTAACAAAACACGGCGCCATAAACAGATATGAGCCTGGTGTCAATCTTCTCATCTGAAAGCGAATAACCATATTTCCCGAAATGTCAAACTATTCCTTTAAAACAAAGATAATTCACCAAGATATTTGAGAAACAATAATATTAGTGTATTTGTGACTGTTCAGCTGGACATTATCCTAAATTTTATCCTAATACTTCATGTTTTGACAGTTATTGCTGTCAGTTTTCATGACATTTTGTGACACGTTAACACGGCAGCATCAGTGAGTCCAGCGGGACGACAGAACAAGCAGCCAGATGATCAGACAGGCTGTAAAAAAACTGTTTAACCAGATTATCTAAATCAAACTGAATGTTAAGGTCATTGTAAAGGTCCGTTACATACTGCAGAGCTACAGCTCCTGACCTGTTTGCCATGTAGAGGTAAACTGTGATCATCTGCTGGTTCCAGAAGTATTTTTCATCACTGTTTATTTTTATTTCAAATCTTTCTTTAATAATGACCTCATCAGTTTTTGCCTGGATGATGTAAGCATGATGAAATATTTGGGTATTTTCTATTCTGCACTATTTAACCGCCCCTGAGTCATCAAAAATATGTTTTACAGGAAGAGAAAAGAGAGGGATTTTGATATGAAAATACCCCAAAAATAAATAAATACATAATAAATAAACACAGGGAAACTGGATTAGAACTTGGAAAATGTATTTTTTATTTCACCATTTATTTACCATTAATATGTTTGCTGGTTAATTGTATTTCAGCAGTAGAAGCATGTTTAATTATCCATCCTACCTCTGTTTCTAAAAGCAACACTGTACTATTTGGTGAATATGACATCTCCTGTCTTTCTCTTCTTCCTGTCTGCAGTCATGACGAATACCAGAAGACAGCTGATTGGCTGATGTCTCAGACGAAGCACCGCCCCCAGGTGGCGATCATCTGCGGGTCCGGACTGGGCATGCTCGCCGACACCCTCAAGTGTCAGGACTCCTTCGCTTATTCTGACATACCGGGCTTCCCACAGAGCACAGGTAATCTGAATATACAGTTTTATTATTTTAATACTAACAATATTAAATAATATATAGTGAGTAACTTTATTACTGACTGACAATCTGACAGTAAAGAGCTCTTCACCACATATTTATTCACATATATTTTACACTTGGATTAACTGATAAACTCAAATCATATTAACGTCTGTCTGTAAATTCAGTTTCAAAGCTTAATTTACTGATTAACAGTCAGTGTTTTCATATGTAAGTTCTGAGACTGTCAGTACAAATTTACAATTAAAGCCTGCCGTTCTCTGACAAATCTTATGACGAAGTAAATCTATGTTAAATCTTCAATTATTCATCTGTGTTGAATTCACAAACTGTGATTTTAATCTCTAAAACTGGGCACACTGCAACAGAACACACACAGAACTGCTCAAAGCAGAGCCGGCTTAAAGCATAGCCGGCCAAATATTCATGGTAAATGGACTTGCATTTATATAGCACTTTTCTAGTCTTCTGACTACTCAAAGCGCTTTACACTACATTCATACAATGAAGGCAGAGGCTGCCATGCAAGGTGCCAACCTGCCCATCAGGATTTAATCTAAATACTCATTCACACACCGATGGCACAGCCTTCGAGAGCAATTTGGGGTTCAGTGTCTTGCTCAAGGACACATTGACACATTGACAGGTCGGGGAACGAACCACCGACCTTCCGATTGGTGGACGACCCTCTCTACCCTCTGAGCCACAGCCGCACCATCAATCTCCTCAAACTGAAATTGATCATTTCTGATTATAAAATTAGTCTGGGACAGCGATACGAGGTAAAAGTTACAGTGTGTAGGATTTGGTGACATCTAGTAGTGTGGCTGCAGATTGCAACCAACTGAATACTCCTCCGCTCACTCCTCCCTTTCCAAGACTGCGGTAACGAGATCAAAACTATGGTAACGCCGCTCACCTCGCTCAGAGGCCATCTTTACCATAATAACACTACTTTAGGAGCAACGGAAGTCAGAGGGCAAGCACGAAAGTCTCTCTCTAGAGCCAGTGTTTGGTTTGTCCGTTCTGGGCTACTCTAGAAACATGGCGGAGCAACATGGCGGACTCCATGAAGATGACCTGCTCCCTATGTAGATATGCCTTTAAAACTGGCTCAATCTGTACAATGTCTGCCCAGTGTTACAGGTAAAATTGAAATATAAAACTGAACATGAACAAGCAAATAAAAGGAAGAAAAACCAAGATTGTTCGTCTGATTACAACTTGCATGAATAGTAATTGTCAGGACGTGTTTAGCCTAGCTTAGCACAAAGACTGGAAGCGGGGGGAAACTGCTAGCATAGCTCCACCAACAGCTCCAAAGCTGTCTGGTTACAGGTTTACATGTAG